>CM076577.1:1154821800-1155421800 GCA_034641835.2 Pinus albicaulis
TGCAGTCGGCCTTAGGAACTCAGTTAAATTTGAGTACAGCATATCATCCGGAGACCTATGGGCAAACAGAAAGGTTAAATTAAGTACTTGAGGATATGCTAAGGATGTATTTTATTGACCAACATTCGCGCTAGGAAAATTAATTACTCTTGGTAGAATTTTCTTACAATAATAGTTATCACAGTTCAATCGGGATGCCACCATTTGAAGCTTTAGATGGGAGACCCTGCAGAACGTCATTGAGTTGCGACAGGTTAGAAGACGGAGTAATTGTAAGAACAGAATTGATCCAAGAGATGGAGGATTAGGTAAAACTGATTAGCCAACGATTGAAAGAGGCTCAGGATAGACATAAAAGTTATGCTGACGCTCACAGGACAGATAAAAGCTATGTAGTGGGAGATCGGGTTTTCATCCGCATCAGACCAAATAAGAGCACCATTCAGTTTGGGCGGGGGACAAAATTATCCCTGTTAGACTCCTATACCAATAGGTGTCATTTTTCATGATTGTCTTGATTGAACTATGCAATATGTTCAAACCTTTTTCTTGTGCAAAGGTGTTCCATATTCTTAAAAAAACCAAAAAATCAAAAAATTTAAAACATGTAAAGAGGGTATACCCTAAAAGAAAAATCAAAGGGTAAGAAAAATAAAATGGTCAAAAAAGTGAAAGAAATGAACCCCAAACAAAAATAGACCAAGGAAAGTGTGCAAATCCAAATGCCACTACTATTTCATTTTTTGTAAATAAGTAATTGTGTGCAGCTTGTTAAACTTTGCCACAATTTATGAAGAGTCAAACTATATAAACTTGACTCATTCATTTTTCAATTTCATGTTGTAGAATAGAGAATAAATATCTGACCAAACTGTTTAATCTTGGCAGATAAGTAGATAGGTAGATTTAATAAAAGGTGCTCAACAGTTTAATCTGAGCCCTTGGATGTAATAAGTGTAGAATTAGACAGATTTTCCATGTAAAAGAAAAAGAAGATTGATAAGGGTTTGCTAGCCTAAGTGCACCCTAATAAAGAAGAGAAAATGGTAGAGTAAAGTAGATAGGGTAGGTAGATGGTGTTGCAAAGTTTCATGTGATGAATGATGGTGCTAAATGTGTTTAATCCTTTACTTTCATCACAAGTACTGAAGCAGAAAATACATTGGAAGTATTTCACAGAAGGAAAAGTCAGAATCATTAAATTCCCATCTCACTTTCTCCCTAAACTTTTTACTAATTTCCCCAAAGTGCTAAGGAAATTGAAGATTAGAGGGGCTCAAGGCATTTCCTTGACTTTTGGAGGGACCGGACCCTCGGCCCAATAATTGAAAAGACCTTAGTACTTGAGATTATACATCATTACACTTATTCACTTTAAATCTTTTCCTAAGTAAAATCTCATTTTACTTAGGAAAATCATGCCATATTTCATAACATCCCCTCAAAATTTCTTAATATTCTAAATCTAAGTGTTGAAGTTGATATAATAAAATTTGCTTCAGAAATCTTCACTTTCTTAGTTGTGTAAAGTATTTTGAGTTTTCCTTGTCCCTTTGTCATATTAACATCTGATTTATTTATTAAATCCTTAATAAAATACTTTATCCTATTATATTTAACTCCCTTTTATGATAATACCCCCAAAACCCTCTTATTATAGATTTTTAGCCAAAGTATTTAATTCCATATGTTTGAAATAAAATCCCTCATTACAATACCCTTTGGTTAGAAATATATCCTTATAAACTATCCCCGCCCATATGGTTAATAAATTGCATTAATTTATTACCATATAATAAAAATATTGAAAAAGGTTTTAAACATATGTTTTATGTTTTAAACGGAAAAAACAAATAAAACCCTGAGTCCCCTTAACCCGACCCTTTATAAACCAACGAGATTAATTAATCACCTGGATTAATTAATAACCTTCCCCTCCGCCAATCAAACGCCTCCCGGAATGATTAACTTATAATAAATCGTGTCGGGCCCACGCGTTCAATCCCCCGTCATTTCCGGTCTGGTCCACCGTTGGATCATTCCGCTGGAGATCTACAATCCACAAACATTCCGCTAGCCATCCCATGTACGAAGATTAACGCGAAAAATCGCGACGGTTTTCAAACAGTGCAATGGCTACGTGTCGTTTAACCAGTGGAATCACTGCCTCCCTCTGGAAAACCACCTGCTCCCGAAAGCGGTGCGGAATTTACCGCTTACCGCCTGACCCCAGTGACGTGTCCTCCCATACATTGATGACGTCATCTTTGAAAATAATAAAAAATCCCTGTTGACTTTGCAAATAAAACAAATTTCCGCGCATTTTTTCATCGTTCTGTCTGTTGAAAGTGATTGCGCCCTCTGCTGAGAAATTTGAAAAATCCCCTGTCAAACTGCTGTCAACTAAAATTGCTGAACGCCATTGTTAGACCAATGCCCAAGCATTCATCCACCGTTAACCAGTGCCTGTTAATTTCGACATTCTTCATAAAACAGGTATTTATCCGATTTCCTACTGGAACTCTGTGAAAAATCCTCATTCCAGTGTTAAATTCACGCCATAGTCTGAAAGGAAGTTTAATATCGGTCTGTTTTAGTTCCTGCAACTGAAATAATACTTCCAAAACTGAAATTGTGCTTGTTTCCGTGAAAAACCCCCGAAATTTCCACTTTGAATACACAAGAACCAAAATGGAAGTTCCTTTGGCCCTGAATGTAGCCCCATTAAACACCCCTCATAGAGAATTGGAATATTTTCCATTAGTGGATAAAGATTTCCAAATTAAAGACTTAGTTTTCGATGAAAATCCCCTTCGAAGTTATTGTCGCTGCAGAGATGATTATTCGAAAGGTTTGGATATCATTGGGTTATGGGAATCCAATTTTCCAAGATATCTCATCCCCTCAGTCTGTATTTTCCAAGAAATTATCCATTACTGTCATCCCAATTATGATCCAACTCAAAGAGTAGTGTTATCCCCGAACCAGAGTATCTTTTTCCCCATTACTCCTTAAGCTATCAATACAATGCTCCATTTTCAACCTAATCAAAATATTACTCCCTTGTCCATGGAAGAACTACTTGAAAAGTCTACTCAATTGTCCCAAGAAAAATTGAAATGCATTTGCCAGACTTTTATGTTACCTGAACATCAACCTAAGGGCCCTCCTCCCTATGGTTTTGCTTATTTTACTGAATTAGGCAAGCTCATCCTGAATATGATTTCTTTTATCATGGGTTTTAATACTAGTGAGTATGTTGATGAAATAACCCTAGTGTTACTGTCCATATTTACCCCTGGGCAACCTCCTGCTGTTAAATATGACTTTGCATCTTTCATTGCAAATAAAATCCATGACCAGTTCATGAGGTTAGATAATGAGAAAGTGTTTAAGTATTCCTCAGTCATTTACCATCTCATCCTTTATTATCAATCAGAGAACTTTCATTTTCCTGTTCAAAAGCTTGATGCTAAGGGAAACCTTAGGTCTGTTATATTTTGGTCTGCCATAACTCACAGGTCCTATGATTCTCCCTATTCTTATACTGAGTTCATTGATCTTTTCATACATCCTGCAACTACCTTGTTGACAGGAGTTTCCCCTCCAAGGCTCAGCAATGAAATTAAGAAAACTTTGCAGCTTTCAAGGATGTGCAAAGTTGGGGACTGGTATTTGTACAAAAATTATTCAGAAATCAGAATATATGGATGTGAACTTTGTCCATTCAAGCTACCTAAATATGTGCCTATGAGACTTTTTTCCTTAGAGTATTTCAGGAAAATGAATAACTCTGATATTATTCATTTTTGTAATGCTAAGAAGAAAGCCCAACTCATAATCAAAAGTCAGTTAGGTCCGTTTATATGCAATTGTAGGGATGTTGGACAAGAAGCAGAAACGATATTACAAGACCATTTCAAGTTACAAAAGAGTTTCCATTGGGTCCCCTATGACCCATTCAGTTTTATTTGTGACAAAAGAATGAAGAACAAATCAGCACCATACTTTCATCACAGAATTCCAGAAATAGAACATTATGCTAATAAATATGAGTGGATGGAAGGAACATTAGTTGAACAGGATAGTGAAGAAGTCAATATAAACAAAATTATGAAAGATCTTGAGAAAAAGTTTGACCTAGAATCTTTTGGGCAAGTGAAGGTACCACATATTGGCACTTCTTCAGCAGGAAATATTCAACAGGGGTTACAGGAAAAAATTCCATCAATTGCAGTTGAATATAAAGGCAAAGGGAAAGAACCAGAAATACAAGTCATTAAAACTTTCATCATGACAGAAAAACCTCAAGCTTTCAAGGCACCAGATCAAGCACAGGTTTATCCTATTCAAGTTAATCACCCTGAAGTTTCAGATTTGTAGACTCCATCTAATGTGGAAATAGGTAAGAAAAGACAGGTTACAAATCCTACTCCTCCCAAGGAATCTTCACAACAACCTCAGACTAAAAGGCAAAAACTGAATCCACTTCCAGAAGTGGAATCTATTGATGAAATCTTTGATGATGAAAGGGAGGATAGTCAGCTAACTGGATCAGTTAGTGAAACACACACAGGTCATAAAGGAAAGGAATTACAAATATAGTTAAGCACTGAAGTGTCTTCCTTCAAACAGCCAAAGACAGATGCAAGTGACATAAAGAAGACTTTCATCAATATAAAAGCAAGGAATGATCCATTGAGGATGCAGGTGTATAATCAGTATCTTAAAATGGCTCCACAAAATCAAGAGAGATTAATGTCAGCTTTTGACATTCAGCAAGGGAAAATGTTAATGAGCCATTTCAAATCTAAAGTGCCAAAACCCCAGACAGCAGCTGATTATATCAGGACCAATTTTGAGGTCCTAGAAAAAGATATTCATCCATTGGACCAGATAGAATTACACAAGAAAACTGGAGAAATGATATATTCTACCCTTACTGACAAAGCAATGGCAGCCCATAGATTGCAAGATTCTTTGAATAATACAAGTACCCAGTTGCAGATTGAGAAAGCTTGTTCTCAAGTAAAGGGTAATAGAATAAAATCTCCAGAGGAAATAATCATCAGTTTGGGTCATAATCCCTAAGATATAAAAGGCATTGAAGCACTGATTAAAAAGAAGGATGATGACATTGCTGCACTGAGGAAGAAATTGAAATTACCAGCTTCAAGGCATCCTCAAACTCAAGAAGTTTTGAAGGAAAATTCAGAAGAAGAAATGATGGAGTTGCTCCTGAAAATGACTGAGCAACTAAGTGAAACAAAAAAGGAACTGGAGCAAGCATTGAAAGAAAAGAAATCTATCATTCAAACATCCACAATAGAGGCTACTACAGGTACAACGGCAGCAGACCAACAAACAGACCCATCACAGGTGAATACTTCTAGTTTAAGTTCTGATGAATTAGCGAAACAAATGGAAAGTTAAAACTTAGAGTAACAGAACTTCAATCTACAAAGTTACAGCTTATAAATTTGGAACAAAAATATGATATGTCAAAAAAGACTATTGCTGATAATACAAGAGAAATCAAAAGGCTGGGGAAATTGGTTAAAGCTTTAGAAAAAGATCTCTCATTAGAAAAGCCTTTGAGAGAAATCAATGAAATTATTTGGAATAATATTATTGATTCAATAAATAATATTTGTTCCTTCATTCAAATAATCTTTGAACAAAATGACTTGGTGAAAATAGCTCTGGAAGAAATTGACAAAACAAGAGAAGAATTGAGGGACAGACCTGAACAAGAAAATCAACTCATATAGTTTTTGAACACCCAGACCAAACAACAGCTTGCAGAGCTTGCGATTGAGGATAGAACAGGTACAATTTTAGAAATAAAAAGATTTTTTACCAAGAGAACTCTTATGCAAAATCTGGAACGAAAATGCTCAGATATTCAAGAAGAGATCAATGCCTTCAAAGAAAAGTTTCAGGTTTTATTGAACAGCGGGTTGCCCAGTCCTATGATTTCAGAAGAGAAAATAATGGACTTGCAAAATTATGTTAATATATTGGACATATGCTCACAACATAACTTCTCACTCTATCAGTTCATCAGAATCAACATTTCCTACAGGAAAGAATCTCTACGACAGATTAAAGAATTTGTTTCATCTTGAGCATGAAATAAGGTATTTGTTCCCAAATCAGCCCAATTTCTTTAGATACACAGAGGCCGATGAAACATTAAGAAAACTCAAACGAACCATAATAGCAGAAGGCAAATGGTGGGAAGACCTGTTAGAAATTTTGTAAAATTCATCTTCAGATAGAAAATTTTGCCTTTTTACTATTATGTAAAGGATAAATAGATGAAAAAAGGTTAAAGAGTATCAGCTTGGCAGTTGAAAGTGTATCAGTAGAAATGAAGAGTATCAGACAAGCAAGGCAGTCAAAAAATAATTACTCAAAAGCACAACATCGAGCCATATTGTAGGACCTGCCTCCAGCACATGCATAAAAAGAGGAGACAGCACACAACATCAACTGATTTATCCTATCTACGAGACCATCTGTCTCAAGTTGTATTGTAAACTATCCATTAGTCACCCTATATTATATCTCTTTTGTTGTGAGATATTTTAAAATCATTTTTTATATAAATAAGCCCTCGAATGGAGTATTGAGGGTGGATTCTACTACTTTGCTGTAACATTGATCTTTTGGAATAAAAGTGCTTTGGAGAAACTGCTTTGTGGCTTGCTGAATGATGATTTGAAGCTCAAGACTTTTTGCAGGATTCATGTGTCAGACTACAGTTCAATAAGTCTTTCTATCATATGTTTTAAGTTTTATATCTATTTATAATATCAATGTGTTCCATTTTAGAATAATTGACATAAAAGAATAAATCAGAATTTACTTAAGTGTACTCTGATTTCAAATGTGATTATTCTAAATGTTTTCTGCTAAACTGGTTATAAGCAACAAATTCTTAATTGCTCTTGTTTCGTTGGTTTAAACATTTTGATTACTATAGTAAAGAATTCTTAACTGCTCTTTATTTGTAATCATTCACTTTCTTTCTTTTGAACATGTTGAAAGATTCTTAATTGCCTTTCATCCCTTCAAAATCCATTCCAATCACTTTAATTTCTAAAAATTGTTCTCTGTTTGGCTATCTTGACTTGCAAAGCCATCTTTTGTGTAGAATATTAATCCAGTAAAGCCATCCTTTCGACTCCATAGCCCAATGGCCTGAAATATTCAATCTTGCCCTCAGTTGGCGGATTCCACCATTCAAATTCAAACCAAAATTCTTGGACTTATAACTAGCCTAAAACTTTCTAAGAACAATGATAAATTATAAAGAGAGAGCCCTCCCTAGATGTATATTGGCTAGATTCTGCATCTGAAAGTTGGTTTTTGGTTACCTATGGTTTACTTTCCTTTTCCACAACTTCAAGGAAAACCAGATTGCTAACATAGTGGCGACTCCACTGGGGATCTGAATCATTTTACTATTGTTTGATTTATAAGTTATAGACAGAGTCTGAAGATCAGCCAGGTAGCTTTTGAAATGCTTTTGCTCTGCAACTGCATAGTAAATAAATGTTGCTTCAGTCCATCTCTGGTTTAGCTTATAAACTGAACCTTAGTTTCAAACATTTAATCAGACTCTATAGTTCAATAAATCTTTGAGAAAATTTTAATCAAAAATCATTATTTCTTAAAGAATTTGTAGAAGTTGTACTTTCATATCAGTTAAAACCAAAAATCCAAAAACATACATCATCTAGGAAAACTGGCTTCAGAAAGGATTCGTCATACTAGGTCAAATCCTGACCCTAATCCACCACCGATATTTGAAAATCCAAATCTGATTCCTAGGATTCTTAGAAGGCAAGGAAGTCAAGAAAACTCTGAAAGAGAAAGTCAAGAAAGTTCTGGAAGTTCTCAACCTCTTTCTAGATCTGCATCCTGTCCTGTGAAGATTATATATGTTGATCAAATCCCTTTTGATGAGTGATTTGAAACATCCTTATTTGTGAATTTTTTTGAAACTGAATTATCAAGATTAGTTCCAGACCCATTGTTTTTTGAAGATTTACAATTCAGATTTGTTTCATATCATCTTGACAGACATTTACAAAACTCCATTCAATATTAACAGACCTCTGAAGAAATTTCAAACATTTCTGTAATTACTTAAGCTTCCCCAAGTTTAGTTACATTTCCTCAAACTCCTCAAAACCAAGCCACTCCTTCTACTCCTCCACCCACTCCTTCCATACCATCATCACCTGTTATTCCATTACACCTTCCAATGGCCAATAGATACTCCCTGTTAAGGTTGCCAGGCAACCCTGCCGCTTTGCCTTAGGATTATCAGAGTAAAATCACCCCTTTTGACGGTTCAGGTACTTATACTTCTCAACAACACACCAAAAGGATGACTGATTACTTTGAATTTTATGAAATTGATGCTGATGATGTCCGAATGAGAATTTTTGTTCAGAGTCTTACTGGGGAAGTCAGGACATGGTTTAGGGCCCTTGCTCCAAACAGTATTGCTGATTTACCAGCTTTGTATAGGGCATTTTTGAATAGATGGGAGAAGAAGAAAGACCCTCTTCAGATCCTATCAGAATTTGAAAAATTAAGAAGAAGACCTAATGAAACAGTGCAAGATTACATAATAAGATTCAACGAGGCATATAACGCTGTTCCCCAGAACCTTAGACCCCCTCCTGACTCAGTATTGGTTAAATTCCCTGATGGTTTTGACTCTGACATAGCATATTCACTTAGGGAAAGAGCCCCCCAAACCCTAGAAGAGATGCAAAGCATAGTGGTTAGCGTGGAAGCAAACCTCATAGAAAAATGAGCTAGGGCTAGGGCCGAAAGAAGAATGCCTATGAATGAAGAACCTTCAACTTTTGAAAGAAAGCTGGATGCAATCATCAAAGGTATGGAAAGATTGGGAGACATAGTGGAGACAATCGAAAGAAAGTCTTCTGGTGATAATCAAAATGTTGTGAGAAACCCAAACTTTAGAAGGAATCAGAACCAAAATATTGGGAAAAATGTCCCTGACCAAAACATCAGGCCACCTTTCCAAGAAAATTTTGTTGAAGGTTCAACTTCTCAAGAACCTACTAAGGATGTTGAAATAAATAACGTGACTGAAAACAAAAATGAACCAGAAGTTTTTCTATCTCAAGATGATCAAGAGAATCACATTCTTGAAACATTTCAAACTCATTCAGGAGAAACTTTTGATTTTAAAGAAGGCTATGACACAACAATTTATGAGGTTCATAAACAGTACAATTTGAGAAGTAGACGGATTGATGTGCCAGAAAATAGCAAACATAAAAAGGTAAAGCTAACATCCCTCCTGTACAAAACATTCCTCCTGTACAAATTTTGTCTAGGACAAGTCTGAACCCCGCAAATCCAATAATTGAAGATGTGTTTGACAACCAACCAAATAATAAAAAACTATCTAATACTTTTCCTCCTATAGGAAACGTAGAAGAAACAATAGAATTTAATTCAGAAACACCTTCAATTCATAATCCCACTCATGAAAAAGAGAAAAACTTTGAAGACCCAAAAAATAGAGAAAACCCAACTGTTCAAAACACTAAAGTTCAAACAGAAAAACCTTTCAATCTAGAGGCTGAAATAGGCAAACTAAAGATAGTTTTTCCTTTATCAGAATTGGCTAAACATGATATCTATAGAAGCAAAATCAGCAAAACTCTTAACATTAACATTACTGGAATGGATGATTCAGTGAATATTCTTGATGATCAACCCAAACTCCTTTTTGGCCCCGAGGTAAATGGCAAACCAGAAAGTGGAGGAACTCCTCCATTTTATGTGAGCTTGAATGTTCATGACAAAATACTCCATAACGCCATGCTTGATTCTGGAGCATCCCACAATTTAATGCCAAAAGCTGTGATGGAAAGATTAAATTTAGACATTACCAGACCGTATAAAGATCTTTTTTTGTTTGATTCGAGTCAAGTAAGATGTTTAGGTTTGATTAAAGATTTGTGTGTTACTTTGGTGCAATACCCTGCGAAATCTGTTCTGATGGATATAGTAGTTGCTGATATTCCCCCTAAATATGGTATGTTGTTGTCTAGATCCTGGGGTGCTAAACTTGGAGGGTCTATTCAATTAGATATGTCATATGCCACTATTTTGGTATTTGGTCAACCTAAAAGACTTTACAGAGAGACCTTGATGAAATATTTAGTCAGTAGCCATGAGAAGCCTGAAAACTTCCCTGTCTATTCAGTACATTCTGATATGGACTCTTTTATCCTTTATAATGCTGAATTGGACCTTCCTACTGAATTAGAAGCACCAGAAATGGAAACTGCAAATAAAACTACTGTTCAAATCGAAGAGATTTCTGAAAACAAAGAAACACCAGATAATCAAGAAATACCAGAAAAAGCTAAAAAACTAGCTCCTGTTAAGAAACATGTTAAAACAGTTGATGAAGATTATGAACATTAAATTCTGTGGCATTTAGAATTTGATGGCTCAGTAAAAACGTTAGGAGCAGGGGCTGGAATTTGGTTACATAATGTTCAAAATGATCATGCCAAAGGTCATGCTTATAGATTGAATTTTAGATGCACTAACAACATGGCAGAGTATGAAGCTCTTTTGCTAGGGCTTAAACATGTCAAAAATTTAGGAGCAATTAGAGTATCAATCATAGGAGACTCTGAGTTAATTATCCAACAGATTAATGGTGAATTTTCAACAAAAGATCCCAGATTGAAGCAATACAGAGAAACAGTTGTGGAAATTCTCAACACTTTTCTACAAGCTCAACTTGCCAAGATTTCCAGGAAACAAAATTTGCATGCTCATAGTCTTGCAATGTTCGCTAGCACATGTAAATTAACTTTTGGTCCTAATCATCAGTTCACAGCTGAGATTAGACATATACCTGCTATACCAGACAATCTAATGAATTGGCAAGTGTTTGTAAATAATAATCAGATCAATAGTCTTTTGACACTAGAAAATGAGTTTTCTAATAGTAGTATCGATGAAGACATAACAATCAATGAATCTGATCAAGTAGATGAACAAGAAACGAATATTTCAAAATAGACTGCAATTCACATGCTTCACCCAACCAAATTCACTGAAAAAGATATGCAAGATTTGAAACAAATGGAATTCGATGAGATCATAGAAGATGAAACTGAAATCATTAATCTGAAAGATAATCATTTACCCAAAGGATTAACTCCTTTGGAAGATATTTTTGACTCAAATGACATTCCCTTAAAACCCAAAATGGAACCTGTTAAAGCTGATATTGAAGAATGCAATTTAGAAACACCAGAAAATCCCAAAATGGTTAAGTTATCCAAATCTCTACCAGAAGATCAAAAGGTTAAATATGTCGAACTCTTAAAATAATTCCAGGACGTTTTTGCCTGGAGTTATGAAGATCTTAAATCATATGATACATCAATAATTCAACACACTATACCTTTGAAACCAGATCAGAAACCTTTTAAACAGAAACTTAGAAGGATAAATCATGTTTTACTACCTTCAATTGAAAAGGAAATTAAAAGAATGTATGAAGTAGGAATTATAGCTCCTATTAGATTCTCTGAATGGGTTTCTAATTTAGTACCAACAAGAAAAAAGACTAGAGAGATTAGACTGTGTGTCGATTTGAGAAATTTGAACAAATTTTCTTTAAAAGATAACTATCATTTGCCTAAAATGGACCATATCCTACAAAGGGTAGTGGGATCTTCAAGGATATCTCTTCTGGATGGATTTTCAGGGTATAACCAGATTCTGGTTCATCCTGATGAACAAGATAAAACAACATTTACAACACCATGGGGTACTTTTAAATATGTCAAGATGCCATTTGGACTCAAGAATGCAGGAGCTACATTTCAAATATCAATGGACATTTCCTTTGCTAAAGAAATACATGATTTTCTGGTTATTTATCTAGATGATTTAACTGTTTTTTCCAAAACAGATCAGCAACATTTAGATCATCTAAGGCAAGTGTTTATAAAGTGCAGAAAGTATGGTATTTCTTTAAATCCTAAAAATTCATTGATTGGTTTGGAAGAAGGAAAGCTCCTAGGTCACATTATTTCTAAAGATGGCATTAGAATTGATCCTGAAAGAATACAAACAATTTTGCAGATACCTCATCCCAGGAACATAAAAGAACTTCAAGCTTTCATAGGAAAGATTAACTTTTTGAGAAGATTCATTTCTAGTTTAGCTGAATTACTTAGACTGCTTACTAACATGTTAAGAAAAGATTCAAGCATTGACTGGACTGTAGAAGCCAAGCAATCATTTGAAGAAATACAAATGGCTTTAACAAGAACACCAGTTCTTACCAGTCCAAAATTTGATAGAGATTTCATTATTTTTTCATTTGCTTCTGAACATACAGTAGCAGTTGTTTTACTACAAAAAGATGATCAGGAATGTGAAAAACCAATAGCATTTTTTAGTAAAGCACTTACAGATGCATCTTTGAAATACAATATCATGGAGAAACAGGCTTTTGCACTTTTGAAAGCAATTAAAGATTTCAGAGTTTATATATTATATTCTCATGTGATAGCTTATGTACCTAATGCTGTCGTTAAAGACATCTTGACTCAAGATGGTATTGAAGTCAAAAGAGGTAAGTGGATAGCTACCATATTAGAATATGATATTGAGATTAAACCAACAAAACTCATAAAAGGTCAAGGTTTAGCTCAACTCATGACTGAAACTAATTGCCAAGCCTTGGACATCAATGAACTGGATGACGAACAGGAGATGGTGACTCCACGGATCAGTCAAACCTTCTTAGACTCACCCTGGTACACTGATATCATTTATGTTTTGTTAAACCTGCAATCTCCTCTAGGGTTGTTCAGAACGAAACAAAGATTTTTGAAAATGACATCTTTAAAATATTGTATTTTAGATAGTGCTCTTTTTTGGAAGAATCATGATGGAATCCTATTAAATTGTTTATTGAAAGAAGAAACTGACAAGGTACTTAATGAATTTCATGCAGGGGATTGTGGTGGACACCTCTACTGGAAGTCAACTGCAGATAAAATCTTAAGGGATGGTTTTTACTGGCCAACCTTGTTTTCAGATGTTAAGAAATTTGTAACAGCTTGTCATAAGTGTCAGATCTTTGAGGGCAAAAGAAAGTTGTTACCTTTACCATTAAAACCAATTTCCACAGAGAGACCCTTTCAAAAATGGGGACTGGATTTTATTAGAGAAATTCATCCCCCTTCTTCTGGGCAACACAGATGGATTCTTACTGCCAAATATTACTTTACTAAATGGATTGAAGCTATCCCATGCAAACAAGCCAATGATTCTGTAATTATAGGGTTTCTAGAAACCAACATACTTTCAAGATTTGGCTGTCCAGAAAAAATTATAACAGATAATGTTGCTGCGTTTAAGTCTAAGAAAATGATTAGTTTCTACAATAAATATCACATTACTTTAGGCCATTCAATAGCCTATTACCCCCAGGGTAATGGACTGGCAGAGTCTTCCAATAAAAGCCTTATTAATATCATTAAAAAATTATTGGAAGAAAATAAAAAGAACTGGCATAAGAAACTTACCAATGCATTGTGGGCAGACAGACTTACAACTAAGAAATCAATTGGGACCAGTCCATATGAATTATTTTATGGTATTGAGGCAAGGTTTCCATCATCCTTAGGAATTCTTGTTATGAAGTTACTTCAGGAGGCTCAAGTGGAACAAAATGATATTAAGAGAAGAATTAACCAATCAATTCACTTGCAGCAAACCAGAGAAGAAGTCTATCAATGATCCCAAGTCTTGCAGGAAAAATTAAAGAAAATGTTTGACAAAAGAACTAAAGCAGAAGATTTTCAACTAGGAGACAAATTTCTAAGATGGGATTCAAGAAGGGAAGATAAAGGGAAACATGGGAAATTTGATTTCTTATGGAAAGGACCTTACATCATTCATGCTTTACAGGGAAATAACACATACTTTTTGAAGAATTTGGATAGTTCAGAAGCTGAGGAAGGACCAGTCAATGGTCGAATGCTAAAGCACTATTTTGATCCTATTTACTAAGATGTTCTGATTTTTTCTAACTTGTACATAATATATCCTTTCTAAAGCATCAATTTTGATTGGATGGTAAATTCTTGAAGTTGAAGCCCGAAGTGAAGGCCCTAAGCTCCAGAAGTTTTACTATCATATATACAATAAATCTACCAGAAGAAGGAGATTACATGGTTCAGTTTGAAGACATTTTGAGGCAACTGACCTGCTGTTCTTGACTTTTCACAAGTAAAAGCCATCCCCAAGTGGAGCCAGTGTTAGACTCCTATACCAATAAGTGTCATTTTTCATGATTGTCTTGATTGAACTATGCAATATGTTCAAACCTTTTTCTTGTGCAAAGGTGTTCCATATTCTTAAAAAAACCAAAAAATCAAAAATTTTAAAAAATGTAAAGAGGGTATACCCTAAAAGAAAAATCAAAGGGTAAGAAAAATAAAATGGTCAAAAAAGTGAAATAAATGAACCCCAAACAAAAATAGACCAAGGAAAGTGTGCAAATCCAAATGCCACTACTATTTCATTTTTTTGTAAATAAGTAATTGTGTGCAGCTTGTTAAACTTTGACACAATTTATGAAGATTCAAATTGTATAAAAATTGACTCATTCATTTTTCAATTTCATGTTGTAGAATAGAGAATAAATATCCACTAAACGTTTAATTCGCGCATAAGCAGATAGGTAGAGTTAATAAAATGTGCTCAATAGTTTAATCTGAGCCCTTGAATGTAATAAGTGTAGAATTAGACAGATTTGCCATGTAAAAGAAAAAGAATATTGATAAGGGTTTGCCAGCCTAAGTGCACCCTAATAAAGAAGAGAAAATGGTAGAGTAAAGTAGATAGGGTAGGTAGATGGTGTTGCAAAGTTTCATGTGATGAATGATGGTGCTAAATGTGTTTAATCCTTTACTTTCATCACAAGTACCGGCGTAAAAATACATCGAAGTATTTCCTTACATAAGGCAAAGTCAAATCATTAACTTCCCATCTCACTTTCTCCCAAAATTCTTTACTAATTTCCCCAAAGTGCTAAGGAATTTGAAGATTAGAGGGGCTCAAGGCATTTCCTTGACTTTTGGAGGGACCTATTCCCTCTTACCAATAATTGAAAAGACCTAGTACTTGGATTATTCATCATTACACTTATTCACTTTAAATCTTTTCCTAAGTAAAATCTCATTTTACTTAGAAAATCATGCCATATTTCATAAAATCCCCCCAAAATTACTTACTATTCTAAATCATGCTGCTGATATAATGAAATTCTGTTTAAATCTCACTAAGTATTTTGAGTTTTCCTCGTCCCTTTGTCATATTAATATCTCGATTTATTTATTAAATCCTTAATAAAATACCTTATCCTATTATATTTAACTCCATTTTATGATAATATCCCCTAAACCCTTCTTATTATAGATTTTTAGCCAAAGTATTTAATTCCATATGTTTGAAATAAAATCCCTCATTACAATGCCCTTTGGTTAAAAATATATCCTTATAAACTATCTCCGCCCCTATGGTTAATAAATTGCATTAATTTATTACCATATAATAAAAAATATTGAAAAAAGGTTTTAAACATATGTTTTATGTTTTAAATGGAAAAAACGAATAAAACCCCGAGTCCTCAGAATCTCGACCCTTTATAACCAACGGGATTAATTAATCACCCGGATTAATTAATAACCTTCCCCTCCGCCAATCAAACACCTCCCTAATGATTAACTTATAATAAATCGTGTCGGGCCCGCGCGTTAAATCCCCCGTCATTTCCCATCCGGCCCGACCGTCGGATCATTCCGTTGGAGATCTACAAATTAATAAAACACCTCGCTAGCCATCCCATGTATGAAGATTAATGCGCAAAATCGCGACGGTTTTCAAACAAAGGCAATGGCTACGTGTCATTTAACCAAAGGAATCGATGCCTCCCCGCGAAAACCACCGCTCCCAAAAGCGGTGCAGAATTTACCGCCTACCGCCCGACCGTGACGTGTCCTCCCGCACAGACCGATGACGTCATCTTCGAAAAATAAATAAAAAAATCCCCGTTGACTTTGCAAATAAAAAAAATTTTGCATTTTTTCATCATTCGTCCGTTGAAAGTGATTGCGCCTCTCGCCGAGAAATTTGAAAACTTCGTCAAATTGCTGTCAACTAAAATTGCTGAATGCCATTGTTAGACCAAGCCGAAGCATTCATCCGTCATTAAACAATGCCCTGTTCTTGACATTCTTCATAAAATAGGTATTTATCCTACTTACTAGAACTTGTGAAAAAAATCATTCCAGTTGTTAAATTCACGCCATAGTCCTAAAGGAAGTTTAATATCACCTCTGTTTTAGTTCCCCGCAACTGAAATAATACTTCCAAAACTGAAATTGTGTTCGTTTCCGTGAAAAGCCCCCAAAATTTCCAAACTTGAATACACAAGAACCAAAATGGGTGTTCCTTTGGCCCCGAATGTATCCATTAAACACCCTCATATAGAATTGGAATATTTTCCATTAGTGGATAAATATTTTCAAATTCAAGACTTAGTTTTCGATGAAAATCCTCTGGGTTATTGTCGCTACAAGAGATGATTATTCGAAAGGTTTGGATATCATTGGGTTATGGGAATCCAATTTTCCAAGATATCTCATCCCTCACTCCGTATTTTCCTTAAATTATCCATTATCGTCATTCCAATTATGATCCAACTTCCAAAGAGAATTGTTATCCCCGAACCACAGAGTATCCTTTTCCCCATTACTCCTCAAGCTATCAATACAATGCTCCATTTTTCAACCCCGACTGCACCTATCACTTCCGTCCATGGAAGAACTACTTGAAAATTCTACTCAATTGTCCCAAGAAAAATTGAAATGCATTTACCATACTTTTATGTTACCTAAAAAATCAACCCAAGGGCCCTCCTCCTCATGGTTTTGCTTATTTTAATTTGGAATAGGCAAGCTCATCCCGAACATTATTTCTTTTATCATGGGTTTTAATACTAGTGAGTATGTTGATGAAATAACCTAGTGTTAACACTATCTCACTGGGCAACCTTCTCCGCCGTTAAATATGACTTTGCATCTTTCATCGCAAATAAAATCCATGACCAAATACCATGAGGTTAGATAATGAGAAAGCAATAAGTATTCCTCGGTCATTTACCATCTCATCTATTATCAATCAAAGAACTTTCCTTTTCCCCGTTCAAAAGCTTGATGCTAAGGGAACCCTAGGTCTCCGTTATATTTTGGTCTCGCCATAACTCATGCCTCCTATAGATTCTCCCTATTCTTATACCGAGTTCATTGATCTTTTCATACATCCCGCAACTACCTTGTTGACAGGAGTTGCCCCTCCAAGGCTCAAGAATGAAATTAAGAAAACTTTGTAGCTTTCAAGGATGTACAAAGTTAGGGACCTGCATTCGTACCAAAATTATTCGTAAATCAATATATGGATGTGAACTTTGTCCATTCAAGCCGCCTAAATATGTGCCTATGAGACTTTTTGCCTTAAAGCATTTCATGCAAATGAATAACTCGATATTATTCATTTTTGTAATGCTAAGAAGAAAGCCCAACCTTAATCAAAAGTCGCTAGGGTCCCTTTATATGCAATTCTAGGGATGTCAGACAAGAAGCAGAAACGATATTAGAAGACCATTTCAAGTTACAAAAGAGTTTCCATTGGGTCCCCCTATGACCCATTCAAGCTTTATTTGTGACAAAATAATGAAGAACAATCAAGACCATACTTTCACCACGTAATTCCGTAACAGAACAGCATGCTAATAAAGATGAGTGATGGAAGGAACATTAGTTGAATGATAGTGAAGAAGTCAATATAAACAAAATTATGAAAGATCTGAGAAAAAGTTTGACCCAGAATCTTTGGCAAGCAAGTACCACTTATCGGGCACTTCTTCACAGGAAATTTCAACAAGGGTTACAGAAAACATTCCATCAATTGCATGAATCTAAAGGCAAAGGGAAAGAACCGTAAATAGAAGTCATTGAAAACTTTCATCATGACAACCTAAAAACCTCAAACTTCCAAGGCACAAGATCAAGCATGTTTCTCCTATTCAATTTAATCACCCTCAAGTTTTAGATTTGCGTACTCCATCTAATGTGGAAATAGGCAAGAAAAGACATGTTACAAATCTTACTCCTCCCAAGGAATCTTCACAACAACCTCACAGTTAAAAAGGAAGAAACCGAATCCACTTCCGTGAAGTGGAATCTATTGATGAAATATTTTATGATGAAAGGGAGGATAAATGTACTTAACCGGTTCGCTTAGTAAACACACACAGGTCATAAAGGAAAGGAATTACAAAGACCGTTAAGCAATCAAGTTTCTTCCTTCAAACAAATGCCCAAAGACAAGATGCAAGTGACATAAAGAAGACTTTCATCAATATAAAAGCAAGGAATGATCCACCGAGGATGGGTGTGTATAATCAAGATCTTAAAATGGCTCCACAAAATCAAGAGAGAGTAATGTCAGCTTTCGACATTCAAGAAGGGAAATGTTAATGAGCCATTTCAAACATAAAGTGCCAAAACCCCGTACAATAGCTGATTACTTCGTGGAGCAATTTTGAGGTCCTAGCAAAAGATATTCATCCATTGGACCGTATAGAATTACACAAGAAAACCGGAGAAATGATATATTCTACCCTTATTGACAAGGCAATGGTAGCCCATAGATTGCAAGATTCTTTGAATAATACAAGTACCCAAATATGGCATTTGGAGAAAGCTTCTTCGAAGCAAAGGATAATGTATCAAAATCTTTGGAGGAAATAATCATTAGTTTGGGTCATAATCCCAAAGATATAAAAGGCATTGAAGCACCGATTAAAAATAAGGATGATGAATGGTTGACCGAGGAAGCAATTGAAATTACCAATTTCAAGGCATCCTCAAACTCAAGAAGTTTTGAAGGAAAAATTCAGAAGAAGAAATGATGGAGTTGCTCCGAAAATGACCGAGAAACTAAGTGAAACATAAAAGGAACTGAGCAAACATTGAAAGAAATAAATCTATCATTCGTACATCCACAACAGAGTACACATGTACAACGGTAACATACCAAAAAATGCACTCCATCATGTGAATACTTTCTAGTTCAAGTTCTCAAGGAATTAGCAAAACAAATGGAAAGTTTAAAACTTAGAGTAATGCAACTTCAATCTACAAAGTTACACTATATATTTGGAACAAAAAATATGATATGTCAAAAAAGACTGTTTATAATACAAGAGAAATCAAAAGTATCGGAGAAATTGGTTAAAGCTTTAGGAAAAAGATCTTCATTAGAAAATCCTTCGAGAAATCAATGAAATTCTTTGGAATATTATTGATTCAATAAATAATATTTGGTCCTTCATTCAAATAATCTTTGAACAAAATGACTTGGTCAAAATAATCGAAGAAATTGATAAAACAAGAGAAGAATCGAGGACAGAATTCGAGCAAGCAAATCAACTCATACCGTTTTTCGAACACCCGTACCAAATAGCAGCTTGCAAGAGCTTGGGATTGAGGACAAGAAGGTACAATTTTAGAAATAAAAAGAGTTTAGCAAGAGAACCTTATGCAAAATCTGGAACGGAAATGCTCAGATATTCAAGAAGAGATCAATGCCTTCAAAGAAAAGTTTTAGGTTTTATTAAACAACGGGTTGCCCAGTCTTATGATTTCAGAAGACAAAATAATGGACTTGGGAACTTATGTTAATATATTGGACATACATGCTCACAACATAACTGCTCACTCTATCATTTCATCAGAATCAACATTGCCTACAGGAAAGAATCTCTATGACAGATTAAATAATTTGTTTCATCTCTAGCATGAAATAAGGTATTTGTTCCCAAATCAGCCCAATTTCTTCGTGACATACGCAGGCCGATGAAACATTAAGAAAAACTCAAACGAACCATCATAGTTAAGACAAATGGTGGGAAGACCTCGTTAGAAATTTTAAAATTCATCTTCGTATAGAAAATTTTTGCCTTTTTACTATTATGTAAAGGATAAATATATGAACAAAGGTTAAAGAGTATCACCAAGGGGCTGAAATTGTATCAAATAGGAAATGAAGAGTATCACATACAAGTACGAAAAATAATTACTCAAAACGACAAAGATCGAGCCATAATAGACCTGCCTCCAAGACATGCATAAAAAGAGGAGACAAGACACAACATCAACCGATTTATCCTATCTACGAGACCATCCGTCTCAAGTTGTATCAGAAACTATCCATTAGTCACCCTAGATTATATCTCTTTTGTTGTGAGATATTTTAGGAGTATTGAGGGTGGATTCTACTACTTTGGCCGTAACATTGATCTTTTGAACAAAAGTGCTTTGGAGAAACTTTGTGGCTTGCCGGATGATGATTTGAAGCTCAGGACTTTATGTGATCCATGTGTCCGACTACGCTCAATAAGTCTTTCTTATCCTATGTTTTAAGTTTTATATCTATTTATAATATCACCGTGTTCCATTTCGAATAATTGACATAAAAGAATAACCGAATTCTTACTTAAGTGTACTTCCGATTTCAAATGTGATTATTCTAAATGTTTTCTCGCTAAACTGTTAAAAGCAACAAATTCTTAATTGCTCTCGTTTCTCTTTACTGGTTTAAACATTTTGATTACTATAGTAAGAATTCTTAACTCATTTTTTATTTGTAATCATTCACTTTCTTTTCTTTTGAACATGTTGAAGATTCTTAATTGCCTTTTCATCCCTTCAAAATCCATTCCAATCACTTTAATTTCTAAAAATTGTTCTCTCGTTTGGCTATCTTGCCCCGCAAAGCCATCTCGTGTGTAGAATATTAATCCAAGAGTTTATCCTTTCGACTCCATAGCCCAATGGCTTGAAATATTCACTCTCTTGCCCTCGCTTGGCGGATTCCACCATTCAAATTCAAGCCAAATTTCTTGGACTTATAACTAGCCTAAAACTTTCTAAGAACAAAGATAAATTATAAAGAGAGAGCCCTCTCTCGGATGCAAACAGTTGGGGATTTTGCATCCGCGGTTGGTTTGTGGTTACCTCCGGTTTACTTTCCTTTTCCACAACTTCAAGGAAAACCGGAGTGATAACAATCCCCGCTTATAGGACCGTTTTCAAAGTCCCGGAAAAAGTTGACCGTCGCTTATCGTCTCGCACCGCCACCCCACCGCGCAAAATTCATAATGGGTTTCATGGGATCATCCGTTGTGACCCGTAAACAACCCCCTCTTTTTTATTTATTATTAGTAATAATACTAAATAAATGGAGACCCTTAAGTTAAAAAATCTAAAAAAATTAATTAGGATTATTTGCCTTTTACAAATAAAACTTTCTGTCATAAACTATAAAATCCCTTAGAAAGAATATTTAGAAACACTTAAGTTTATGATAGATTATAATAAAATTGCTCTTCAAACAAGATAGCGCATCCATAACAAAATAGTATATATAAAACGACGTACGTATCGCATAGCGTAGAAAACAGAAATGATTAATAAAAATCTTTTGCGCTCTTATCAATTCTGCGCTTTTGCGATTCTGCGCTTTTGCGATTGTGAGCTTTTCGCGATATGCGCTTTTGTGAATTTTGTGATTCTGCGCTTTTGCGATTGTGAGCTTTTTTCGATATGCGCTTTTGTGAATTTTGCGATATGCGCTTCACGCTATTGCGCAATTCCCGTTTTTGCGCTATTTTTATGACTGTGATGATTTCATTTTACAATATTGCGACATTGTGATATTGCGAATTTGCGCAGCAAATTGCAGATCGCAATGTCGTAGATTCATGTAGGCGCGCTTTCCCAAGGCAATCTTCCCATATGTCAAATCCATTATGCACTTTAATGATTATATTAAATGATTTGATTAATTATTAATGTGAAAAGAGATTGTGTTTAGATTGAAAGTCGTTTCACAATTTAAATATTATATTTCATCCGCTTTCACATTCAAAACAGTCTCATCACCTTTCTTATATCATTACTCTCATTTATTCGTAAAACACAGGCACGAAGGAATAGAACACTATATAAAGCTTACGCTAAACATTATGGGTAAGAAGGAGAAGAGCTCAAGTTCTGAGAACAAAGAAATGGCTTTGCCATACGCAAACACCACCCGTAAATAAAGACAATTTGCAGATATCCACTTGGAGGGAATGTATAAACTATTAGAAGATGAAAACCCTATGGTGATAAAAGTTGCAATGGCTGTGCCAGGTTCAAAGGATACGTCCGTTAAATTTTGAGATTTGGCTTGCTCATTTCTACATAGAATAGTAGCAAGACCAAGGATTCTCCCACATACGTACATGGTGAGATGTAGTGCTGGATAGCATGATATTTCTGTGACAGACAATTCGCAACTCCATCCAAGAGCTGACTGGTCATTCACCATAGAAGATCTCGAGATTAATGTGGTAAGCCTGCTTAACCTCGTGCAACTTTCAACAGAAATTTATGAAGAGTTTACAAAAGAACACTCAAATTTGCGTAATGTACAAAGGAGTGGACCAAAAAGAAGGAATCCATTGAAGAAGAACAAACAAGGTATGTACAAGATGGGTTCACTTACCTATCCTTATTATTATCGTCGCTATACAGGTGCTTTTTGTACCGACATAAATATGATCTTACCCGAATGGCTTCCTTTGTTGAATGCATCATGACTCACAGCCAGAGATTGGGCCAAAATCCTGACCGATAATCTCACCACTGCTATTTTTCATTAACGGCCTAAACGAAATGTGTCCCGGGGCCGGGTTTATCCGCCTTTTTATTTATCTCGCTATGTCATGGACGAATCGGCTATGTCTCTAAATTCCCCGTGATGGGATGGAAATGGACTATCCAATGATCCTTTTCCCCATTCATGTGTACCATAAAGAACTATGGGAGTCTCGAGTTTATCCCCCATTTTTATCAAATTTGTCACGGAATAATGCCGCCATTGTACGTAACACCGTATAATAAGGATGCCCCGAGGTTATCCTCGAAATGAGGCTGATATTTCTCCGTCGCAAGATGGTTTGGAGAGGAATTGTTCACCTATATTAGGCTTTTTGGAAGTTATGCTTCTCCCCATGTTTTACCCTTATATGTTTCAGATAGAATTGTAGCTCGGGAATGAGCTGATCGCATCTATGGGTCAGGGAGGTATGACAAAAGATTAAAAGATACAAAAGTAAGTATCGTCATTACCTCCCATAAAATGTGGAACATTTTCACCGTTGGATATTGGTCATGCATTTCACGAGATAGGCAACGTTACATGCCTACAAATTGCTCAAATTCTCAAGAAGGTTATTTGACCAAAATGATATTGTTGACCTAACAAAGCAATCAGCAAGGGAATTTGTCGCAGCAAGATTCGATGATATGTTCCGCAGAAATTCATTCAAAGAGGTTTTGAATTCAACTAGAGAGCGCTCTATCTCCAGGGGATTTTCAAGAATTCAAATTGTACAGAAAGGAGACTAATTCCTATTCCTTTGGATAATCTACGCATAGAGCCTGCAAAGGAGCAAACTTTATGTTAGTCTTAACAAGAAGCCTGCTAATGTGTAAATCCAAATCAAAATCTGATAGAGATTTCACACTCCAATACATCCAAAGAAATGAAGATAAAATGGAAGAATCCATTAAAGATTCGCATTAACTAAAGAGCTTGCTCAACAACAAATTTTGATTTCTCAACAAACAAATCCTCCTCCACCCAATGACAAGAATGCCAAATACCATTGAGTTAGATAAAGAATGGTAAACCTTTAATCAATTGATTAATGTAGAAGGACGTAATGTACAGACTCGTCCAAACAACCAAAGTTTTGAACGGAGAACAAGACAACTCGAAAGAATAAGAGCACATACCAATCACACTCTCCTCAAATTGTACTTAATGTAGAGGACATTCCTCCTCCGGGATGTATTTTATATGCCCAAAAATACAAAAGCAAAGGTAAAGAGACAAAAGGAAAAAGAGAAAGAGAGTGTAATCTTTATACCAACCAAAAATTGGGCAGAGATGTTTTGTGGAAAGATCCTACCACAAAGAGGCCTACCTTACAATCTCATCAAGTTGTCTTCCAAATAACAGGAGCTTATGCTTCCCCGCAACAATTGATATAAGCAAAGCTGAGGATACAACTTTTGTTAGATGAAAAAGAAGAGCAGATAAAGGCTCGCAACAACAATTGCAACAGAAGCTAACTTCCAGAAGCACAATTAAAACTTGAAGAGTTACAATACCACTTCAAGAAATCCAAGAACAAGATAAGATGATCCGTCTTTAAATCATTTCGTAAACCATCTATTTGAACAATCAACTACCGTAACAAGAGGAAGTTTTCTCAAAATATTGCAATGGAATTCTTTTAAAGCTAAGAAAGAGTGAGAATCACAAATCATGTCGTAGATTTATGAAATGATTAGAGATTTGATTAATGAAAAGATCAATGATTATTCAGTGTTTAAAAAAGACAAGAAGGTATAAAAGTCGTGTGCACCCATCATCAACGAGAACCATAAAGAAATAATGTTTAATAATTGGGATGCACAAATCGAAAGTAGAAAGGGAAAGAAGAAGGAGGCATCTGGCGTGGCAAACACTCTCACCGTATTGTGGGGCAAATGACAATTTACACAAAGCTAACTTGATTTCTCGAAAAGTATTCCAGATATCTCCCACAGGAAAAATCAATCGCATACAAATAATGGAGGCAAAAGGCAAGAAAGAGAAAATACATCCAAGAGCCGACAAGATTGAATTGGGACTCATAATCGGATGTACTTGGTGAAGTCACACAACAAAGACAAGGCACTCAATGGTATTATCAATGCTACAGAGAGATGCTCCTACGCTTGCCGACTCGTTTTTTCTGCAGATGTTTTAATTAAGTCGGTCAAACGGTGATTCTCTCAAAATCATGCTAGATGCCTACAAAAGTAAAAGATCAATTCTGTTAGATAGATAGATTTAGTTTTAATTTATTAGCTTTAGGAAAAGGACGGTCATCAACGCCAACTTGATGAAGAACTATTTTTAGAGTTAGTTAAGTAGTATTTAACTTTTCCAGCATTTAGGGTCCTCGATCTTAATATTTTTGGACTTGAGATTGCATTTTGTACTCCATTGTCTGTATATTTTTTGGCAGACTTTATCCTGATTTTCTATGCGGAATTATCTATGTTGCATTTCTCCGTACCTTGAATTTGGTTTGCATTATAGTTACCGGATAGAGTATCGTATTGCATTTGAAGTCATCATATGGAGAGTAAGGTATTTCTATCTCGTTTTCATCGTTGATCTCTTTTGTTTTATGATATTCGTTTTTTAAATTGCTATCATATATATGTATATTTGTTTTTTAATAAACGTTTCCTTTTATATACCATTTCTGAGTATAATTGAAACATTATTTTTCATAGTTACATGTAAATGGTATACAATATTAATGCATGAGAAATGATATAACTTGCTTAATTTCTGTCAGAGTGATTTTATTTGAGCTGACATTTCCACCTAATTAATACATTTCTTTGGTTATCATGAAATCTGGAACAATTCAAGTTGTATTCACATATAGTTATCTCTGGTTAGTATTAGAGTTCTTTTATCAAAGATTAGCTTAAATTAGATAGTTTTATTCTTTATTATTTTAGTCCCATTTCACCTCATCCAATCCAACTACTTTATTTACAAGGAAGAACTGTCCTTAAATCCAATGGAGCCACCACACCAAACGGAAAAGGAGTCATGCCTTTATGGTCCCCATCAGTGGTTTTCCCCGATGTTTGGAAGCAGAGATTTTCAGCTTCAACATTTTTGGCGCTAGAAGGAGGGTTCAGAGTTGCCAGAATGGCAAGTAAATCTTATCCACAAGCCATTCGAGAGAAAAACACTTCTATTAACTTCTTCTCAATTTCTTCTCAAATTCCGTAATCCAAGAGAAGAAATTGCAGAATATCCTGCATACCCACTACCAAAATTCTTAAAACATTCAGACAAAAAACATCCCAGTCTCCTGAAGTTCAAGATCTAATTCATAAATTGAAAGGATTCTCATTATCTTAGAAGAGTCCTCGAAACATCTCCAAGGCAGTGTGCTTCAAAATTTATTCCTTCAAAACCTCTTACTAGGTTGCAATGTGAAAAACTCTATATTCCTCCGAGACTTCTCTACTCAATAAGAAAACAAAAAGAATCAATCAAAAAATGTGAAGATACAATTTCTACTATCTCATTCAAATTCGTTTCCGAAATCCCTCTCTCATCAAAGTGCTACTATTTCATAATATCTCCAGACAACATCTTCTCCTCAACTCTTCATCAATATCAACATCATCTATTCAACCATTTCATCTAATGGTCATCAGCTTTTGTATTCTCCAATAATTGTCCTGAATAGTATTAGACTATGTCTACCTGTGGATATTTACAGGTTGCATCTTACAATTAATACAGAAAATCTGAAAATGGCTTCAAAGTTTAGCCCTGTGATCTTAACATTCAAGCCGAAGAACATATCAATAACTTTATGTTGGCTATTAATTTGAATGGAATCATACATGAAGATGTTGTAGTTAGATTATTCCCATATACTCTCTTCTAAGGAGTAGCAAGATCATGGTATTTTTCATTACCATCAGGATCTATATCCAGTTAACACTGAGATTATTTACCCAAATTTGGAGATGACCAATCAATTGCAACTTTACTTAATGATCTCTCAAATTTGAAGATAGAACCCAAGAACCTATAAAAGAATTCAATGCTAGATTCAACAAACTTTTGAACAAAATATAGATTCACAACCTAGTGAGCAAGTCAGAATCGAATGGTAAATAATCGCCTTACCCTCAAACATAGCAATTTTCGTAGACAGAGCCGCAAAGCCTATGATTGGCCGAGAATATGAAAGAAGCTATTGGCAGCAGTAAAAACGATCACTTCTCCGTCAAAAGAAAAATGCTCTTGAAGAAAGGAAATCAAAGAAGGTCGTACTTTCGCAGATGATTCAAAAGAAAAAGGCCAAAGATCCATATGACATGGAAGGATTAAGGTAAAGTTCTTAAAACCATGTCAAATGAAATGGTTGAAATTAAAAAACAAGTGGCTGAAACTTCTACCAAGAAACCATTCCGAAATTTCGAAGAAACCACAATTCAAACTCAATGCAATCTCTAATGCAGAGAGTCGAAGAAGAGGAAGAAGAAGAAGATACATCATAGTATCGATCAAGTAAAGACGGAAGTGAAGAGATAGCTGAATTAAATGGAATGTGGGATTTTATTCTCCCTAATTCTGATAGTGAAGAAGCTATGCCCGTAACTACTAGGAGTAAATTCATGTACAGTAACTGGGGCAAACAGCTTCCAAAAAGAAAATTACAACTCCAAGTACCAAAGACAAACCCACGGTGTGAAAACTTCTCAATTACCTACTCAAAATCGCTTCATCTTCTTCTAATCCTCTCACATCAGCCGAAAACTTTAGTAGTGTCGTATCCTATGGAATACAATATTGTTGGAAGACATAAAAACATTAAAGCCAACATTTCCTTACATGAACTCAAAGAACTCGAAACACCAAGAAAGTTGCTATTGAAAGAATTAAATGTCGCACTCCACTGTCTTTTCACTACAATGAAGGCAAAGCAAAGAAGAGTGAACCGGTAAGCCACGTATGTTGCAGATGCTACCTGACACCGTGCTCATTGGGGAAAAGTCAAATTCTCAAACTCCTCCTTTTATTTTAACTTATGAGATGTACAATAAAAATCCGCATAATTGTTTGATTGATTCCGAGCTTCCTCCAATATAATGCCTACTCGTCTCTACAAATTAAATATTGAACCATAGAAATCAAATGCTCATATCGTTCGCTGGATCGCTCTAAAGTTCAAGTTGTAGGAGAAATCAATCTACCACAATCGCATTAGCCTCGCATCTGTAGATTGTCTCAAAGAATTGATATTCTCGATTGCCGATATTCCCGAATTCTATGGATTAATCTTGAGCAATGGGCCGGTTTGCAAAACTTAACGGTTATATCTCGACCGATTATTCACACATGTGGCTTCCTTACAAAGGGAAACCAAATCAAATCAAAATTGAACGAGAAAAACATATGACGCATACCGTCACTAAATTCAACAACCTAATGAACCCGTAACATTCAACAACATTCTGGAGGTTATTCTCGTCGAATCATTTCTTGGAAATCTCAAAGCTCCTCAATCACCGTTTTCATAAATACTTTTGTTTCTCGATAGAAATTTTTTCAGCGTCCGATACTTCCAGAATTTTAAATATTTCGGATGTAATTGTAGATAAGCCAATAAACATAAGTCTTTATTTTGGTCATTATATTTTCATGGATCGAAGTCTAGTGGGATGGAGTCGAGCCGGATGCATCCCAATTGATCCAAATGGGGAGAAAACCATGCTGTCATGTAGATTAGAATTTGAGTGTACTAACAATACCGTTATAATATGAAGCTCTGATTCAAGGACTTTATAAAGCTATAGGGTTAGATGTTAAATACTTGAAAGTTTTTGGTGATTCCGAAATTGTTATTAAACAAGTTAGGAATACTATTCATTGCCTTTCAGACATCTTAAACACTATCAAACCCTAGTACAAGACCTCACCACTCATCAAGCCCAATATTTCTCCCATTCCTAGGAATCAAATACATCACCGACTTGTTAACTAATGTTGCATCTAGGACTCCTACTCCGCCGAAGATTACAAATTTGGAGGTAGATTTTCTGTAGAATTGATTTTTCGTCCATCTGTCCCAGATAATGTTACAAATTGGAGAGTTTTCTATCATGATTAAGATATTCTAAATTTAATGACTTCAAAGAAATCATATGATGGGCAAATTATTGATGAAGATGATCATGATTTACAAATTGCTTTAAAAGGTAATGAAAACCCCATTCCAAAATCTGTTGTTAAATTAGAGGATTTATATGACATTAGAGACAGACTAAGAAAGTTGTTAATTCAAAACTTCAAAGTTCCACTTTGAAGTTTGAATTAGTAAATCTTGGTTCGATTCTAAACCTCAAAACATTAACTTAGGACTCAACTTAACACCGCAGGGAAGGAATGCATTCATTAAACCGTCGAACAAGTATAAAAATGTTTTTGCTTGGAATTATGATGATCTAAAAACGTATGATACTTCAATTATTCAACACACGATTCCACGTTTCCGATGTTAAACCCGTTCAACAAAATTGAGAAAGATCCATCCAAATCTCGAAAGTAAAATCAAATCGTAACTTAATAAACTTTTGAAAGCCAAAATCATTTTTCTAGTCGTGCACTCTAATTGGGTTTCCAATATGGTACCTCGTAAGGAAGAAGAATGGTGATATAAGAATCCGTATTGATTTCAGAATTTAAACAAGGCATGTTTAAAAGACAATTTCCCATTGCCAACCATGGAAATCGATACTTCAAAAGGTAGCCGTCTCGAACTTATGTCTTTTCTCGATGAATTCTCGTGCTATAATCAAGTTTTAGTTCACCTAGATGACAGATTGAAAACAACTTTCGAACAAAATGGGAACTTATGCTTATCAAAAAATGCCTTTTGGTCTAATAAATGCAGATAAACTTTTCAAAGAGCCATGGACATAGCATTCAAAGGTCTGATCAATAAATCAAGCTTGTTGTTTATCTTGATGACATAACAAAGATTTTCAAAAAAGAGAACCAATCATCTACATGATTTAAAACAAAGATTTAAAGATGTAGAAAGTTTGGTATCTCCTTAAATCCCAAGAAATATTTCTTTGCTTTAGATGAAGGAAAACTCTTAGGATTTGTTGTGTCAAAAGATGGTATATATATTGATCCGTATAGAGTGAAAAGAAATTTCGATATTTTCTTACCATATAACAAAAAATCCATGCAATCATTTGGATAGATCAATTTTGTTAAAATATTTATTCCCGATTTTTCTTTAATTGTTTTACCTATGCAAAATATGATCAAGAAGAATTCAATATTCAAATGGACGCATAAAGAAAAAGTGCACATGCTTTTGATTCAATCAAACAAGCTATCATTAATGCACCAAACATTGAATACCTGCATTTTTTCTAAAGATTTTACTTTGTATACTGCCACCGAAACATCCTATGCTCGTTTTAACACAACTCAATGATCAAGAAATTGAAGCACCAATTTCTTTCTTTAGCTCAAATCTCGCAAGGAGCCGAGCTTAATTATTCCGATGTTGAAACAAGCCTTCGCCGTGTTTAAATCAATCAAACATTTCGTACCTTTTTCTCTTAAAAACACATACAAAAATCATTGTCCTGAGTTCTCTCAAGGAGGTAGTTATTAATTCAAAAAAGAAGTAGGAGAAAAGAGAGCTAACTGCAATGTTCTGCAAGAATATGATGTTGATAGTAAAACTACCTAAGAATGTTAGAGGACAAGGTTTTTGCATTATTGCGTGAGCTCATAACATACTTAAAATCAAGATTCAAATCAAGATATTCAAGTAAGTTAGATAAGTGTTACAAATTCGGATCTCGGTGATGTCGATTCGCCTATTACTTGAAAAATGGGTATGCTCCTTCTTAATCTTAGCTATAAGAGTAAATGTGCTTTAAGGTTAAAGGCTATTAAATACCGTATCATCGATAATGTGTTATTTAGAAAAAATTGCGATTCAATTTTATTAAGATGTTTGGAAAAGATCAAGCCGAAAAGGTTTTGCAGGTGAATTGCATGATGGACCACAGAGGTCATTTTTGGAGGTGATACCACAAGCCACAAAAATAATTCGTGCTAGTTATTACCGGGCTCACTCCTTTTTAAAGATACGCATGATTACGTAAGGAAGTGCCAAATTTGTCAAACTATGTAAGACAAAGGAAACCAGCCTTTTCCTTTGCAACCAAAGAATCATTGAGCAACCATTCGAACAATGGGGGCTTGACATTATTGGTGAAATAGTACCTCTCATTCTTCCAAGCAAAAGACACCACATCCCCCACTGCAATCGATTACTTTACGAAATGGGTAGAGGCAATCCCGTTGAAGGTAGCCAATTCCCGATGCAATTATTGATTTATAGATCAATTCATCATAACCAGGTTTGTACCTCAAGATCTTGTTTTTGATAATGCATCTTACTTTCCAGCTAGTTTAATTAATTAGAAGCAAAGAGGTTTTCAATTAAAAATATTCACAATTATTACCCACAAGGTAATGGTTTAGCCGAATCCACTAATAAAAACCTTATCAAAATCATTAAAAGGACCGTTGATCAAAATCAAAAGAATTGGCACAAATATTTAATCTACAAGTATGGGTCGATCGTATCACCGAAAAAAGCTTCAATAGGGACTTCACCTTCAACTGCTTATGGAAAAGAAGTCGTGATACCATCAAACCCAACACTTCCATCATTAGCCCTAGTGCGCTTTATTGAAGAAAATCCTTCATCATCCATTCCAATTGAGATATGATCAAATCCTTAAATTAGAAGATAGGGATAAAGCAAAAATTACTCATGAAAAACATCAACAAAACTTTGTAAAACATTATTTTTGATGTTCAAATTGTCAAAAATTTTGTCAATTGGTGATCTGCTGGAATGGTATAAAGCACACGAAGAAAAAGCAAACATACCAAATTTTTAAAATGTGGCTCGGACCATTTCAAATCATTGAGAAGATAAGCTCAAATACATTTATACTCCAAGATCTAAATGTAAGAGAGAGTCTCTTCCCCGTAAATGGGCTTATCTTGGAAGAAATTCTTTCTACAAGGGAGGTAACCCCTCTTAAACCGTATACATTTCTTTCTCGCAAAGTTTTTAATTGTTTTTGTTTTTTTCAAATAAAGGTTGTTTATGAGTCTCCGATTGACTCGTTTACTATTTGAGAAAAATTTCTTCAAAAAAATATTATAAATATTTATTTTGTGTAAATAAGAATTTTTAAAGTAATGATTACGCTTGAATAGTTTAAAATAAGATGTTAAACTTTAAAAAAATTATTTCAATCATTTACATGATCTTTTGAAAACTTGAGGAAAATGTAAATCATTATAAGGTTTATTAAGCAGAGAAAGGTTATCTATTAAAGTAAAGATATTTTTTTCAAAGTTTTTGAATTCAAAAAACTCTAAAATTCTTTGTCATCCATTGATTTCTAAGGATAAAACTATTTCACCCCATCCATTTAAGTTGTGATTTTTTTAGAATGTAATTCTAAGAAATTATACTAAAATTTTAAGAGATAAGAGGTCTCATTACGAGCCGACTTACCATGTTCATAAGGAGTAATAAAACCGACATTACCAATACCGCATACCAAAATGTGGTAATGGCTTATAACTATAAGACAAGGGGTCTCATCACGAGCCACTTTGTTCGCCTTAATTATAACTAGTGAATGGCATTGTTATTGAAATGCTACCAAACCAGAACAATGACTCTTAAAATAAAAATAAATAAAAGACAAAAACATGAGATAATAGGTCTTATGAATTTATCTTTTAAAAAGTCATAATTTTAGTTGGATGAACAATGAATGGTTATGGTTTAAAGGTAACCCTTCGATGAGACTATATGAACGTTTGTCGGGCAAGCAGAGGCAATAACTATGGCAATAGAGTATATTATAAAACCAAAACTTGGAGAGATCCACTTACTTCATTATTAACACCAATCAAAGCTTGATATAACCCAAAATGTTTTTATTTCTTAAGGAATTAGAAAGAAATTATGAAATGATTTTTATTTCTTTTTTCATAGTTACATTTTATTTGAATTATCATAAGATAGTTTTTATTATCTTTAAAAACATTTACTTTCTAAAGATAGAATGTTCATTTTATTTTTTTTCAGAGATAATTGTTTCTTTCAGTGATCGCCAATTGTTGTGACCAGCAAAAACCCCCCTTTTTTATTTATTATTAGTAATAATACTAAATAAATGGGGACCCTTTGTTAAAAATCCAAAAAAATTAATTAGGATTTGTTTGCCTTTACAAATAAAACTTTCTATCATAAACTTATAAAATCCATTAGAAAGAATATTTAGAAACACTTAAGTTTATGATAGATTATAATAAAATTGCTCTTTAAAACAAGATAAGACATCCATAACAAAATAGTATATATAAAACGCATTGATCGCACATCGCATAGCGCGTAAAAATAGAAATGATTAATAAAAATCTTTTGCGCTCTTATCAATTCTGCGCTTTTGCGATTCTGCGCTTTTGCGATTGTGAGCTTTTCGCGATATGCGCTTTTGTGAATTTTGTGATTATGCGCTTTTGCGATTGTGAGCTTTTTGCGATATGCGCTTTTGTGAATTTTGCGATATGCGCTTCGCGCTATTGTGCAATTCCCGTTTTTGCGCTATTTTTATGACTGTGATGATTTCATTTCCAGAATATTGCGACATTGGTATTATTGCTAATTTGCGCAGCAAATCGTGCATCGCAATGTCGCATTCATTTAAGCGCGCTTTTCCCAAGGAAATCTTCTCATATGTCAACCGTTATGCGCTTTAATGATTATATTAAATGATTGGATTGATTATTAATGTGAAAAGAGATCGTGTTTAGATTAAAAGTCGTTTTACAATTTAAATATTATATTTCATCCGTTTTCACATTCAAAACAAATTTCATCACCTTTCTTATATCATTAATCTCATTTATTCGTAAAAACGCAGCATGAAGGAACAGACACTATACAAAGCTTACGCTAAACATTATGGGTAAGAAGGAGAAGAGCTCAAGTTCCGAGAACAAAGAAATGGCTTCGCTTATGTCGCGTACACCGCCGTAACAAAGACAATCGTGATATCCACTGGGAGGGAAATGTATAAACCGTTAGAAGATGAAAACCCCGTGGTGATAAAAAGTTGTAGCGACAAAGAAATGTTCAAAGGATACGTTCCTCGAAGCAACTCTTAGAGACTTGGCTTGCTCATTTCTACATAGAATAGCAAGAAGACCAAGGATTCTCCCATACGTACATGGTGAGATGGGTGTTGGATAGCACAGATATTTCGCATGGTACAATTCAGAACTCCATCGGAAGAGCTAATTGGGTCATTCACCATAGAAGACCAGATTAATGTATAAGCTTCCGTAACCTCAGTGCCTTTCAACAAAAATTATGGAAGAGTCGAAAAAAAACACTCAAATTTGCAGAATGCACAAAGGAGTGACCAAAGAAGTGAACCATTGAAGAAGAACAAACAAGGCATGTACAAGACGGGTTCACTTACCTCTCCTTATTGTTTTATCGTCGCCATGTTATGTGCTTTTTGAAAGCTTGACATAAATATGATCTTACCCGAATGGCTTCCTTTTTTGAATGTGGTTGTTAATTCTACAATTGTAGATTGGGCCAAAATCCTATCCGATAATCTCACCACCGTTATTTTTCATTACCGGTCTAAACGAAATGTGTCCCGTTATGTTTATCCACCTTTTTATTTATCTTCTTATGTCATGGATGCCATCTCGCTATGTCTCTAAATTCCCCGTGATGGGCTGAAATGGACTATCCACGATCCTTTGCCCATTCATGTGTACCATAAAGAACTATGGGAGTCTCAGTTTACCCCCCATTTTTATCAAATTTGTCATGGAATAATGCCGTTTTCATTGTGTCAAACACCGTATAATAAGGATGCCCCAAGGTTATCCTCGAAATGCAGCTGATATTCTCCCCGTCGCAAGATGGTTTGGAGAGGAATTGTTCACCTATATTAGGGTTTTTGGAAGTTATGCTTCTCCATGTTTTACCCTTATATGTTTCGTATAGACTTGTAGCTCGGGAAATTTCTTATCAGACTCGTACAAGGAGGTATCACAAAAGATTTAAAAGACAAGAAAAAAGGGAATTTGGCCTCACTTCCCCATAAATGTGAAAATTTTCATCGTTGGATATTGGTCATGTATTTCACAAGATAGGCAACGTTACATGCCTACAACCTACCAAATTCTCAAGAAGGTTATTTGACCAAAATGATATTGTTAAGAATTTTACCAAAGCAATCAAAAGGGAATTTGTCGCTGCGAGCAAGATCTTTGATGATATGTTCCGGTGCAAGAAATTCATTCAAAGAGGTTTTTAATTCAGCTAGAGTATTACCATTCCAGGGATTTTCATGAATTCAAGTTTTACAGAGAAAGGAGACTAATTCCTATTCCTTTGGATAATCTACGCATAGAGCCTACAAAGGAGCAAACTCCTAGTGTTAGTCTTAACAACGTCTGCTATCAGTAAATCCAAATCAAAAATCAGACAGAGATTCCGAACACTCCAATACATCCAAAGAAATGGAAGATAAAAATGGAAGAATCCATTAAATATTCCCGTACAATCTAAAGAGCTTGCTCAACAGCAAATTTTGATTTCTCAATAAACAAATCCTCCTCCACCCAATGTACAAAAGAACAAACAAATACCATTGAGTTAGATAAAGAATGGGAAACCTTAATCAATTGATTAATGTAGAAGGACAAAATGGCTGCACTCTCGTCCAAACAACCAAAGTTTTGAACGTTGTGAACAAGCAAGACAAGCCGTAGTAACAAGAGTTATTAAGAACAATCACACCCTCCTCTCGAAATTGTACTTAATGTAGAGGACATTCCTCCTATGGATGTATTTCTTATAGCCCAAAATACAAAGTGGTAAAGAGACAAAGGAAAAAGAGAAAAAATAGAAAGTGCAATTGCTACCTAACCAAAAAGTAGATGTTTTGTGGAAAGATCCTCGCTATTGCAGAGCCTACTCATAATCTCACTAAGTTATCTCAAATAACAAGAGCTTATGCTTCCGCAACAATTGATAAAGCAATGGAGATACAACTTTTGTTGGATGAAAAAGAAGAATGTAGATAAAGGCTCCGCAACAACAATTGCACAGGCTGTGCCAATCAGAAGCACAATTAAAACTTGAAGAGTTACAAGAACAATCCCAAGAAAATCCAAGAACAACATTGTAGACGATCCCAAGCCTGCAACTACTCTAAAAACCATCTCTTTGAACAATCAACTACCGCAACAAGAGGAAGTTTTTCTCTGGCTAAAAAAATATTGCAATGAATTCTTTTGTGCCAAGAAAGCGATAGAATCACAAATCATGTCGTAGATTTACGAAATGATTATGATTTGATTAATGAAGATCAATGATTATCTAGCATGGCAAAAGACAAGAAGGCAGTAAAAGCCGGTGCACCCATCATCAACGAGAACCATAAAGAAATAATGTTTAATAATTGGGATGCACAAATCGAAAGTGCGTAAAGGGCAGCAAAGGAGTGCATCTACAACACAAACATTTTCACCGATTGTGTAAATGACAATTTACACAAAGCTAACTTGATTTCTCAAACTATTCCGTGATATCTCCCACAGTAAATCAACCCATATGATACGTAATGGAGGCAAAAGGCAGAAGAAAGAGCAAAATCCATCCAAGAGCCGACAAGATTGAATCGGGACCTTACATCGGGATGTACTCGGTGAAGCCACACACGTACTCTGCACTCAATTGTATTATCAATGCTACAGAAGATTGCTCCTACGCTTGCCGACTCTATCTTTTCAGACAAATGAATTTGTCGGTCAACCGCATCTTCTCAAAACTATGCTAGATGCCTACAAGAGCAAAGATCAATTTCATATAGGAGGATAGATTTAGTTTTAATTTCACCGTATTTTAGCCTAGGAAAAGGACGGCCATTGAACCGAATCCTTATTTTTTGTAATAAACTATTTTTAGAGTTATTAAGTAGTATTTAAACCCCTATCATGCATTTAGAGAGGGGTCCCGGATCTTAATATTTTTGGACTTGGAGATTGCATTCGTACTCCATTGTCTTATATATTTTTTGAAAAGGACTGCTATCCGGTGATTTCTAGAATTATCTTTGAAGTGTTGCATTTTTTGTACCTTGGAATTTGGTTTTGCATTATAGTTACCGGATAGAGTATCGTATTGCATTTGAAGTCATCAAGCGAGCAAGGTATTTCTATCTCGTTTTCATCGTTGATCTCTTTTGTTTTATGATATTCGTTTTAAAATTGCTATCATTTATATGTATATTTGTTTTAACAATGTTTTCTTATACATCATTTCGAGTATAATTGAAATTTAAGTATTTTTCATAGTTACATGTAAATGGTATACAATGATGAATGCACATGTTTATATAACTCCGTTTAATTTCTTAAACACAGCTATTCTATTTGTTTCGCACATTTCAATTTAATTAATAATACATTTTCATGGCTATTGTTGAATTGGAACAATCTTAAGTTGTATTCACATATAGTTACCCGGTTAGTATTAGAGTTTCTTTATCAAGTATTTAGATTAAATTAGATAGTTTTATTTCGCTTACTTTAGTCCCATTTCCACCCATCCAATCCAATCCATTTAGTTACAAGGAAACTGGTCCTTTAAATCCAGTCGGAGCCACCACACCAAACAGAAAAGGAGTTGTCTTAAGGTCCCGACCGGTTGGTTTTCCCCGATGTTTGAAGCAGAGATTTTCTAGGCTTCAACACTACCTTACGACACTATATTTTTGATAAATCTCATGACCTTCAATGGAAGGAACTACAGGTAATAGACGAGGGAAACATAATGGTCGAACCATTACGTATTCTGGAATGTTGGGTTCGACACCAAACCGCCGACAGATCAAGAAACCACGGGACAAATATAGTCCTCGGATCGACTTGGGAGGATGTTGGAGACTTTATGCCGTAATTATTCCGGTTATGCTACTTTTGAGAACTAAAAAATTTATATGTATATGAATGCTCTATTTTGATACTTGAAACTTTATTTTGAAATATCACGTAAGGATGAGTTTTACTTTACTGGTACATGGATACCCATAAAGATAGAATGCTACTTCACTCTAGTGATACAGGATATATGATTTTTGTTTAAATTTACTAGTGCATGGATACCGATATGCAATATGTAATTTAAATTAACATGGAAAGAATATGAAATCATAGATTAAACATTATAGATGAAACTATATATCGATTCATTTCATTACATTTCAAATATGATTGAAGGAAAGGAAATAGAAGAGTAACTACATTTTAAATATGAAAGTGAAACATATTGGTATACAGATTGAAAATGGTTAAAAAAATGCATCATAGATGGAACATGTATGAAATAAATAGAAGCAGTAGCTAAACGAGAAATTGTATTGGACATATTGATACATATGTGGACAAATGTTTTAAACAAATTATGTTATATAAGTTCTAGGATCAATATCATAGATAGCAATGTATTTGGAATGTTTAGAGATTGTTATATGGGTAACAATTTGTTATGAACAACATAGATGCATATGTTGTAATGTGTACGCAGTGTTTGCATTGCGTATTGTGTACCGTTGATTGCCTTGCAAAAATAAGATTACCGAAATAGTCTACGTGATAACAGAATTCCAAGAATAGTTGGAACTCCCCGAGATCCCACGATAAGGTGTTGACCCCGGTCTCATCGGGAGGTGGAGGTGTTGCCTTCCATTTATCCTCCAATACTCGGAGTCATGGGGAGGACTATGCGAGTCACGCTCCTCTAGACGTGTGATGATGACTTTTCGGATGTCTACAAGCATGTGGTCGACGTAATCAACGCTGATATCCTTAAGGTTTATGAATGGATCAGTAAAAACTGATGCCATCGAATGTTCTTGTGGAGGACGAATAGGATGGGAGTGGAAGAGATTAGGCAGGATAGGATGATTTGAGAATAGTTTGAAGATTCGGTTGAGATGGGAAGTAACAATTAAATTACATATACATACTTATTCAAACGGAAATTCAATCTTTATACAAGCATTCTATAATCACCCTAATCTCTAAAAACACAATATTGATATGAGTATATAAAACCCTAAACTTCGAGACAAATTTTTCCAAGGAGGAATTATTTAATGACCCATTCCCAAGTTATACACAAAATAATATTAGCGTGGTAAAGATATATGCATTTGATAGCTACAACTGCCTATCTCGCACACATCGCACTAGTACACCTACCTACTAATATCAAGATTAGATAAGTTAGGGACTTAATATTAAGATTTCAGATTAATATTAAGATTAACTAAGTATAAATTATATCAAAAGGACTCATAAAATAAAATGATATAATAAAGTTAATTCATTAAGTTAAAAATGAATATGAAAATATTAAAAATTAATCTTAAAAGTACTTAAATGTAAAGTCACATGCTCCATAAATAAGATGACCGTATAATTCCACCTCCATAAATATATTCATACCCACACGTGGATCACATCACCATAAAAACAATATTAAGGTACACTAAACACTTCCGATGCATAAGACCTTGAGAGGAAAGAGGCGTAGAGGAAGATTATTTAAGTTATATTCATATCCACGATAATGAAAAAAGAACACACCACCATAAATACATATAATATCAACATTAAGGTGGATAAGACCCTGGAGGTATGAGGTAGTGGAGGAAGGTTATATAAGTTATGAAATATGGAGGAGAGGGGGACGTGTTTTGGAGAACAAAAACGAATTCTCGCTTGAATTAGATAAACTATATGGGAGGGAGCTTCCTGTTCTTGAATTATGTGCACTGTGACGAGGAGGCATCCTCTCGGTCTAGGATTGTTCCTAGATTGGCCGGGGAGGATTTGATTGCTTCCTGGGTATAAACACCACAAAGTATTACAAGGAGAACCACCATTAAGTCATTAGCTCTATTCCAGGTATTTTTCTATGTATAGACTAGTTCCTTATGAAAGATTAAAATTTCACCGATGATCTTCATTTAATCTTATTAATAATTAAATATATATATGCTTAGATTTTGTTCATGGAAAGGATGATAGTTGTAGCATTGATTACACTATTGATCGAATTAACACTAAGTCTTTCTCTAGAAAAACTCAGAAATTTAGTGGAAAAGTTAGGATAATTCCAACGTGAGTTCCTACACCAAAAATTGGAATTTCCGATGCATCTCTAGATATTTATTAAAGTTATATATATATATATATATATATATATAACAAAAATAAGTAATCCAAGATACCTCTGTCTAGATATGATCCTTGATTTTAAATGGAAGCATGACAGAGATGTGCCCTAGATTCCTCTTCTAATGGTTATTTTGATCTTTGATACGTTTTGGGCACCCCCGATCCATGATTTGACACAAATATGATCGTATTTCGATGAATCGAGTATGACGTACAATTTCGCATCCATATAAGCTTCCTTAAGACATTCACATTTGAGGAATGAAACCTTCCAATTTCATTAAATATCTTAGTTCACACCGAATTTTGATCAACCTACATGGCATGTTTATTGTTTTGATATCCTACCTTGAATGATTGGTTATCATTGTACCGGGAGCATACCGATCAGCTTTAAGTAATGACCTAAGTGAAGACATGTATTACTTTCACTTGGCATATTTAAGTTGAAGAAGTGAAAGGGCATCGAATTAATATCCGATAATTTCCATAGTAGTTGTGTTGTCAAGAATTCTCAATCGTATACAATAGCTTTATCTTATTGCGTAGCAAGCCTCATGTTCATCATTTCTGCTAGCTAAGCTAAGACTATCATTGCGTTGTTTTGATACAACACCCTTGTGACAATAATCCTAAAGTGTTCATGATAGTCCTCCGTGCCTAATCGAAGTATACCCGTGGTGAGTAAGTTCAAGATCATAGCGCTTCTAAGCACAAAGATATTCTAGAGTTTGTTGGCATGATATTATAGTCATTAACACCGTCTTGAATTAGTGGTTTGCTGTACTAAGGCCAACAACCCGAAGGGATGCTAAAAGGCATCAAAAAACCTAAACCTTGTGGTATACCGTTGATAGCAAGAAGCTTCAGAACAAAAAAGGCATCATGACACTTAAGGTATAATTCTCATTGACACATGCAAAACAGAATAGTAGGCAAGTTGCTTCGCATGCATTTGATCAATGTATGATACTAGTCACATAACTTGACTAGAGACTTTAAGTTTGTTTGAACAGAGACATTAGAGGCACCACCGAGAGTGATGCTGATGACAATCAATAAGATAGTAAATGCTTACTTGGAAATCCCTTGCCTTCAAAAAATATACATCCGGAAATCTCCAACACTATCCTATTTCCTCATTCAACAAGCCTCATTCTATTCAAGTAAATAAAGTGTAGAATTGCCTTTGCCTTTAAATCCCTTCACTTGTGTAACAATTGGCAAATTCATTTGATGCAAAATCCCTTTCCTTATGTAATTTAAGGACTTAAATTCTCTTCCCTAATTCATTTTCCATTTTTATCTTAAGTTCTTGAACTCAACAAATGCAACAAACTTTATTATTAAGAAAAACATGTACATTTTCCTAAATATGTCAACAAAAAGGAGAAAATGCCTTGAACTAAATACTGAAAGTGTCTTCATGGGTCCACAAAGCATCACAGTAGACTAATACCAAGCTTCACATCACACTCCATACTTTTTCTTCACCAAAGATCTTCCAACACTATTTTCAAGGCAAGCATGTTGCACATGCATCTTTCTCCTCCTAAACCGAAAGTAAACCACTAACCATCTTAGGGTTTGTTCTAAAGGGAAGCTAAGGTGCCAATAACTTTGATTCCATAAAGAAATGCTATGAATATTAATACTAGATATCTAAGCATGTGATTTTTCCACATCAACATCCAAAAGGCTATTCAACCCATTCTATTTTAGCACCGATGCAATCACCTAACCATTACCTTTATCTTTGACAAAACGATTTTCAACACTAAATGAGGCCTCCAAATATGGATTATATATTTTTATCTCACTAATTGAGATAATATTTTTATCCATATCTGATCAGTGGTATGTAATGCACATTCTCAAAAGTACACTTCTTAACATCTAACAATTTCATTTGAACATCCCCACAATTTTCCATAAAATGCACCCAACCAAACTAAAAGACTATAGTTTCTATTTTGGATTTGGCTTCAATGAAGGTAATAAACCAATCCTTCTTGATGGTCATGTGCTTTAAAGCACCAAAATCAAGGAACCAATTACGTAAAGGCCTACCTCCCACCTAAAAAGAAATTTAAATATATATATATATATATATATATATATATATATATTATATATGTTCTGTGTGATCCGACCGCTGTGCTCGTCATATAGGTTTCCTAGTTGTGCGTGCTTATTATTGTTGTGAATTGTGTATCGCATTGAACTGACCGAGTTTTATGGCTACGTCCTTCAATGCTTAGATATTTTTATAATCCAGAGCCATTTCATCCTCTCGCCTTGTCCATTCTGGTCGTATTTCATGATTGAAAGTAAGATTAGGTCAAGGTTCATCCAAAGGTGAAAATTGTTTTGCCATAATTGACTTCATCACATCCACAAACAACTTCCCGCACTGATAGCTAGCCAGATTTTTTCATGCCTACAGAACAAGATGGTTCTTTCGATTATATTTGATTTGGACTTATAAGTTATAACTACACAAGAATTGAAATATGATATATCGAAAATGTATCTCTCTCTTGTACAAATTTAAAACAAGACAACATTTTTACAACAATACTAGGAGAGCATTGGCAAGTTCTAGAGTGGACCTCCTCTCCAATCAGTGGAGCTATTAGGTAAATATAGGGTGCCACTACTACTACTTGTGGGATTATGCTACAAATAGATTCATGGCATGGCATGGGCGTGACATGGGGAATGAGCTTTTTCTAATGGTTCTCTTCATGTTGATGGTTATAATTTTACCGCATTCAAATAGGTGGTGGTGGCTTCAAGAATCACATATTCCTTTCAATAACCAGATTTGGAAGGCACAATAAGGAATAGTATTTTGAAGAAGTGAAACAGCTCACCTTATTATAGTTACCATGCTAGGTCTTCCTTTAAGTTATTTTCGCAACATCAAATCATTTCCATAAATATGGTTGTGTAAGAGTTGTGATGGTGTTGTAATGTAAATTATGTTTCCATAGTTGAACATCCGAAGTATTTTGCTATTGTTACCGTACCATAGCCTCCTCGTATCGGATCCGTTGTTTATCAACACTTTTTTAATAGCATGTTTTCTTTTTCTTCCTCATTTCAACATTTATATGATGCAGAACAAGTCTTTATGAAATAATAGCAAAGATTGCTAGAAGATGCTTCCAAAGGATTCCCGATTATTAATGATTTAAGAACCTGGTAACTACCTGGTAACGCTTAGTTGACCATTTTGAGACAATTTGTTTTGCGTATAAGGATGGTAAAATGGGGACAACTAAGACACATGAGTTGGGAAAAAGTTAAATTCATTTCTTTTTGTTTATTAATCATATAACTAAAAAATTTATATTTGCACATCATCACATCTAAGAGAATGTTATAAGAATAACACCTTATGAAACCCTCCATTGTGAAAAATAATAGTAATATCCTTTATTGATGGGAGTTAGACAATATCGTGGGAAAATAACACAAATATTATCATTGGAAAGGATCTTGGGATTGGTAGCAGGACTCATACATCCTTTTAGAGCATCTCATTCACTTTAAATGATCGAGGGTGTTTCTACCTTCACCGGGTCTCAACAGGGCTGGATTTTTTTGGTATGCAAACTTGGAAAGATGCGAATGAACTTCACTTTGGAGATCACCTTGCATAGGAATTGTTGGCGTAGAAATGTGTCTCTGTGCAAGACCCGTGTCTGGAGGGTTGAGGCCAACAAAGGAATCCACTGTAGTCTAGAACCATGTCGGCATTATCACCCTACTTCGGGGAGCAGAGAGTCTCACCTGAGGCGTGCCGCAACCACATGCAGAAGGGGAATATATCGATAGCAGGGAAGGATCCGCAACTCATGATTATTATTGAATTGATTGCATAAACATATGTATATACGCAAGAAAATTCATAGAGCGAATAGGTATCGTGCTAAAATAAATGCAAATCACCATAACCAACATGCATACATATGAATTACACAATATGACAAAGAACCCGCAATTGTATTGATATCTTCATCCACAACCATAGCTACATAGCTTCTTACAACATATAGATGCCTTACATACCGTAAAGGTAAATGAGAGAACCCTAGGAACCATGCAGATATCTTGGCCGATTCTTCGGGCCGCCCACATTCCTTCTCCCGCGTCTTTCTTTCACGGTGACCGTTTATTTATTCACCCAATTTCGCAACTCGCGCTCCTCTTTTTGTTCTACTTCCAGTCGTCTCGCTTTCTCTCTTGTTGTCTATGTGTTCTCGTTTTCTATCTTCGTTGTATATTCTCGCGCACCGGCTTTCATTATCTCTTACTTCTGCGCCACCTCGATAGCTCCGCGGCTTGCTGTAGATGCGACTTGGTCACGATTTCCATGTGTCATCATGCCGCAACCCAAAAAGCTCTCCTATATTCAACATTCAAAATATTCAAAATGGGTTTCCAAAACAAGGCCCCCAACAGGCCTTGACCACATTTTCTTGACTCGTCCTCGAGTCAATCACAACACAAACTTCTATCTCCATTTCCACTCCTTATTCCCTCATGCCCCCTTTCTCCCCGTGTGGCTTCATCTCGTGCCTATTCTCACCATGTGCCTTCAGCTTGTTCCTCAGCTCGCTGTGGCGCCCGTGCGGTTGTTCAAATAAGGGCTCCAACCTCAGGACTCTGCGGAACATTGTAGCTCTAAGCCTGAAGGCCGACATAGCTTGGTCGCCAACCCCCGCATCGCGGAATCCATTTCTTCGCCGATCTTTCCACGCGGCGCCGTCTCTATGTGCACCGGACAACCCCTAACACCGTGTTGTCGGGTCTCAACTCGGCGGCTAGCTGTTGCATTGATTTGGCACCGGATTGAATGGACTGACGGAGTTCATGAATTACCCATTTGGCCACCGAGTTGGCTTTGGTTTGTTGGAATCACTTCGAGCTTGTCCGCCTAGGTACAGCAATTGGTCCAACGCGCAGTTCCGCGTCTCCGAATTTCCCTTGGAAATTTGCCGTGCCTCGGGTGGAAATGGGTTGCTGACCGTAAGGGCTAGTGAACACCTCGTAGACTTTTCAAGAGGCGAAGCTCCTCGCATGCCGTAGATTTGAGGGTTACCATTTGCCGCCCGGCCTCGCTTAGCCGCAACCTATGCGGAATAGACAATCTCGTGGCTCAGAAGGCCGGCTGCGTGCTAACGTCGCTGAAGCTCCTAGTTCTCCCCCGTGTGGCGATTGCAAAGCATCCGCAGGTGGAAATCATGTAGTAGCGCGTTTATAGTTCTCCTCGCATGCATCGAATGCTTCTTTTAACAAGAAGGAGCACCACTCCAAATGTTTATGCCCCGGACACAAGGTTCAGAATGGAGATAGGTCCGCAGTGCATTCGCCCTTGGTAGTGCCTCATTATCTTGGCCGGAAATGAGGTAGTAGGCGAATCTAATCTAGAGCTTGTTGATGAGGTCCATCTTGGCTCTTTCTCACTAGCTGTGCCATATTTGACATATAGGTCCGTGTCTCCCGACTTTCAGCGCGCATTTGGAGGAGATCCTGACAGCAAGCTGAGACGTTCCGCACCATTCGCAAAAGCCTTGTGAGACGATGAATGTCCCGCATGAATGGGAATTTTCCTTGTTCAAGCACAAGGACCCATTCGGATGCGGCCGAGGAGGAAGCGTGTGCATCAGAGTCGGTCCTATGGTCCCGAAGATCGGAAGATTTCTTAAGTTCATCAGAGACGATTGTTGAAGGCCCCTAAACTCGGTAACATTCCTACTGCTAAGCTTCCTACCGGGGTGTGTAGTGCTCCACATACACTCGCCAATGGAGGACGGAAATTCGGAAGCATTGGAAAGGTTGGCATCGATTAGGTCGCATTATCATATTTCCCGACCAGGACTCGGTCTTGTGGATTCTCGCTATCGAGCTTTGGTTCGTTGATGACCGGGATGGCTCGGGCATTTTTGCTCGACGTTGATAGACCAGACCCGTCTCGGTCTCCTCTGGTCTCCGTGCGTTTTGAGACTTCAAATCGCCTCCGGTTCTACCGCAATTTCTAATTCGAATTGGTCCTAGACTCGTGCTTTTGGTTTTCATGCAAGCAGGCCATCACCCGGTACCGAGTGGAGTCGATGAGACCCCCTAATGAGTTAATCGTCAGCATTCTTTTCTGCGATAATCGTGTGATCAATCACGTGCCAATGGGTATTCTGATAGTTGCTGACGGTGGCATGGGAAAATAGGTGGATGCGACGGTTGAGGTAACTGCGGATGATGGCAAAATGATTATGGCAAGGTTACTTCCAATTATGGTAATTTATGATGCAAATCTAGACGATCTTACGGACTGACACAAGTACCGACCGACATGACTTGGACTCGACCTTGACACATTTAGGAAGCTTTCCACGGATGGCACGCCGGACACGCCCTACCCGATCATAGCTTCCGGGTTGCCGGTGGTCTCGCAATGTAGCGATTAGACACAACAATGCAAGAATGAAAAACACTACCTATGCTCATCCCTATTACAGAGTTATCGACGACACTACTCTACGAGTGCTCTCGCCAAGTAGAGCAACATGAATGTTGAAACAAAATTACTTCCGTAGGGTTTTAGGCATGTGCCATTTACCCATCCCGCAAAACAAAGATCGTCTGCACCGAGCCAAACAAATACCGCCGTACTCTAATCTAGATGACAAAGTAAGGTCCTAACTAGTGCATCTCAGCCTTCTCTCGGAACTTCGGAGCTTGCCGTCATATAAAAGGACCTTGCTGACAACTCCGGAATGCTTTGTTCTTGATGTGCGGGGGCCGTGCCACGTCGCCATCCTTTTGAACCTTCTCGTGAAATTCGGCCAGAACCGAACTTGTCCTTGGGCCGATGTAATTCATGTAGGTGCTCCGGGAGCGATGTTTTTCTCCGAGAACTTGAGAGACGTGGCAATTAAAAAAGACTTGGTACCATGAACTCCTACGGATCACGCCCTGCCATACACCAAATGGAATGGTGTCCGATTGGTCAAGCGCTTCACCGTAGTCCGTAGGCCCGCAGTGTACTGTAGCCGTTCATCCCAAATTGTCCCGCCGGGCGTTGGCGTATTTTTGTTAACCCCTTTTCAAGAATTTTATGAAACTCTTCAATAGTACCATTGGCCTGCAGGTGCTATAGGCTGCTATTATGATGTTGAACCATAAATGTGTCCAACAGCGACTTGACCATGTCATTAATGAAATGCATCCCTTGATTTTCTTTAAACTGTAACCAAACCTCTTCGATGATGTTCTCAAAGATAAACCGTGCCGCCGTATCCGTCGTGCGCTCCGTACCGCCACCGCCGGCCCACCAAGTGAGGTAGTCGGCTGCGGTAATGATGTATCGGGCTCCTGGGAGGTCCGGCGACCACGGCCATGGGACCTACGAAGTCGACAACCCATTTCTTAAATGGCCGCAACACATGCACTGTGTGTAACGTAAGCTCGTCCCTATGAGAGGGCCTCCCGTTCGTCGACGTACACGTACCGCCAACAAATTTATTGAATTCTCGCATGGACCGTCGGTCACCATAGGCTAGTTCGGGAGTACCTTCCTCGCGCCGGGGTTTTTCCCCCAACATGCCCCCTCCCCCGCAACATCGTTGTGGCATTCCCACATCATGCTGTCGTGCTTGTGGTCAAGTACGCACCCGCGTAACCTCATCAAGGCCAAGTTTATATAGGCTCCCCCGAAATCACCGCTGGTATTCCCAAGTAGTCCGTGGACGATCAAGTGGTGTTTCTAGACCGGGGTGTAGTGCCGAGGGCACTACCCCGTGGGTCGATAGGTGGCAATGTCGCGCTGTATTCCGGGACAGCTTCAACTCGAAAGAGGTCAACGTCTGGCAGCTAATTGCCGAGAGAGCCATCGTTCTCCCCCGTCTCCAACCTGGATAAATGATCGGGCCCGAAATTGAACCTCTCGGGCTTGAAAATCACCTCAACCGTAAATTCCTAGAAAATTAGAAGCCAATGATAGATCCGTCCTTCCAAAACAAGCTTGTTCACCAAGTATTTTAATGCAGAGTGGTTCGTGAAGAACTTGAATTTGCCTCCTAAAAGGTAGTGGTGGAATTTCTGGAGCGAATACACCATCGCCAGGGCCTCCCGCTCGATCTTGGTGTAGTTCTTCTCTGCATTGGACAACTTGCGGCTGGCAAAGTACACTGGGTGGTCAACTGTCGTCTCCCTGGGTTGTGCCAAGACAGCCCCAGGTGCAATACTGACGCATCGACAGCACATGGAACTAATTATCCCGCTTGCGGAACCGAATAGCGTCGTTGTCAACTTTTCCTTCGCAGTGTCGAGGGCTACCCGACACTCCTCCGTCCACCGGAAAATTCGGACTTCCACAACAGCCTTTTCTAAAGGGCAAGATCTTTGCGTAATTTCGATAAACCAATTCGTAATATCCCGTGCAGTCGGCGAAAGGTGCGCAATCGCTTCACTATTTCCCGCAGGCTTCCATGTGGAATATCACTACGACCTTGAAGTGGTTGACGTGCACTCGTTTGCATACCACGTGTCCCAACAGCATCTTCTAAAACGAATCCCGCAAAAATACATTTCTTTAAGTTCAAGGAAATCGCAATCGGTGGCACCGATCAAAAATAATCGCAATGTGGTGGTGTGTTTTTTAGTAGATCGTAGACAACAACCGTCCATGTAGACTTTTAGAACTTAGGATATACTCCCAAAGTAGCAATGACAATCCCAGGAAAACACGGTCAGCATTTTTCAAGCCAAACGGCATTACATGGTATGCGAACGATCCCCATTCAATGGTGAATGTCATCTTCGGCTTGTCTTCTTCCGCAATACGTACCTGATGGTGTTGACACCTAATCCTATGGACGGGTATGCATATGTATTTTTGTATATTATTTAATATTAGGAAATAAGGAAGGCCAAGAGTCATTGGGAGATGAATCCCAATAGCCTCACCTCCCATCTATAAAAGCATCTACATTCTTCAGCTAATACACATTCTGATTTGAGGAGTTACCTCTGGTTTGACATGGTATCGTGGGCTGCCCCCACTATTGGCATTTCTCGCCCCGTGGTGTAACTCCCTATCCTTTCGTTACCAAATTTTATTAATATTTTTCTCGCCGCTCTTAATTGCTAGACCTGTTATTCCGCATTTTTTTCTCTAACATCCCCGACATTTGCAGCTTCCGGCCTCCCGGCAGCCTCCCGACACTGTGCTCCTCTCGTCATCTCCGCAAACCTGCGGTGCTCCGTCATTCCGCAAATTCCATTTCAAATTTTTTTTTGTAATTCAGCTTTTGGCCCCTCCATCGACTCACCCATTTCCCTTACTCACCAGCCTCTCTATACATCTCCAACGCCTCACTCGCATAAACCTCCCATCCCATTCAACCGTGACTCCCCCTTCCCTTCTCCCCATTCCCCTCACTCCCATTTCTTCCCCCTCACTTCGCTCTCTCGTCTCCATTTATTACAGCCGCTACATGTAAATTAATACGCTTTCCTACCCAACGCTCACTACACTCAACTCGCAAATTGTCCACCTCCTCCCTACCTCGCGCTACCTATCACGGGCTTCTCAGCCTTCTCCAATACGCTCGTCGATCGTGGCATATTCAAATAACACAAATACTACAACACCACCTCCATGTGCTTTGTAATATCGCCTCCATAACCGCCGTCCAATGTTTAAAACACAAAGCTTTGTAACACCATAATACGTCGTTCCATAATACGTCGCTCTCACATCGTTCAATACCTCCTTCCGAAGATCGTCATTACATAACTCTGCGTTTGTCGATACAGTGCGCCCCTCCACCATCATTTAAACGCTATCTATCAATACACAATACCACTCTGTCATTACACTGCATAGTAATACGCCTCTCCTTATTGGTAATACGCTGGTTTCTTAACAGTTAAATACGTTGGTTTATTGACATACATCGCATATTGTATTGACATGTTAAATACGTTGGTTTATTGACCCGTCGGCGTTGATATATATCGTATTGACATGTTTTAATACTATCCAATACGCTGTCTCCTTCCATTTTTATCTCCCTTTGCATATAATACGCCCCAACACCGCGCTATACCACCGCGCAATATATTATAATCCGTCCATACTTTTAAAACGCAAATACATAAAATGCTTGGTATCACCGCGACCATACCGCCCATGCATTATATTTAAACACCGTGTTTTATTGTGATTACATGGTATCGGGGTTTTATTATCACAGTATGCGTTGTCATGGTATGCGCCCCTCCCATTATATAATACAAACTCCTCCCATCATTTAATATATGGTATGCCCCCCCCTCCCATCATTTAATACAGCCCCTCCTCTAATACCCATACGCCTCCCACCGTCATATTTAATATTGCTTCCATTTCATAATACCATCCCATTCACAACATTCCATATCGACCTCCCTACCATTTCACAATTTTTTTATTTTTTTTCCCAAACATACATTTTTTTTGTGCGTAATCTTACTTTTTTAGCAAAGAGCTTGTGTTTTTAGAATCAACTTTAGCAAAGTGTTTCTCGTCCTTTTAAAATTCAGCATATTTGTAGCAAAGAGTTTTTTTCAAGACATTTTCCAAAGAAAGATTTTTGTTTTCTCTCTCCTTCAAGAGAAATTTTGCGTAGTCTCCTCCTTCAAAAGAAGATGACACCTTCATCTTCTAAAGAGGATGCCTACTTGGCACAGAGAAAGGAGACATGTGCTTCGTGTCCATCCAGAGGAAGAGAAGGTGTATGATGAAGAAGAAACTTCGCAGAAAAAGGGGGCGTACACCCAAAGCTCGCAGCAAACAAATCAAGACAAGAGGTAAAACCGATGACAAAGACAAATGTAAACCAAATTAATCAACTCATTCCGTTCTCTAGCACATTGTAACAATGGAGTAACCGAAAACCTATTTGATGTTTCATTTACTTCATGGAGAGATGATTGGTTGCTAGATTCGTGAGAAACATGTCACATGACATTTAGAAAATATTTTTTTGAATAATTCACCGAAAAAGTTGATGGAGCAAGATATTTCAGATAAATCCAAACTCAAGCCATCGGGGTGTGGCTGGGTACAAATGTGACTTAAACTACCCTCGGTCTTCCCCGATCATATCCTACATGAGGTTCTATACCTCCTAGAGTTGAAGAGAAAAAATTGTTGTCCCCGATCGAAATCCGGCAAAGAAGCGGGACACTTAGTTCACTTGTCGGATGGCAAGGCAGGTCGACGCACGGGGACGCCACTTGTCATGGAGGAATAGAAGAAGGGAGACTTGAAGTCGAAAGGTTCATCTCGCTCATGCTAAAAACTTTTCATTCAGCCTTCACATCATGATGAAGGTACATTTCCATCAAGTCTTTTATGGCATGCTAGATTTGGACACTTAAACTATGACAACTTTTGTTTGTCGAAGAAAAATGGTGTTGATGGACCGCCATACCCTAGAAAACCTAAGGAATGTGATGCTTGGTATTCTCTAGAGTATAGCGAATGCCCATTTCATGATTCACACTCAAGAGCACATAGGAAACTTGAACTTGTTCATTCGCATTTATGTGGCCCTATGCATATTGCTTCGCAAATGGAAACAAATACATGATGACATTTATTGATGACTACACCGTAATGTGTTGGATTTGCATTTTCATCGAAGAATAAGTCCGATGCTTTTTCAAACTTTCAAGAATTTTCATGCATGGATTGAAAATGATGCACAAACACATATTGGCTCTCACGAATGATAATGGAAAAGAATACACTTCAAACGAATTTGAAAATTATCTTCACCAACATGGAATCAAACATCAAACAACTCGGTGCCATAATCCACAATGCATCCAGTGTAGCTGAAGAATGAACAACCATTTTAAATATGGTCCGCTTCATGTTATTTTTCAAGAATGTAAAATCGATGTTTTGGGCTGATGCAGCTTCTATGTGTCAGCGACATAAAGAATAGGTGTCCTTCAAGTTCAATTAGAAACAAAACTCCTTTTGAAATGTGGCATGGCCACACTTTTCCGGTAAAGCATTTCGTTAGTGTTTGGGTCCAATTGCTATGCCTTGATACCCAAGGGTCAAAGGAACAAACTTGGTGCTAGAAGCAAGAAAATGTATCTCTCTAGTGTACTCCAATACCTCCAAAGGATATCGTCTCTATGATGAAACAAAATAAGAAGTTTGAGATAGCAAGGAGATGTCATATTTATTGAATCTTCCAAGAGTGGCAAGGTTGTTGAGCGGCAACTTGATCGTCCGGATAGATTCACACATGCAAAGTCTTTCCAAGAGTTTGATAATGTGATTCCACACCTCGAAGGGGGATTCCGATATTGAATCAAACTAAGGAATCCCATCCTCAAGCACTCTCTCCCCCGCATGAAGAAACAACCACAGATGACACATTGGATGATGTGATTGATGTAGACCAGATTGAATCTTGAATCAATCCCAACTACCAAGTGACCAAAATGTGGCCATCTCGCGTAAAGGTCCTCCCAAATGGCCGACAAAGACATCGGAGGATGTTCATCCCGATGAGGTTGTAAAAATAGGGAACAAGAAGTTCCACTCAAGAAATTGAAGGTGATGTAGATACCTCGATTCTCCCGTTGATATGGATATTGCTTATAACCGTGAATTGAGTTTGTCTACGTATCATGAACCAACTTCCTTCAAAGAAGCCGCTTCTCATGATGAATGGAAAGAAGTGATGCGGAAGGAGTATGATGCCTTGATAAAGAATGGCACTTGGAAGTTGGTTGATCCGCCTTGGGAACGAAACCAATTGGTTGCAAGTGGGCTCACAAGAACAAGTACAAAGCGTACGGCTCACTTGACAAGCACAAGGCCAAGCTTGTGGCAAAAGGATTCGCACAGAAAGAAGGAGTCGATTATGAAGAAACTTTTTCTCCCACAAAGAAATGGACCACCATCCGGACTCTCTTTTCCTTAGCGGTTTCTCGAATGGATGGAAAGTCCATCGTATGGATGTAAAAATAGCCTTCTTGAATGGAGATCTAAAGGAGAAAGTTTATATGTCCCACCTAAAAGGATTTGTGATAAAGGGTCAAGAACACAAAAAGTTTGCAAACTTGTAAAATCCTCGTATGGCCTCAAGCAAGCACCACGAGCCCGGTATGAGAAATTGTCCGAGCATCTTCTCGAAACTTGATTTCCAAACATTTTGATCTTGATGATGCAACTTTGTTTGTTAAGAAAGTTGAAAAACAAATGCTTGTATATCTTGTGGTATATGTAGATGATCTTTTGATAAATGGTGAAACAAATGAGAGCTATATCACATCCATGAAGAAAGAGTTGAAGAAAGGTTTTGAAAATGATGGATCCGGGTCATGTTCATTACTATTTGGGTATTGAAGTAAGTCAACATCCTAAATTCATATCTTTTCAAAAGAAGTTACTGGAGATCTCTTTGAACAAATTTGGCATGGATCATTGTAAACCCTTAAGCACTCCAATGGAACAAAACTTGAAGCTCACATATATTGAAGGGAAGGAATTTGAGGATGCAACTAAGTATGCATACCAGAGGGGAAGTCTTATCTATCTGACCACCACCAGACTCGACATCTCATTTTCTTTCGTTGGAATCCTCTCATGTTCAGCAAAAACCTTTTGAAGGACATTGGTCTATCGCAAAAAAGAGTGCTAGTACTGAAGGGGACTCAAGAGTTTGACCGAAATATACATAGGTATATGATTTTCGCCTGATCTGACACTCGATTCGTACTCTTTGATGGCGACAAAGAAACAAGGGTGTCTACTATAGGTTACACCATGAGTTCGGGATCGTATCGTCTCATGGAGATCACGCAAAACAAATAATTCCAAAGATTCCACGACCGAGGTGTATCATGTGGCAAAGAACAAGCAACAAAGGAAATTGTGTGGCTCGGGAAAATCCTAGAAGATTTGCGATGAAACAAATGTATTCCACTCCACTCATGATCGACAACACTTCGCAATAAATTTGGCCAAGAACCCAAAGTTTCATGATCGAACAAAGCACATCAATACAAAGTACCATCTAATTCGACATCATGTTCGTGCCAAAACCATCCATCTACATCATTGTTCCACAAATGAGCAACCGCCGACATCTTCACCAAAGCACTTGGAAGAGAAAAGTTTGAAAAGTTCAGACGATGCTTGGACTCTCACCAACATCCCTTCGATTGTGTTGGGGAACAAGACAATTTTAATCCTATGGATGGGTGTGCATATGTATTTTTGTATATTATTTAATATTAAGAAATAAGGAAGGCCAAGAGTCATTGGGATATGAATCCCATTAGCCTCACCTCCCATCTATAAAATCATGTACATTCTTCAGCTAATACACATTCTGATTTGAGGAGTTACCTCCTGGTTTGACAGATGGTAACCCAAAAAACCATCCGTGAAGGAATAAGCTTCATTTCCCGCAACATGATCCAAGACTTCATCGCTAAAAGGAGTGGGAAATGGATCATGGATGCAGGTGTTGTTCAGAATTCTATAATCAACATGCATACACATATCTCCACCTTGTCCTTCTTATTCTCGAATGACGATAGGACTCACCACTCGCGTTTCTTCCAATCGGAAAGATGAGACCTGCAGCCCCGATCTTGTCAATCTCCATCTTGACCTTTTCTTTGACCCATGGGTTTAGCCGATAGGGTCGGTGCTTTACGGGCTTGGCATCTGGTTTCATCACAATACCCATTTCGCCGAGGCCACCCTTGATTCCCTTCGAATCTGCAACAGATGAAGGGAACAAGTCCCTCGTATCTTGAGGAGGCCAGCACTCTCTTGGTCGTCTCCTCGTCCCGCAATCGCCCACCGTAGCCAACTTGGGCTTTTCCTTCGTACCAATGTTTAACTTCTTTATCTTTAGCAGCCGTAAATGGATGCCTTTAGTGGTCAGCTTCTTCATTGATGTTCTCGCTTCGCTCTTCCTTTCTCTTCAAAATACAAAGTGCTCGAGGTCCTCCGATCGTCATCATCTGGGTCACCATCAATCCGCTGGCAAGCCAACTCATGCCTGGCCTTAGGCCATGATGAAAACGTGCCCCCAATGGGCTCTGGGTCATGAAAAAATAGTCCCCCCTTGATAGCTTGTAAGGCTCCGTGACAACAACATTCCCCCCTCGAACGAGAAGCACCCAACAAACTTGGTCGCGACTTCTCGCCAGAGCCGGTTCCTCGTTTATACTCTTCTTATAAGTACTGTGCTTGGGGGATGGTATCTAGGGATTAATAACCAAGTGTACCTTACGCCTCTTGTGGGTAGCCCATACCTTGCACTACAAGAAAAAAACACATTGGTGAGGGCGAAATGGTCACCATAAGCTCATCGGGTGAGGGCTTCCTGGGAAAGAGTCTTCGCTGCCACCAAAAATCAAACGTCACCAAAGGTGGCGTCACCGGCATAGGTGTTGTGGTGTCATTCAAGGTCCGTCACCAATAATGATTTATAGTGACGGATAGTGACCTGCCGCCATTTCATATGAACAAAGGTGACGGAAAATAACTTCCGTCACCAAAAACCGAACGTCACCAAAGGTGGCGTCACGAAAGTATGTGTTGTGGTGACATTCGTTGTTCATCATGAATATTAATTATAATGATGGACAGTGACCGTCACCATTTCATATGAACAACAAAGATTTTTTGTGATGGACCTTTCATGGTCCATCACTATTGGTGCATATATATGGCGACGTTCATTGACCGTCACCATAAACTCATTGGTGACATCAAGGTCCGTCATGAATAATGACTATTATGAAAAAAAGTGACCCTCACCATTTCATATCAACAACAATGATTTATGGTGGCGGGCCTTTAATGGTTGTCACTATTGATGCAAATATATGGTGGCATCCATTGACCGTCACCATTTCATATTTTGGTGAGGGTCGAAAAATGTCACCATTAGCTCATTGGTGATGGTCAAAAGAGCATGCATCACCAAAAATAGATCTTCGTCATTCACTATGAATATCAGGGCACGATGGAATCGAACCACCAACCTCCTGCTTGTAAAGCAGGTGCTCTTCCATTGAGCTAGCACCCTTTAAATAATTATACTTTTAAACTAGCAATTGCCCCTCCAAGAGTAAAGATACACTCAAAGGAATAAGAACCAAGAAAAAATGAAAGAATTTAGTGTCCTCAACTCATTCAAAGTTCAAATTGAAGTAGATTTTAAATGGAAAGCCTAAAACGGTACTAAGTAGTTTAAAAGTTAACATTTTGGATATAGCTTTTGTTCAATTTATATGACAAGTTATGCCATAACCTTGAAACTAGTTTCTTAGCTAAAAGACTTTATTAAGTCAACAATGACAAAGAAAGATAGTCATGGCAAGCAAAATTCTCTTGTTTTTTCTAATGAGAGTGCATGTAACTTAATAAAGGTTGTATGAGAGTATCCAACCACAAATGTCTTCACTAAAACATAGAAATGACAAAGTCTTGTTAAGCAATAAAATTTTAGTTGAATATATGAAAAGCATCGAACTAAATGATATAATTAAACTAAAAGTAACTGTAAAAAAAATGAAATTGCAATCATATAGCATCTGGTTTGGTTAGTTCTTCAGGAAGAGAAAGTGCAATTGCATGATCAAGCTCCTCATATTGATTCTGTAATGGACCATCCTGAAAAAAAATGTCCACATACAACAATCAATGTTATCATATTGGTAAGACTTTTGATATAATCTATCAAAGCATGTACTATGAAGGAGAATAACTAGAAAGCACAACTAGAAATTTGAATCACAACATAACAATATAAAAGAACATGCAACAGTAGAAAGGAACAACTCCACAGTTTGAGAAAAATGAACAATCCATGAACGTGTTCTTATATATTGATATACGTAACGAACAGAAATCTAGATTTGTGAAATTCAAGTATCACACAACAATGTCTTGAACAAATATCAGATAAAATAGTAATTTTTGGATTTGGATTTACCTTGCGTAACCTGGGAGGGAAAAAAATCGCCTACTTAAAAACAACCAATAAACATAACAACATGGACCTCGAAGAAATTGCGTGTGGGATAAAATATGAAGGTAAAGCACTATAGAAGTATTCAAAGAAAATGATGAAAAGTGTATCTGCGAAAATAACTAAGAACCCTTCCAAGTAAACCACACATTTATCATCATGACTAGTACACTTGCAAAAAAAGATCAAAATAAATTATGAACTATTCCACCAAAAAGCAGTGAATTTTTCCACTAAAATATAGTTTCAAATTAATCACTAGCATGACGCTAACTTTGTTAGAGCTAACAAATAGAATATTGAAGTTTAAAAGAAAATACACGCTGATGAATTAGGGATTACCGTGGCATTAGAGGCCACATGCCAAATTACATTATCATTTCCAAATGCACCCCTACGTAGTGTCCATCCCACTTTGTGACTTGAACCTTTAAAAAGCCATTCACACCCACTTCATCATTCAAGATTTATTGTGAGTATGATGTTACAATGTGACCCGTATGTCCCAAATAACATGAGCTAACAATGAAAACCATAATTAAATTATTAATGCCTTACTAATTTAATCCTTGAAAAGACAAAAAACATGAATCCAAAAAAGAAAATGATAAGGTTCTCATTAACCAAATATTATATATACAAACATATGGCAGAATTTTGATCAAGTTGCTTCAAAATTTAAAGCATTTTATTATTTCTCTTAAACATATGAAAAGGCACTAAAATTAACAAGGTCATATTTCACCAAAAGTCTTGTAGAAAACAAAACATTGCAACTATGAAGATATTATTGCAAAAAATCTTGCAGAAAAATCGATTGCAACTAAAGTGAAGATATTATTACAAAATCTTGCAGAAAATCGATTAAAAACTATGAAGATATTATTACAAAAAATCTGCGTAAAAATCGCATTGCAACTATGAAGATATTGTTCTAAATTTTAAAAATTATATTAATAATATCCATCTTCAACATGACTTAACATTTTATATCATATTAGACAAATTGTGAGTTAGGGAACAAGTGCAAGGTTTGGAGTTAAAATATTTGAGTCAAGGACAAGGAGATATCATATACAACTTTCTCGATTTGAGGTGTATCACTAGAGAACATAGTCTTGAGTCTTAAACCAAATACTTAATGAGGGATATCTCGAAATAAATGGGCACAAAATTTGAATTCATCCCTCATGAGTCATGGCAACCCACAAACAACTCCCGAGGCTTTACAACCACTGCAGCCTACACCCATCACACTACCTTTAGGTTGAATTGTCCACACCCGAGGCTTTGCAAGTTGCAACCACCGCAATCGTACCCATCACACCACCTTTATAGGTCGAATTGTCCATATGTCCTAACTACGAAGATGTAGTTGAATAGTCTATCGTACCGAATTGCACATCTTTTGCTCACAATCGACCTGTTCCGCATGTGATGAGGTAGAAATTTGAGTTTTCGAATAATAATTAATTAATTATTCACCGAGACTATCCCCGTCACATACTATTTGAACTTCATACACAACACATAATCTCTTCCACTCAACTCCAACTCGATCATCACATGCGGAAAGGAAATCAAGCGATAACACATCAAATCATCATACACATTAACACAGTATGTATGGGGAAATCTTATAGCTGAAAACCTAATGTGCCTATTGTGTATATTACAATGGAGAAATCATGTAACAAACTCATTACAATACTCCTCAACAAGTACTCGCATCATCTCATGAAGTTACACACAAATTAGTTCTGGCTTTTGAACAAGTTATCAAGTTCAAAACTCACCGCCAATTGCCTTGCCTCTATTGCGTGTTTCAATGCTATGGATACCTCTTATATAGATAAACCACCAGCCCGAACTCGCGCAATCCTCATGGGCTTACTCCACTCCATTCGTGTGTTGTAAATAGCAATAGTATAGTCACAATCGATAGCTAACTCCACCCTTTCATCTATCTCTTCGACCGGTCTTCACCGAACCGATTGCGTAATCGTAGTGAATCGATGTGTTCTTGAGTTGAATAATGAGTTACTAATTAATGAATTAATAATATTTAATTCACTCCACTCATAACTAATTGATTAGCTAATTAAACTAATCTCAACTAGTTCAACTAAAATAAACAGATAACAACTCCACTATCTGTCTCATTAACTCCTCCAAATCCTCGCCACCGAAGTCCAACTGAAAGTCAACCATGCATGATGCCATCAAACCCTCAAACCATGTGATTCCTCTCAGTTACATGCATGATCCACTTCTCTAGCTCGAACTGAAGTGCTCCAAGAGAGTAACCGAAGTTTATAGTCTAAATATTATTAAGGGTGAATAATATTTGACTTCCATATTTTTAGGAGGGGCAAAGATAAAAAATAGCCTTCGACCTACAAAATAGAGTCTCATCTTATTTTTACCAACATGACCAATGCTCCAAGAATCTCAAACTCGGAACTCTCGAACCATGCTCCATATCTCTAAAAATGGACATAGTCTAAAAATAGATTTTGCGCTGCACCCGCTCGCGGGCCCACTTGGCAGGCGACTTCATTTCACCAAGCTCCATCATCTTGCTGCATTCTCAACACTACCTCCTCTCAAAGAAGATATGGATTATCTGCAATCCCTATCCCGCCTCCGTGGAATTCGAACTTGCTCTCGCGAGCGCCTTCGTCAGATGTCGCATCCCCGATCCTCCGTGGGAACATATGAAAGCATCACAGATTCTCCGATGAACACAATCTCCTCGATATGATGGTACCGATGTCGATGTGCTTGGACCTATCATGAAATACTGGATTAGCCGAGAGCTCGATGTGTACTTCTCCGGTTATCACAAGAGATCACCGTAGGCTCCAAATGCAACCTCGAAAAACTCGCGAGGATCTTCCTCATCCAAATAGCCCTGCTACGCCCAAGTTAGCTGCCATGTACTCGGCCTCTTCTAACCAAGTGCCACGGATCTATTCTTCCTACCGTACTCAGAAACCGCCGTCGACCCAATGTCGAAAAACTCCTCCATGTGCTCTTCCGGTCTACTCGGACTCCTCGCCCAATCTCGCACGCGTCGAAAGCTTTGCTCCATCCTCCTCTCCGTACCATAGACCATATCCATGTGCTCGATATAGCGCAATACATGCTTGCCTGCCTTCCAAAAGAGCTTGGTAGGCTTAACCATAGCTTGCGAAAAGCCGATTAATCGCATAGCATATATCGGGTCGGTATCGACTCAGACATAAGGGACTCAATTAACCGTCGATAGACAAGGGCATCCACTACCTCCGCTGAAGTAGCATCCTCCTTCATCCAACCACCAGGAATCGGAGTGTCAACAAGCCTGCACTTCTGCATGTTGAACCTCTCCCGTAATCTCCCAAGCATACTTGCCCCGAGAAACAACAATTCTCCGCCGCGCCGCCAAATCTCCAATCCTGTGAAAATAATGAAGGATGCCCAAGTCTCATCTCAAAACTCTCGTGCAAGATCCTCCTTGCATGACAAAAAGATTTCAACCGCTCATCGCTCAAAATCAGATCATCTACATACAAAGCATAAATGATCAATAGCTTCCCTCCACCACAATCTGGCATTGTGCTCTGATCTCATTTCACTCTTGAGAACTGCCCGGTGAAGTAGCTGTTTATCCGAGTGTACCAAGCACGAGGTGCTTGCTTCAGCCCGTACAGCTTCTCTCTTGAGTCGGCACATGCGACCACCGCCGAAGATCTCAAAACCTTCGAGTCGCTCTATGTACACCTCCTCCTCAATAACTCCATTGAGGAACGCAGCTCCCGCTACATCCATTTGATGAATGTGCCACCCCATCCGCACCGAGAGAGCAAGGATCGTCCGTATGGAAGAGTACCTTGCGACAGGTGAAAAGTATCCTCATAATCGAGATCCCTTCGATCCGTGAAAGCCACGGGCGTAAAATCTCGCCATGTACTTCTCCACACCCCGTCACCGCCCGCTTCACCTTGTAGATCCATCGCGAACTCCACCACCGATTTCCCAACCGGTCTTGGGACAATCTCCCATGCACCGTTCCCCGACGATCGAATCATATTCCTCGATCATGGCATCAACCCATGCGGGTTCCTCCACAACGCCTCTCAAAAGAGGATGCTCCGTCACAACACATTAACTCAAAAGAGCCATGTATCCAAGGTATCGATCCGGTGACCGTCTCTCGTCCGCGCCGTGTCGTCGGTGGTCCTACAACCTTCTCTCGCATCCCGAGCCAGTCGCTCACCATAGTGCGCATGTGCCCTCTCGATAGCTGGCACCGCTCGTGGTTTCTTCCACCTCCCCGAACCTCCTCTGTGGCTGATCCACATCTCGGGAAGCTCCTCCTTAGAACTAACAACTCCTCATCCGCATGAAAGTGTACCCCTCTCGTTTAACACTGATGGCTTTTCTCCTCCCGAAATTTTATATCCCGTCGCACAACAGCTTCCTACATCGTCCGACAAATACACCCGATAGTTGTGAGGTATACGTTGTACTCCTCACAAATATTCCAACCCTCGCCAGCTTGGATCCAGCTCTTCCTTCTCGCATCCTTCGTCACATGCATGTAGACAGGAGAAATCCAAAAATCCGCAGAGCGGGGAAATATCAGCCTCTTCGCGAATAAGCCTCCTCCGGTGTACTTTCATGCCAAGAACCTTGTGAGGACAACGGTTCCGCACATACATCGCTATATTGCATGCCCCCGCCCACAAGTGAAGGGGTAGGCTCGATCATGCAACATCACCCGTGGGCAAAGACCCACGCACGTTCGTTTCCGCCGCCCACCCCGTTCGTTGTGGGTTATGGGGGGTGCGATGAGCTCTCTCCGAATCCTCTTCGTGTCATATAACTCCCCTTGGAATTCACCGAGATGAATTCACCACCGTTATCACTTCTTAGAGCAATCACCTTCTTTCCTCGACTCTTCGACCATTTCTTTAAACTCACAGAACTTCGCGAATGTATCGCCTTCTTCTCGCATGAAGAAGATCCAAATACTTTTCGAGAGAAATCATCAACAAAGATCACATAATACTTGTGCTTTGTCAAGCGAAGCAATCGGAAAGTACCACATGTCTCGTGTGAACTCTTCAAGGATCGTCGTGGCACGACTATCCTTCTCGTGAAAGGTGGCTTTCACATACTTCCCTAAAGTACACCCCTTGCACCGATCTCGATCGCGCAATATGCCTCAGAAGCCCAAGAGAGAAATCGCCGCGTAATCTTCAAAGCTCCATGGTGAAGGTGGCCCAATCTCCGTGCTGGCCAGTCACCATCATCCCGGCTCACCACTTCTCCCTTTGCATGCCATAGCCGCGTTAGCCATCTACCCGCAACTCGATAAAGGTTCTTAGTTCGAACCCCTATCCTCCAGCCTCTCCGTAGTCTTACTACGCAGAAGGCTTTTCCTTCGCTCGAAGACCACATCATACCCCTTATCCTCCAACATCGCCATTGCAACTGTGTTCTTCTTCAATCCAGGTACATGCATGACATCCTTCAAGACAAAGGCTTTGCCTAGACTCCTCATGAAAGGATATGGTACCGATAACGCCGCACCGTATCAACCATCATCGCCCATCTCGATGTGCACACCCAAATATTTTTCCTCCCGTATCCGAGAACAACTCCCGATCTCCCTTCATATGAAATGACGATCGATGTCCAAGAGCCACACCGATCCCAACACACTTGAAACCAAGCATGCGACCGTTGAGCTTTTTGGCAATAATCGTCGCCCTTCTCCATCTTGATGTTCCCGAGCTTATCTTTGAGCGCCGGTATCTTTTCGGTCATCTTTTTTTGCCCGTAATGAGATCCACGCCAAAGTTTCCACACAACATTGAGTAGCCTTCTCCATGCAGGCTGGATACAATATGATCCTTGACGCTCCAACAGGATCTCGACATTTCGCCATCTTCTTTGCCATACTTTGACTTCAAACAGATCGTGGGCTTTTTGGACATCCGTATTCACGAACTCCTTCGACCATTATCTTCTAATACCTGCCTCCATGCGATCCTTCCATGCAACATAATTCGAACCGCTCAAGAGTACATGCTATTCAAGTCGCAAACTGCTGAAAGACATTTTCAACACCGGCACCAAGAAAACAAAAATCGGCCGCAAAACTTTGAATTCCACCTCAAAGCTCACCGCTCTAGACCGTGAGAAAAAATTATTTCTAGCATAGAGATCGACCGCAAGGGGCATTTATCACCTTTCACTCTCTTCTCGAAGAAAGATGAATCCGAGGCTACCTCCGGCCCCGCATGCGTACTGCTTCACCGAAATAAGTTTGTAATCACCGTGATGATCAATCGCTTCAATAGCTCGATACCATGTAGAAATTTGTCAATACCACCAAATTATCCGTCGAGACTATCCCGGTCACATACCGTTTCTGAACTTCATACACAATGCTATACCCTCTTCCACTCAACTCAACTCGTATCATCACACATGAAATAAAATCAAGCGATAACGCATCAAATCATCATGCACATTAACACCGCATGTATGGGGAAATCTTATAGCTGAAAACCCCGTTAGCCTATTGTGTATATTATAATGGGAGAAATCATACAACAAACTCAAGACAATACCTCACAAGTACTCAAGATTATCTCATGAAGTTACACACAAATCTAGCTCTCGCTTGAAACGTTACCGGTTCAAACCACCGCCAATTGCCTTCGCTTCTCTATTGTGTGTTTTCCCAATGCTATGGGATGGCTCTCATATAGATAAAACACCAAAATTTAAACTGCGCAATCCTCATGGGCTTACTCCACCTATCCGTGTGTTGCAAATAGCAACAATATAGTCACAACTGATAGCTAACTCCACCCTTTCATCTATCTCTTTCACCGGTCTTCACCGAACTCGATCATGCACCGTAGTGAATTGATGTGTTCTTGAGTTGAATAATGAGTTACTAATTAATGAATTAAATAATATTTAATTCACTCCACTCATAACTAATTGATTATCTAATTAAACTAATCTCAACTAGTTCAACTAAAATAAAACAGAACACAACTCCACTATCCGTCTCATTAACTCCTCCAAAACTTCTCATTAATCGAAGTCCAATCAAGTCAACCATGCATGATGCCATCAAACCCTTGGGAACCACGTGATTCCTCTCGTTTTTCGATGCATGAGCCACTTCGTAGCTCGAACTAAAGTGCTCCAAGAGAGTAAATCGAAGTTTATAGTCTAAATATTATTAAGGGTAAATAATATTTGACTTCCATATTTTTAGGAGAGGCAAGCCTAAAAATAGCCTTCGACCTAAAAAATAGAGTCTCATCTATTTTTACCAACATGACCAATGCTCCAATAATCTCAAACTGGAATCCCTGAACCATGCTCCATATGTCTAAAAATAGACATAGTCTAAAAATAGATTTTGCGCCAGAATTCGCCTGCGGGCCCACTTGGTGAAGGTGACTTCATTTCACCAAGCTCCATCATCTTGCTGCATTCTCAACAATGAGTCCACCATACATGTATCATGGGAGCCACAAAACCTGTAAACACAATTATCCATGAAGTCTAGAATGGGGAGGATGTAACTGGCAAGAAAAAAGTTGGGACAAATGCTCCCTTGCAATGAAATTCCAGATGTGACTCCTCATGAACAGAGCCATTATTATCAAACATTCTAAGAGAAACATGTTTTAAAGCTAAATGGATACAATTCGTTAACCGCCCGCCATCCTACCATGTCATATCACCTTGAGCACCCCCCCCAACACAATGACTCCCTTGGTAGAAAAGGCGAAATAACTAAATAAGTTTCTCAAAAATGTAAAAACAAAATCCATATATGGTAAGAATACACCAATGCCCAATGTGCTTGGGACTAGCAAGCACGAAGTAGGAGTTTCACACATTTGGTCAAGATTCCATTCTCACAAAGCCTACCCATTGGGGTTAGGAAGGGATTGAACTTATGTCTTTGGAGGTGATGAACCATGTGCATATATTGCAAACCCAAGCTTACCTCATTCTCCTTAAGGCAACATTGTTGACCAAGTTCCATTCACATAGCCTTTACCTGTGCGCATGTGGAGTGTAGTCATCGAACTTACACCATCAAGAAGTGATTACACTTGTGTACATTTTATGGACCTGTGGCTACCCCGTGTTCTCTTAAGGCCCGCCAAAAATATGTTTTTCAAGCGTGTTGTGACCATGGTAAATCAAATGTGCTATCATTATGGAGACTCAAGTGTAATCTCCCCTTAAGAACATGATGTTGTGATTTAAGGCTATCAATTTGTGTTATTGGTTCCATATCTCCCTACAACTAAAGCCTAGCGCTGGTCCTAGGCAATGTCCTGCATAATTTTGATGAAATAGATACACCTTGGCCATGGAATTTAGGCCAAAGGTAGGCCCACTTTGTTAAAAAAGGCTTATTTACTAACCAGAATAAAAGGGGATGAATATGTTAATGAATAAATGAATAAGAGATGGGATAATAACATACGAAGAAGGTTCAAATTTGGCACATATTGCAAATTATATTTGTTAGGCCTAAAATCATGCAATCCATGCATGAGAATGGTGTACCAAATAAAGCACTAGAAAAGAATGTACATCATACCATGTTTAAACCTAGGCAAGTGCAGAATCCTATGTTCTACTCTCTAATCAAGAGAGTCCACATCTTAAAGAGCTCCCCATTGATTTGTCGTATAATGTTATTCTAATGGGAGTGGATGTGAAGAAAACTGCCTTTGAAAAGCATCTCAATGACAAGACATACATGTGGCACAAAGAACCATAGAATTTGGTCAAATGAACACATTTCATGGAAACATTTGGCTAGGAGGATGACAAAAGGCACACAACGCAAAAGCTCTCTCCATTGTAAAGGCATGGATGTATTAATAGGAAATTCCCCCGTGAGCCTAATCGAATATCTACTCGGAGAAAGTTCAAGGATTTTTTTGTAATATGAGTGTTCATGATTGCATCCATATTGTTGTTTGTCTATTGCTGAAATTCATTAAAATTTTCCCACAAAAAGTACAGTCAGAAAAATGGGGAGAATTAACCATATACATGGGTGCACACCTTGATTGTTTTTTATATAATGATAGTTTTTCTACGACTTCCATTCATCCTCCCCCTTATGGATTGTATCATATTCTCCTTTGAGTTTAGTCAGATCAAATTATTTGTAGCCATGTTGTTTAAGGCAATGTCCTTATGAAGAATGAGCTCGAATGCAAAGCCATGGCCATATTGTTTAAGGCAATGTACTCTCATCCATTGGTAATCAAGGAAGTAATTTGCACTCCTCAACATTAATCTCTTTTACAATGTCAAACGTGACAATCCTCCTCATGGGAATTAATCATTAAAAGACAAGTTCCCAAACCATTAAGTATCCTACGATGCAATATGTCATCTTTGAGTTTGGCAAAGTCAAACTTGATCACCAATACTGTGCTTGCAAGTCTTTGGAATGGGAAATTTTTCAGCACTTATGATCATTTTTTTCCATGCCATGTTTGAGGGGACACCTAGTGATATTGCTCACCAACGCCATCTCCTACCTTGATTTATTCTCCCATGGGCCAAAATATGCTTTCTTCGTAAGACCAACTTTGTTTTCTACCTATTATTTCTATAGTGCCAAAATGTCCACTTGCATCAAAAAATGCACGCCATGTAAATAAATTACAAACCCGATGGATGATATGAAAAGGGTTATCATGTATGCCATGAAACAACTTATTACATACTTATAATGCACCCCAAAGTGTCAAAATCTGCATGCCAGGGAAAATTTGCATTCCTCACGTTAAAATTTGTGTTAAAGCCCGACTTGATTGCACACAACCTCCTGTCGTATGTACCTAAGGAGAAGCCATAAATATAGTGCTATATTATTTCTCCTTGTGCATCTTCCTACACTTCCATAATTCGAATTTACACCTTCAAGTGAGGGTACTAAGTCTACCAAAATGATTTCACTGTCTTATGCTAAGTGCTAGTTGTCCTTAGTAACATGCATGTCCAAGGCTCAGTAAAGATCAAAATTACAATTTTCAATTTTTTGTGCGGTTCTTAGAGAATTATTGATATTTTTACATCATTAGAGTTTCACTTGCAATCCAAGAAGCCACTACTATGAAAAAATATCGTGAAACTGCCAAATTACACAACATGACAAATCAGGCTAGGGTGCCTTCAGAATTATATATGTTAGAAGATACATGAGCACATGCAGAAATATAGAGGTTGATAGATAGAGTATTCCATGGTATTCAACCCTACACAATCAAATTCCCAAGAACAATCTCCAATTTTTAGTTGTTAAGCATCAGCCATAGCAATTTGTTTGGTCCGGTGCTTTTCTCTTCAACTCGGAATCACATGCAGGCTTAAAACAAATTTCATAGCATGTTCTCATTATAAATCCAAAATGTCCTTGAAGTCTATGGTCTCTGCTAAAGCAACTAAACAAAATAAAAGAGACAAATTTTTACATGGAATCAAAGGTTCAAGAATTAATTATCTTATTTTCAACCATGGCATTACCTTAACAAAAAAGCGAGCTCCAAATCTTGTCATTGCGAGCTCTCCATGGCTTCCTTTAAAAATCATAAGCCCCAAGCCTCGAATGATGTCACTATTTCAAGGAAGAGCCCTCGCTCCTCATAAAGCATCTACACACAGGAAACCAAACACAAGATAATGTGAAACCATGTCTCAAAATAACAAAAAATAAGTTACCGAGAGCATATAAAAAACCCGATAATCTAAGAATTTAATTGACCTCTATAAGCAATTTAATTTACCTCTATGGCTGACTTATGTGAAACTGAACTCTCTCTCTCTCTCTCTCTCTCTCTCTATATATATATATATATATATATATATATATATATATATATCAACTAACATATACAATTATATGTGTGTGTGCACTGTGTATGTCAACTAATATATAAAATCGGAATAATATAGTCTTTTATTAGATGCAATATATGTATTTATATTTTTTTAAATTATACATCTAAGCTATATAATAATAGAGATAAAGTATCCCATTAATATCCACTTAACACAAGTCTAACTGCTTAAGGCCCTTTGTTGATGAAGAGAAGCCAACCTCTGAAGGTCAAACAACTTCCCTCACACATGCACATAAGGGCTCTACACTTGTCGAGGTTTGAACCCGGGTTGTTTTTACAAGGTTCTCCCATCACTCTCGACTAAACCACATCACGTTGCAAGTATTAGGATGATGTTAATTTGTATTAATATGTTTTTTTATAAGTATAAATCTATCTCAAATTCCTCGGCTAATGTATGCTAAAGAATATCAATAATCGAAGCATATGTTGACAAGCATTAGTTTACTACGTAACACCATCATGACAAGCACCATTCAATGGAACTTCAACAAGAGTGGGGCAATGATCCACATGCATGGGAGGTGATGTATGCATCAAATTCCACAATTAAATTTTATGTTTGATAGTGTCGACAGTAGTTGAACATGTAATAAGACTCCAACTTCCAAAACCTTGCGAAATTAAAATAAATGGAAAACATGAATGGTAATATAACATTATTCATCCCTTGTCTTGGAAGGATTTTGTGTGATGTAGAGTGCTTACAGAGAGCTTTGGAATTACCGCCGACAATGATTTTCTCCATATTTTTTAAGAGAGCTTTGCATTGTACAGTAAAGGATGCCAACATCCTGGAAACAAAAGTAAGTATAGAAAATTGAGGGTGGATGTGGGTAAAAGATAAAATAGAACACCTTGCATTGCATCGGATTTTGTGCATCATCTTTCGCACTTCATCGCAGTTGATCTCTACTCCGCAGAAAACTACATCATGTGCATCAGATCTTCACAATGTTTAAATGTGCATTGATGTAGATGAGCGCTGGGAGAATCATATGTGGAAGGATCACATCCGGGCTTAGGGGCATTAAAGAGAAATGAAGGGAAAATATCACAGTTGACAATGTGCCAGTGCCTGCAGGATGGGCTTTGAAGAAGAAGCCCAAAGGAAAAAATATGTCTCGTGCAGAGGATGGCATCAAGTACATGTTGAAATGATGGAAGTTTGCAAAGCACAAGGTTTTGTATATGGCATCATTCTTGAAAAAGGGAAGCCCGTAAGTGGAGCCTCTCGATAATATTAGAGCATGGTGGAAGGAGAAGGCCGATTTGACAGAAATGGCCTCCGTCGCAATCACCAACATCGCGTAACATGCGCACTGGAGCAAATGAGAGTAACATGGTTATGGATCCTACGCCTCATACTCTTTAGGAACTTTAGGGTGCCACTGGGGGTTTTCTTTCTTTCCGCCCTTACGCAGCACTATGATCCACTCCCAACAAGCAGAGTCCTTTAGAAAAGGGTATTTCTCCTCCTTGGTGGCCTACTACTAATGAGGATTGGTATTACACTAGGCTTGCCAAAAGGACAAGGGCCTCTCGCCTTATAAAAATCATCATCATCTCGAAAAAGGCTTGGAAGGTGAGGGTTCTATCGTCGTTATCACATGTCACCTCGATATAGCCAAAATTCGCAAACTTGTTACCAAAGTGCTTGTGGGAGAAGATGACAAGTGAAATAAACCTAACTCTGGCTAGAAATTGTTAACCAAGAGGAAGCATTGGCTCGCCGTAAAACCCTAATGCTTGTCCACCGACTCCGGCCGTGCTGACTACACATGCCGGGTCTCCCCGAAACTAGGATGCTGACAATTTTCGCTCACCAACACCTTGCACTTTAGACAAAGGGTATGCCCAAGTCAAGGGAGACTTCCCTATGGTCGTTGTGCTCACTTTGTGTAGTATGAAAAATGGGGAGTAAAAGAGAGGTCAACAACAAATAAGAAATAAAACTATAATAAAAGGGCATAGAGATAATGAATGAAAAGGAAATGCCAATGCCTTGTTGCTAGGGCTATGGAGGCCATGAATGCAAGCCTAGGGAGGGCTATTAATTTAATGGTTAGGGGCTATAGGCAGACAAAATTATATTCTCTATCGCAACTCCTAACTTGGTAAGCAAGAGATCACCAAGCAAGATGCGAAGCGATTCACACTAGGATCGTAGCCTCAAAATCTAGCAAAGCCTTGTGTAATATCCCCACTAAATGTGCCTAAGCTTATTATTTTTTCTTTCAAGAATTTTTGCAAAAACACTCTCATAGAGAAACATTTCATTAAACACTTTGGAGGAAAACAGAGTGAAACTTATAGAGACATTTTTACAAATATATGGCATGTATCTTATATAAAACCTTGTTCAACATATAAGCATGGTAATCTTCCTTGAATAGCAATCAACTTTGAGGCTGCATATAGAACAGATTTGCAAGGCATGGGATATCGTAGAATAGAACCTCAAGAGATTAAATCCTTATTTTGTATATCTACGTGGCAGCCTAACCAAATACAAGTTCAAGGAAAAGGTGGGTATTTTTCCATCCGAGAAGGAAGGAAAGACGATATCCAATGGTAATGTGAATCTTAATCCTCTTGGCACTACAAGTTCAAGAATTCCAACTGCAATCAAGAAATTCTCTATCAATGAATTACTTGCTTATATGATGGGTTGCATCAGAATAAGACATCAACGTTAGGGAACCTTAAGATGATTAATTATCACAATTGGCTTGACGTGAAAAATACACCTCGCTTCACAGGGTGGGGAAATTTTCAAAATTATGCCCGATGATAACTTCGGCAAGGAGTCATTGTTGGAAACAATGATTACAATTTTTTTGGTTCAACATCCATTCGGGTAATGAGATGGATTAAACCTTGACTGTGCTGTGGTCTACGATCAACCTTATACATCATTGCCAAAAAATGAATGGAGACATGAAATTTGTCTCTACATATAACAATATTCCAATTGACTATGTACCCTGCAGACGGTTTCTAAATATGATAATTCAATATGGTATTTTGGAGCACATGACAAGAGTTATTATGAATATCTCAACATGGTACTTTTGAAACTATATTCTACAAGGACTTCTAATCCTATTATAGTTCTTGAATCATAGCATTATAGGACCACTCTACAAACAACTACCTCGGCGTCATTTTTATTAGATAGAAACCTATAGAGGGAAATCGTCATCCGTATGGGCACTCATTTAAAGAAAATGGCATCCAAGAAGATGATGATCCGTCATCCGTATGATTTGTGCATGATGATTTAGGTTTTTGTTTTGCATTTGGTTTGGAACTTGTGAAAAAGAATCCTTAATTTATTATGTATGTTACCGTGTAGGCCGGTCACAAGTTTGTCTTCTATAGCGTCGAGAATGTAGACACATGGAGGTGAATCAAATGGAATTGTGTTTGATCGTTTATTTATTCTATGTGCATGAATTTATTTCATTATGATATGACACTCGATTATTTGAATTGATGTGCTAGATAAAATTTGTGGTTTGTTGAATCTACTTTTGAAAGCAATTAAAGAAAAACCAAAACAATTTCTCTCCTTTTGGGTTGTGGAGGCTAAGGGAGATTTAATTCGGGCTCAATTGTCTAGTGCATCCCTTTAATCAACATGTTTAATGGAGGACCCTTAATAATCTTATAAAACTTATTTGAAGGAGCTACTATAATTTATATGTAGGTAAAATTTATAATTGTTAGTACCCATGTCATATAAAAATGTATTCAAATTATAATATAGGAATTGACCTTGTACATTGATAAATTTGCTTAATGGTGATGTTAAATTTTTATAATTGACTTGTCTAGTCAAGTTGCCGTTTATTCAACAATAGGGTCTTTACCGTAATGTCTTTTAAATTTATTGGTTGCTTTCCCCGTTTGTTCAACAATAGGGTCTTTACTAATGAACACATAAAATAGCACCAAGACAAGATGATATTCCAATGCTACCAAAGGATGTATCTATCTTTATCGATATTCTCGATAGTGTTTACAACCATAAGAAGTGTTTTTGATGATTTGTTAGAATCTCGCTAGCATATTTTGACATTTATGCGTATATTTGGCTCGTATTCATACACCATATACACACGGTGAGCAAAGACATAATCAACCTCGATCCACCAAAGCGCCACTTCTATGATCCCATATTGATGGCCATCATCCGTCCCTAGGTTGCAGAAAAGACAAATGAGAAACAATGTGCCTATTTCCGTGGAAAACACAATGCACAAATTCTGGCTCGCTAACACGCGGAAATTTACCGGAACCAATAAAAGATTCAAAGATAAAGAGTTAATAGTAGCAGTGGTCAAATGAATCGGAGAAGTAAAAGAAGTCGTTTTTCTTCGTGATTCTTGCAAGAAAGTAGTTTAGCATTTGCAACTAAGTATTCATGATAATCTCACCATCTAAGATCTCATTATGCTCGCTTTTCGCATTCAAAAGAAACCTTTCGCATCTTTATAAATATCCATCTTCATGTGATGCAAATTTTTTAAGATAGAGTCCAAAATGATTTAATACTTGAAGCAAAAAAATCACGACTCCTATTTCCAAATTTTCCCTTATTTGGACGAGTTTCTTTTGGTCTAAGGTTGGTCCAAGACAATGATTAGGATACAACTAGCTACAAGTCCGCATCCAAAAGTAATCGGTATCACTTTCGTGGAAGTATACTAGGAAAAATTCTCGTTTGTTTGTAAAGAAATCGGGTTTGAGACGCCCTTCTCATGCTAGCGTATATATACGTAGCATCGATCCACCAATGGTGTAATTGGAAACATCAATGTAGCTCCGTTGACTCCAACATCAATCAAATTGCCTCTCGCATCCGCTCAAATTCGCATAAATATCGATCACTCGGCAGGCTGTGGTTTAATATTAAATCCATTGTACATTCCCCGTGTCCTTGAATTGTATCCTATCATGGTGTTCTTGGGCCAGCCCTAGATCTTTCTTTTAGCTGCAGCGTGGTGGAATTGGAACTTCAATGGCAAAGCCAAACATCAAAGCAACTCGGTTACTCTAGCATCAATAGTATCGCATCCGATAAAATTGCAGAGCCGTTCATAACCCCCTCTACCGGACACACACCGTCGAGTTCAGGCAAGCAAAGACGTGTGATCAAATTCTTAGCTTCGTTGTTTCTTAAGGCCTATGAAAGAAAGGGAAGGAGCTGAAGGTATGGGGGAGAGGAGTAAAGGAGTTAAAGGTACTCGCTGAAGAGATTTCGGTTTTCTCTTCGACTCCAAGGTTCAATTCTTGGTCACTCATATCTTTCGCCAATGCTTCTTTATCTCTCGGAAATGCTGAATAATCGATGTAGCAGCAAGTATTTAGTTTTACTCTACGTATATCCGTCTTCCATCTCCGCCACTCATTCATGCAATTGAGATTGTCCGCCGCCACGAAGCCATTCACGCATGGAATCTTGTTGTGAAAGCACATGGACGAGAGTTGTGGGTTTGCAAAGTGTTTTCCATAACTCCTCGTGAAGTACCGATTATCGAAACCGTTTTGGGCCCCGGCCCATGTTGTTGGCACTAGTACGCCTCTCTCGGTTTGTTTTCTCTCGACGACGAGAGATTATTCAAGAGCTCTTGTGGAAGTCAGGACTGACCTTCAAAGAAGTTATTCCGCTTTTCAAGATTCGCATCTTCGTTAATGATATCAACACCATGACGCTTGGATCCCCGAGCACCCAACCACAAAGAATGATCAACTCCAGATAAAATTACGCCGTCACGACCTCCTACCGACATAGACATAGGTGTCGAAGACTTCTTCAAATCTTGTCGAACCGTCACTGCCCAAATATGATTTCAAGGACAATGTGGCTTTTCAAGAACTATTTAGGAGAATTGAAACCCTTGAATCCTCTAACCTGGGCATCAAAAAGAGAGGTCGATGAAATAAGAACAAATTAGCTCGTAGTGGAAGGCGATAATGGTTCACTAAAGTAGTTGTTGATGGACAACAAGGGAGCAAGCAAGCCCACCACCACCCCCTCTAATGAAACTCTACACGCTAAACTTCTCAATCAAAAGCAAATAGGAGGATATCAAGCTCGCAAGATGCCTTTAAACAAGAAACAAACACACATCAACTCATGGGCACAAGTTGCTAGAGGAAGGGATACCCCCCTCGCTCCCCATTTAGCCGCGCTGAGGAGGTGGAAAATCTAAACTCATGGAAGAATGCACTCAGACAAGCACAAGGATTGATCTCAAAGTGAGAGGGTTTCTGGCCTCTCACATCCTCAAACCCCATGGTGGTTGGGACCGTTCCTCAGTCAAAAAACTAGATCTCCAGGATGTGACCCCTTTGGATAGGCTTGGCTTGGGTATGATTCAGCTCTTTCTCTAGTCTGTGTCGGAAGCTCGATTTACCTTCGGGCTCTTGAGCCAAGCGAAAATTATTCTCACTTCCTAGTAAGATCTTCTCGATGAAGATCTCACTAAAACACAGTGTTTTTGAGCCCACCGAGGGAGCTGGTTACAAAGAACACGCTCAAAGTGTGAAATGTGTGCTTATCAGAACCTCAAATGTGCTGATTCAGACACTTTTCCACCTAGGTGGAAGCCCTGCTTGTGTCCTCTAAATGATAGGCTCGTTAGGGGAGAAAACAAGGCATCCATTTCCACTCGCTTGTTGGAATGGGAATGGGTTTTTTTCGGGGCACGCGGTCTATTATATGATGCTCTTGACTCACAAGTATTTTATTCATCATCGAGACACATGAGAGCCTTGTTCGACCTCTCCCGCATATTACAGGTTACCATAATTTCTTAGCTTGTAGGCAGGAGACGAGGAGTTTCCTCGATGGTATCATAGGGTCTGGGGAGTTTCGCTTTCATCGTAGCCTTTTAGTGTGATTTCTTCGCAGTTGTGGATGAGCTTGCGAGGTTTATATTTGGGTTCAGTTCGAGGGGTCTCTCCTCTCCCCAAGGACACTTACATTGTTTCTTCTCGTTACTTCTCCGCTCTTCATCATATGCCATTCATAATGGGTTCGGCGGGACCGCTTTGTCAATTTGTATGTTAGCATACCCCAATATTTAGCATTCGGGGAGGTTATTCTTCTAGGTGACCTCAACTCCCTTTAACACTAGAGCCCCCCGCATCCCTCTTCACACCGCTTTGAGGATGTTTATTTCATCTAAGAGATCGACCTTAGGATTCAAAGGATTTGAAAGCATTTCCGATGATGCATTGGGGCGCCTTACCGCCTATGGTCGACATCTTACACTCGGGGCGAATCTCGTGAGCCGTTGATTCTTAATGGCCTCCCGCATTTTCCAAACTCCCGCTTTTCACATGTCGACCTCATGGTGGAGGAGCAAGCGTTGCTGATTATGTCCTCTCTAGCCGGGAACCCTCCCTCCATTCACCGCTGGCTTGTTTCCCCATCCTTAGCCGACCATGCCTTCTTCGTTCTCTCTTCATAACAACCCCACCTCCCCCCAAGGGCTCACCACGTACTAATTTTCATTTTGATGAGGGTGACCCAAACATCTTCTCTTCCCACCTTCACTAGATGCTCCCCTCCATGGACAAATTCTCACTATTTGACTCCGCATCAACCAAGTACAATCGTCTTCATCCATCATTTTGACAAGTTGCCCTTAAGTCCTACCCCCACTCTCGTAAACCCTATTTCCATATAAATCGATGGAAGTGAGATGAGGAATTCAAAGCTCTCAACCGCCAAACACTTTCCGACATGCATTCATCCATACCTTGCCCCTCCTACCCCAATATAAAAGCCGCATATCATCGCCTCCGTCGCAAGAAACATCTCTTTGTCTCCCAAAGCAAGACGTGACTTGTGTACGTCTCTCTTGTTCACTCCCTAAAAACTTATGGCGCATCGTCCCTCCCCCCGCCACTCTCCCCTCCCACCCAACCCCTAGCCCATGTTCTCCCATGTGTACACCCCATATGACATCCCAGGGCAACCCCAAATTCAAGTGACCTCTCCGCCCTCTTCAGGTTTCGTATTCTATGATAGTGACATCAAGAGGCCATTCTGGTGATGAACAACAGCCAGCGCAAATGAGGATGGTTTCAGCAAAGTTCCTTAAACATGGTCTTCGTGCTCGGCTCCCTACTTGGTTGATCTCTTTCAACCATGTGGTCCGTGTAGGTTTCCCATCACATGGTCTCGCACATCATTCACCCGATACACAAATCGAGGCCCAACTCAAATCCCAACAATTATAGGACTATCATGGTGGGCCACACATTCTCCAAACTATATGCTACATCCCTCCACCTCCAAATCTCCAAGGATCTTGAGTGGGAAATAACTTAGAGCTAGAGGACAAGTTGGATTTCGACCTAAGCACCGTACTCATCGACCACATCCTTACACTTAGGGCCGTCATTGAGAGGCATAAACATCGCTCTTCGAAAGTCTATTGTTTTTTTTGTAGACTTTCGAAAAGCTTTTTGACTCCTAAGTAAGTTCAGAGAAGCATTATTCTAGAGACTCGTAGACATTGGCCTCTCGTGACCCCCTTGTCAACCATCATGCGCTTATATGAGTTGGTCCTTGGTCTTCTACGCATAGTACATGGGCTATCATATTTTATCCGAGCACTATTGGAGTAAAACAAGGTTGTCCCTTGTCTCCCACACTATTTGGGATCTATATTGACGATCCGGAGTCCTTCGCGTGAACACATCTAGGATGGTGATGGTTGCCTTCTACATCATGTCTTGATTTCTATATTGTTTTTTGCAGATGACGGGTCCTTTAGCCCCATCCCCCGACAGATTGCAAGAGTAACAGAGCGACCGTTTTCGGTTATCTTCGACAATTGATGGTTAACCTAGGTAAAACCAAGTTTATTATCTTCAACAAGTCGAAGAAGTTCCTTTGTGACCTCCATTTCTTTTCAGAGGAGAGGAGATTGAGACTGGCTCACTACACCTATTTTGGGGTACTATTCACAGGACCTTACTTAGCTGGCTACTCGCAATCCAGCCTCGGGAATCAACAAGGGCTATGGATCCTTGGCCCTTCTATAGAGACAATGTTTTTGGAATCATTTTTTAGGGACATATCAGCCGATATTTCACCGATGGACAAGCCTTTGTTTGACCTACGCTCTATATGGTTCAAGGTTTGGGGTCCTAGCTTACTAGAGGCCGATTGGCCTACCACAGAGAGTGATCACCCTTCTTCGTCGCATCATTCAAAGGTAAGGACAAGGCTCAACCCATCATTCTTGGGTGCAGAGTTTGAGCTCACCCCCTTTGCCTTGAGACAATGTTTGGTATCATCTCTCTTCTTCACCATGTTCCGTGTTTTGTAGATACAACAAAGGGTGGGATAGATATCCATACTTGGCCTACCTTTTCATCGTAGTCCATTCCAAAGAGTGAGTCCTTCACTAATCCTAATGTTGGTGAAGGCCGGAGTCTCGCATCTCCTTGCTTCAGCTTGGCATCAAGATAAACCAACTCCCTCCATTAAAGTATTCTTTGTGTGCACCGAGCCACCTCCTACCACCCAAACAAGAGATGAATAAAATCATCCAAGAGGATATTTACAAAATATGTACAGGTGTTATTTGACAAACCCTTAGGATGGGTTACGTCCGAAGATAATAAGTTGAGTAATTTCGTGATGTTGAGAGATGGACTCATTATTCAGCCCCATTACACGCTTCACCATTAGATGCACACACTTTGATTCCCTTGGACCGATCAGCAGTACTCGCATAACCCATGGATTGAGTCTAACCATTATATTGCATGATTAGACATGATTTGGCCGCCAGCACTTCCGAGAGACTAAGTCGAGGAGCACTTCATCTTCCGCCGTCCATTTACTATGATTCGTGGGAGATTCCATCGCTTGTTCGTAGGATATAGAACTTATCTAGCTTCTTTCGATACACTGGGACTGTAGATGTCTAGCCTTGTACATATGGGGAGGCCACGTAGACTTCACACACAAACTTCGTTCCTAGTTTGGACAAGCTGGACTATTTTAGTATAGGCTCACGAACCAAAGGTGAGGGCTAATGTGTTGGTTAGAAGCCCTAACCAATGTAATGATTGGTGATTGGATCAAATTCATATGCAACCCATGGAAGCTATGTGCCGGGGTTCTCTTAGGTGTTAAGAAACCTCAACTAGGAGTCAGTCAATCTCGCAATGAAGTAAGGGTGTCCTAGGACATGGCTATTAGAGAAGTATCTTGGTAAGCGAAGAGGAGAGTTTACTAAGTGTGAGGATGCCCTAGCTAGAGGTAGATGCTACAACAATTATTGGTCACTCGTGGTCTACCGGAGGGCGCTGCGAGAGTGGGCCAAGTGTGAACGTGGATTGTGCATTTATGGTCCGTCGGAGGATAGTGTGATAGTACCCATGTTAGCCCGTGTGCATCATCTTCATGGACTCGATGGTTGCTAGAGGTCAAGGGTCTCATCAACCAGGAGCGCTTTTGTGTAGCCCTAGACTTGTGTGGAGAAGGACTTCTACAACAAATGATGGGAAGTCCTCCTAGCCTCGTCTACTGTGGGATATGTACAACTTGCGTTGATAGGTGGTAGCCCTTCATACTCCTATGTTACCTCTTCTACTCTGGGCAAAGACAGAATACCATAATGGGTTGAAGTCCCTAAGTAACCGAGGAGCAACAATGAGAAGATTGAGAATTTTTTCACAAACAGAAGGGTGAAAAAAATTCGGGACAGATTTCGATGTGTTGTGCCCCGATGGACTAAGGCACAACTAGTGAGAAGATTGGTAGCCAAGCTTTAGTGGCTAGATAGACTTCGGAGCATTGATAGAGTCAAGAGTTTCGTATCGAGGGTATGGCCGAGAAGAGATGAGAGAGAATGTGACAACGACATGGTCGCAGTATCTTGTTGAGGGCGTATCACATGAGTCGATGGACTAACACCAAGACAAATTTTGTATTGTGTATCAATGGGTGTATGAGGGCCATTATCCCCCGGTACAAGAGCTCATACCGTTGTATTATATGTTGATTAATAGAATGAATTTGGGTTAAAAATTGTAAGAAGGTTATATTTTTTGCATTGGTAGATTTACTCCTATTTATATTTTTTTCGTGCAAAGTACTATCATTGTGAGTCTTGTCTGGGTAGCGCAGTGATTTTAAGATCTATCCTAGACCCAAGACCATGGAAAAACAACATAGTATCGCAGGGTATCCGAGCTACTTTCGTGGATAGTGAATCGCAGTGTGCTCGCCGAAGCAAACGTAGGATTTGTGGGTGTCTAGATCAAGGAGTGCATGTTCCACTAAATACATGGAGATGTGGTCTTGACTAGCTTCTGGGAGGCAATATCACGGAGTTCTAGTGGATTGGTGGAGAGCCTAGTGAACAAAAGTTTGTTGTAGGGCGATTGTTGATCATGGACTTTCGTTGATTTTTCATGGATGGTTAGAACTTAGGACAACTCAAGGGTTTCTTTGGCATGGAAGAGATGAGGTTGATTGATATGGATTCATGTGATTGACTAGATATTACAGTCGTGGAGTCTTCATCAGATCATGATGTTGCATATCCAAGATTGGAGGGATTTGTATCGTTGGTATTTGATCTAAGAGGATGAGTGCTTACAAGACCGAGCCAATGGAGATCGTGTAGGCTTAGAAGGAGTTGTGAATTTTTGAATTATATGGTTGGGTTTGCATAAGAAGAGTCTAGGTTGGCTTGATGTTAATAAGCCATGTGACAACTTGTCAAGCCAATTTGGACGCCCAAATGAAGCCCTTATATCGTGTATAAATAAAGGTGAGATTGGAAGCTAAGATAATATCCAAGCGGTACCTCATGTCTCCGGTGCAAAATGGAATTCCTCATGTCCCCAAGAGACCATTTGATGTAAACCAAATGATTGATCGGGTCATCGACAAAAATACTTACAAGCCTTACAAGCCTTACATCTTACATTAATATAACGTGCAACATCCGGATTTAGTGTGTGAAGATGCAGACCATCATGGTATGTTTCAAAAAGTTTCATGGTAATGTAACCATCCTTCTCGCATGCCACTTCGTTCATAGACATGTTCACACTCGATGGAACCTCTTATGTCCCCGAAATGAGCATGTCTTTTGCACAAGTTCGCTGAAAATCTCACAAAAGCATTGAATTCACATTTCTTATAGCAAGCATTCTCATTACCACACAGATGTTCATCACACCCTCCATGATGCATTTTTTTAGGACAATATCTCCCAAGATAAGTGTGTTTTTCACAATACTCTCCAATCTCAATGTTATCACACAAGGACTTTTTGCAAAACTGGGGAGAACACTTCATCCTACAAACATGTTGAGGTGACTTAAAATTATGAAGACCTTCATGTCCAACCTTCAAGCAACAAGATTTTTTGTGACCCAGATGATTTTTCAAAAGAAGAACAAATCTCCATATATGTATGATTTTTCTTTTTGCAATCATGACTGCCAAATTTCAAGAATCCTCCACTTGGTTTCTTTGGTGTAATTCGAGAGAGTAATATGTCCACTTTTTCATCACAAACATAGTTACCCATAAAAGAGTGCTAAGAGGAATGACCTTTCTCTAGAACACATCACCAAAAACATATAGAATAGTTACAACCACATACGTAGTCTCCCCGTTTCAGTTCTTGAGGACTAGAACTCGCCTCTAGTTTCAATTTTTGTACACAAATTTTTCCTAGATAATTCGCGTTGTTAGTGCAAAGCCATATTTCTCAATGTAATCTCACCGTCTACCTACCCAATGCCCCACTAAAATGTCTTGAAATTAAATCGCTAAAATTACCATTTTTACCTCCTTCCAAATCACTTGTACAGTATCTAAGGATGAGAAAAATTATTTCATAGGCCAGTGTCCTCGCCAACCAATGGGGAGATGGTTTCAAGTGGGAACATGAGGAATGCCATTTTAGCACATCCGATGCGTCCCAATGAATTAAACTTCTAAATTTTAATTGTTGCAACCAATGATTTAATTTTTATAGCATTCGATTCTACCCTTGATATGTTCCGTGTCTAGGCATCCATTTTAAATAGAGATCAAAAGATACGATATTAGAACCTTCGGTCTCTCTCTCTCTCTCTCTCTCTCTCTCTCTCTCTCTCTCTCTCTCTCTCTTTCTCTCTCTTCTTTATCCAAAGACAACCATCATCCATATTATAGCCAATGAGCCCTCAAAGGGTATTTGCTTCTATACCATTGGCATTAATATTGCTATAGTCCTGCAGATGTTAAAGACTTGTGCCTCCACCGTTGCAATCTCTCTTTCCGGGAAATACCCTGACTATCATTCTACTTGTTTGTCATTTCTAGGATTTGATATTGTTTCCTTGTCTAACTTGTGCCCATCTTTGGGTCTTGCAATATTCCACTAAATCCTTAATATACATTAGAATATCTAATAGTTTTGTGTATACCCATGAAGATTTCAGGGGAGCAAGAGGCTCAACAAGAATAACCATTGGAGTCATGTGATGATAAATCCTTTGAAGGGTGAATGCATCAAGAGTAGTGGTTGCCAATAAGTATTACGTGGACATTTGGCTTAGCCCCACAAGAATACCGCTCGGGGCATTTAGTATTTACTCAAATGACAGGTCAAAAACCAATTCCATACTTCCTATCAATGTGTCTTTTTAATTCATGACATTTATAGCATGAACTATTTACAATTGGGAAAAGGTTATTTTTCCTAGCTTTATCCCGTAAATATTAGACTTCAAAATTTCCAAGGCCATGTGTGTTGGCATCTACATTATTTTTCTCCTAGAAAATTGTATTGAGTTTATTGGCTTTCCCCGAAATGATATAATACTTGGCTACAAGTATAGTTTTGGAGAATTTCGCCTCACATTCTCTCCGTATTGAACTATCTTCATCTTTATATCTAATTTGTCATTATTTTCAACCATCGATTGGCCGCAAGTTTATTTTCCTTAGCTAGAATTATGGTCACAGGGTTGTCTATGAAGACACTCGTTGCAAGACTAACTAGAAACAACAATTTAAGGTCATACAACACTAAAATACAACTCATGGATTAATGACGTCAATTCTAACATGTGAATTGTGATAATAGCTGTCCGCACTTCAAAGATAATATAAAGATGAGATAATGTCTCAACGACCACACATATAGAATAGTGTGAATAAAGGGTAGGGTGTGAATTGAGATTGGTTGAAAGTACTGCTCCTATAAAATAAAAATAAAAGATCAATTAAGTAAAAAGCAGATATAAACTAAACTATACAAGAATGATTTTTGTATTACAAGAGAATGATGGAAGATGAGTTGTGATGCAGAAATATGAAAATACTATCGAAATGCGATAATACCCTCATAGAATTAAAAATCCTAACAACAAGGATCGAACTTTAATATCTCATTTCTTATCAAAATTTCAGATTTGTATGAACAAAAAAATGAAGGATGTAAATTCAAGAGTGCAAACAAAACATGTATAGTGGATTAAAACAACAACATATTAGGCCCACTCTACACAACTGCAATCTCGAGAATTCAGATAAAAGAGTGTGCTCCAAATAACAATTACAAGAGAAGTCTTTATTACTTCCTAAATAGAGGAATGTCACAACAAGTTGTCATCGCACAAAGCTCCTACTACAACCTACAAGCTAACACTCACTCTTATTATCTATTTCTACAAATGTCTAACTAGTGTGCCCATCCTTTCCATTCATAAGTTAAGAGAAGGTGTTGTTAGAAAACAGATTAATGATAGCATTAGTGTGCATATCCCTTGAGCATAACTCCTTATAACTTTGCCTTGTATGCAAGGCTTTTTCTTTTAGAGTAGTGCATTATCAGTAGTAGATATAACTCCCTCCTTTGAAGGTGCCTCATTCCATAAGTGTGCACTCATGAATGCACCTAAGATGATGGTGTTAATCTCCTCAACTAGTGTGCCATACTTGGTGGGTGTGACCCAACAACTAACTCCGTCTATCCTCGAAGGTGTCGTTATAAGCTTCTAGCTATATTTAAGAATCTTTCGATTGGTGTACCACAATCTAGCTCGCAATCACAGTCGCTCAACTTCCTGGGTTGGGCCGAGGTGGAGACCAACTCGTACCAACTAGGTAATCTAACACTCTTGAGATTTTTTTATCCAATAACCCAAGATTCTCCCCCAACTTTTCAAACTTCCCCTTTTGTTAGGATCTTTGTCAAACTACTAACCATATGCAACTTTGCGAATGTGGTCCAACACTACCAACTCCCTAATGAACTTAGAATATTCTTAGGAAATTGTATTGAATATCAATGTGTTTGAAATGGTCACGACACATTGGATTTTCATAGATCTTGATGTAACTGATTCTCACAAGAGGCAATATTGGGCTTCAACAATCGATTGGTTGACTCTAAAATCAAGTTGCAAATCTAGATAGCTTCATAATAAGTATATGAAACTCCATATACTTTGCTTCAAGGACCTAAATGCAATTGTTGCTTGCTAAATGATTTATAAAATGATAATAATGATGTTTAAAATGAGCCTTATGACGGTCTACTTACACACATTGATTGTTCACTTCTAGGTGTAGGGGTATTTTTATAACATCACTTCCCTTGAAAGCTTTGTCTTGAAAGCACAAGAATTAGAATTTTCTTTTAGTTAAGAATGTTTTTGTGGTGGAATGAAGTTTATCGTATATCTATTTATACTTTGTAGAGGTTTGACTTTGTTTGTCCTTTGAGTGTTGGTGAGGTTTTTTCGTGTTTTTTGCATCATAGTATAAAGTCTTTTGACATGATTTTTTTTAACATGAAAGCTTTATGCTTATTGGAAATATATTTGGAAATACCCGCATGATCAAGAAACTGTTATGGTTAATTAAATTACTAATTAGGTACTAAGCGTAAAAAGAGGATGATGTCAAGAGGGCTTGCCCTCGGGGGTGACTCGGGGAACAACCGGGGAGGTGGTTAGACAAAGCTCTTCTAAGTTACAAATCAAGAGAAAAAGCCGGTGATGTATATGTGGTTGCTCAAACTCTGGCCGAGAAAATCGAAGGTAGAGTGTTTACCTTTTGTGTCTTCGTAGTGGGGCCAGGTTGTCCGCATCATAGAATAAGATCACTACATGCTCTGGATGGTTATGTAGTAAGTTCTCACCTTATCTTCGGTAATGGCTACCGTAGAGGATCATGTTTGAATACGTGATATAATTTGACAGAATTTTGAGATTTAGAGTTAAAGAAAAAAATTGTGGTGATGTTTGGATGGGTGCTAATTTGTAAGGTTTTACATTTTTATAATTTTTGTTGTGTTTTCTACCATGCTACCTAGGTGCTTTCTCGTTGCCCTAGCATTTTAACTTTTTCGATGTCTATCTCTCTATTTTTTTCTTGCCCCATTTGAAATGTCATCCTTATTTGGTAGGTTTTTTCTTCAATATAGTGTGAATATGTTTCCATCACACAAACCTTCGTGGGGTTTGTCTACACAAATAGCTTGTAAGGCCCATTCACCAGGTATTTGGATGAAATGATCTTGGTCATATGATCTTCGTTTGACGCAAATGATGCCTCATTAGAAAGATCTATCCGACTAAAATTTCTAATGCGATTTCTATGAAATTTCCAAACCTTTTGTGAACAAAAAACGTTGTTTGGGGCCTCAAAACAACTCCAGAAGTTTAGGACCCAAAAAACTCGACAAAAATATTAAATTGTGCTATAATTAAGGAAATCGGAAAAATCGAAAGAGACAATGGCGAGGGCCCCATGGAATAGGCGGGTGGCCACCAATATCCACCTCGATCACCTTAAAACTTAAATTTTGGAGCTAACTCAATCATCATGACTTAGTTAATTGAGCACAAGTCAAGAGGAGACGAAATTAAAATTTATTGTCTAATTTATTTAAGGGAAAAATAAATTGGGACGCCCTACATTCCTCACTCCCGGTACATCAAAATTCCTCACTCGCTGTTGGCATATCCTTTCAGTTGCCTATTTCACCGTTTCTTATTGCAAATTTCTAACACTTCTCTCAACAAGAAATGAATTCAATCTATCCCCATCCGTACCTTTGGAATGTTCGCATGCTACACTTATCTAGTGTTGTTTCGTAACTGCAAATCCCGAAACTAAATAGCCTTCCAAACAATTGAATCAATATAATGCATCTGTCATCAAAGTCTTCTGACTGCTACTAGCTACTGCACTTGTCTAGTACTGGATTCTCTGCGCTGCTGCTCACACCTGTATCTGTGCCCTTTGAATTATTGCTAACTCTGATTTGTGCTCCAGTATTTGACATCTGTCACTCTGATTTCTGTCTTGCTGACATTTGACTACATCAATCTAACTGATCCTTCCTACTATTGTTGTACTGTGGGCTCCTCGTAGCCAGCTAGGGTTCGATCCATGAGACATGCCATCTCAATGGACCTTGCCCAAATATCTTATCTTGGGATTATGTCTACACATCACCCCACTTTAAACCTCGAGATATGGCTTCTCCCTCTTCCCATTTGGCTCGAAATTTCCCCCTCATGGAGGTCTTTGCTTGAGTGGACACTTCCACTCGGTCTCCTTTCTGCTTCTCCAATTGTGGCAGCTACTCCACAACCTTCTGAGACTGCTTCTCATGAGGATGCATGTTGAGAGGTAATTTATGCTCCCTCTAAACCACCAAGTCTCTAACTTCTGCCTTTCTCCTCAAAGCTTTGCATGAATCTGTTACCTCAAGTGCATATAGGTTCTTGATTCACGCACAGTGTAATTGCCCCGATGTTACAAAAAGTTTCAAAAAAAGAGTTGATTTTAAATCGATGATATCTCCCTCATCTGAGCTCTGATTCGATCGATTGTTTTTTTCAGTTGGGTATATTTTCGCAAGGAATCCAAATATTCTATTGTTTTTTGAAATTTTTACACCAAAATATTCATATATTCTCTACAAACTCGTCGCCCAAAAAATTCCTGCTCTGATACCATGTGGAAAATCTAACCAACGAGATTCAATCTGATCTTGTAATATACTAAAACAAGATACTGAATCCTTCCTACAATTTTTGGAAACAAAACACGATCGCACAATCACACATGAGTAAGAGAAATAAATTATCAATCGCACAACAACATGATGTATTTGGGGAAAGAAACTGCTCAAAACTCCTCTATCTCTATTGTGTATTAAGTTAAGGAATCATGAAACAATACAATGCTTAATCTCTCATTAGATTCTCCAACACTCTGTCAATTGGCTCTCGTTGATCTAGGTAAACTCAGTCTAGTACTTAGCCAATTCTCATCCTTACTTCAGCCTTCCTTGCTCATGCAATTCCTAGGGAATTAACTCCTTATTAATTAGGAAAATCAGTCTTCCTTTATTTCACAATCTATCATGGCATCCCAATGACTTTATAATTTCACATGGGAAATTTTCTCTGAATACGACTAATAGTTATGTTCCCATTAACCTTTGTCTCAACTGGGTATTCCTTGAAACTGACATGCATGCAACTATTAATAGTGAATTATCAGTTATCTGATTGATCACTCATTGTGAATTAAATCTAGTTTAATTCACTAGACCTCTCACTAGCTCATCACTCAGTTAGAACTATTTAAACTAATTTTAACTCATTTAATTGAGTTAATTACACTTGCACCCCACTAATGCATCAACTTCAATTGGACCACAAAAATATTAGAATCCCTCTAGATGCCTCATCTTAGACCCTCAACTCTAATTTCTTGAGCTAACTCGGTCATCATGACTTAATTAACTGACACGAGTTGTTATGAGATGAAATTACAATTTATTGTTCAATTTATTTAAGGGGAAAATAAATTAGACGCCCCACATTCCTCACTCCTGATGCATCAAAATTCCTCACTAGTGTGGGTGCATTTTTTTTTGTCCTTTCTGGTTTCCAATCTCACTGTTTCTTGTTGCAAATATTAAACATTTCATAATTTGATGCGGCCTTCACACAAAGACACAATTGAAATCACATGCCCAGATTCTCATGAGAAACCTCTCTTAAGCTCGATCTGCTAGAAGAACACCAACAATATGCCATCCTACTTCCTAGCGCAAACCAACCATTAAGGTATGCAGCATTCTTCTGAACCCTCACATGATGCTCTTGCTCTTGGAGGATGATCACGACCTCCCTTTAGCAACCCTTACTCGGCCCTCATACTCGACCTAATTTAGGACTACATCTCTCTTCACCACCTTGATGTGCTAGATAGTGGGAATACACATCAGACATGCTAAGATGTGCCAAGTGATAAGGCATGCCAAGATGTGAAAGGGTGTGTCAATTCATGTCAGGGACTGTCAAGAAAACAAAAGGGAGAAAATATTTAAACTACAAGGAAATGAACACATAAGAGGGTTAATAAGTCATCAATTTACCTTTTCCAAGAGGGGCATGCTAGGCACACCAACACTAGGCGACAATAGGTGCCAAGTGCAAATTCTCATTGCATTCTAAGTGCCAAGTATTCCTTTGTTGCTTCTCATCTACTTTCCAACAATTGATCATCATAAATAAATTTAATATTAAACCATGCCAAATCATACCAAGGCATATCAATGTATTCCATACATGCTAATACTTTCCAAGCGCCGACATGTGCCAAGCCCCAATATGTGTCAGGGACTAGTGTTATTCATGTTATGAAATCGAAGGGAATGTTGAAGAGTGCTAAGGTGTGCTAGAGAGTGATAATGCATGTTGATGAGTGTTAAGGAGTACTAGGAAAAAACATTAAGGGAGCACTAGGTAAAAATTCATGGAAGTTAATGAATATGAGGAACATATGCCACAGACTAGTGTTAATGAGTGTTAGTTGTAATGCCAAGGAAGGAGTGACAAGGTATGCTAAACATTGGTAAGGCATGCTAGGGAATATCAAGGCATTTCAAGAATTCCCAAAGTGTGCTTGGGAGTTCCAGGGTGTGCTAATTATATCATGTGCCAATTAATAGTGCCAAGATATGCCAACACATGCTAGGTGCTAAGGATGTGGTGCAGGGTGCCAGGGTATGTCAATATGTGTCAAGGAAACAAAAGGAAGAACCAATAAGAGGGTTAATAAGTCGGGACTTTATATTTTTGAAAAGGGGCATGCTAGGAACACTAATAATAGGTCCCAATACATGCCAAGTGGCATTGTGTGCCAAGTGCTAATGTATGTCAATGCATTCAACCAAGGTGTTCCACGACATGCTAGGGACTATATGCAGCATGCCAACACATGCTAGGAGAGTTCCATGTTGTGCTAGCGCATGCCACCATGTGCTTGGGCGTCAATGTCATCGCAATATGTTCTAGGTAAAAAGATGTTCCAAGACATGTGGGGTGATAAGTAATGTTAGTGTGTGCCAAAGAATTAATTTAAGGTGTGCCCAGATTGTTGAGGAGTGTTAGGTCTTTCTCATTAATATAATTGTCAAAGATTGATTATGTATTAAATAATATATATCCTACACACAATAGTGGAACTTTATCTGAAGGGGATTTGCTAGATAATAAACTTAATAGATAATCATGTGTTGACTACAGGAAATCTTATTCGATAAGTCATTACTTTAGGAAGGATAATACTAATTACTTCTTAAAAATTGATCAATCTTCTAACCACTATGGCCTTGGACATATTATAAAAAATACTCCACAATAATGGTATTAAATCATTATCTTTTGACAAAAAATATATTAACAGGCACATAGTGTCATCAAAAACTCATTGGAATGATTAATGATGACATACATTTTTTTACCGTCACAAAAAGTAACAAAAAGAGCATTGGTGAGGGTCATTAAAATTTTGTCACTAGAAGTATCACCAAAGAGAGAATTAGTGATGGGCCTTTAACGATCCTCACCAAAAGTGTCATTGAAAATGTCTTTGGTAATGTACCATAAAGGACCATCACTATATACACTTACAGTAACGGTTTTTTAATGATCAATGATGACAGACATTTTTTGACCATCACCAAAAGTAACAAAAAGAGCATTGGTGAGGGTCATTAAAAGTCGTCACTACAAGTGTCACCAAAGAGATAATTAGTGATGGGCCTTTAACGACCCTCACCAAAAGTGTCATTGAAAATGTCTTTGGTGACAGACTATATAGGACCATCACTATATACACTTACAGTGATAGTTTTTTAAGGACCGTCACCATATGTGACATTGGTGACGGACCTTAAAGGTCCATCACAAGCATGACCCTCACCAATGTGCTTTTTTCTTGTAGTGTTGCCACTGTTCCTCATAGCTCTTCAGGTGGCCCCGTGGCTCGGAAATCCCTTTGTACCTGTGCTTGCGTCGAGGGCCTTCATCTTCTTTAAACTGCACCTGCAATGCCTCCGCCACGCAACTCTACTGCGACAGGGTGTTGCGGTGGTTTCTCCACCACCTTGCTGACGTGGACTGTCATGCAATGTCCAAAAGTGGTATCCTGCAGCCTTCTAGAACCATGTCTTCCACCTTTGCAATAAAGGTTTTGACAGCCTGCATGTTCGATAGGGTGGGATATTCTCTGAACTCAACATCGATCCAACATACTCGAGCAATGGTGGCGCATCTCCATGTACTGGTCTCATACCCACCCTACTGCCAGTCTTCCCAGGTGAGTTCCGAGCCCAGCTCCGAGATTTGGACACTGCGCCAGCTAACAGAGCCTGTTACGGTCAGGTTGATATAGTCCTCCCACTTCCCTGCAGTCATCTGGTAAAGGTGGTCCATCATCTGCGCATCCGCCTGGTTGTCCACAGTTTCTGTATATCGCGGGCCTTGATACGGGTCGAGGAGCTGAGTGACCCGGACTTCTCCATATTCGAAGATCATCAGCTCCTTTTTGAGGTTGATGATGGCATAATTATCAAAAGCCCAATCAATGCCTAATAGGGCGGGGTAAGGATCCTTTTCCCCCATAATATCAATAACCTCAAAGTCCGTGTAAGTCTTCACCCCTGCAATGTCGACTTCGATGCCTTCGAGTCGTCCAATCGGCACAATACAGTACTGGTTCACCTTTCTGAGTTGGATTGGCGAATAGGTTAGTCATGGCCATCCAAGAGCCTCGCACATCTTCCACGGCAGGATGTTGATGTCAGACCCTAAATCAAGCATGGTATTGCTGATTTGGAATCCTGCAACCTGCGTGTTAAGCTGGAACTCTTTTCCCGTTCGTCGCTTGTTTCGTTTGACGCACTGCACATACTGGGGTGTTGTGTCCCCAGATTCCCTCGGCCCTGTATTCCCCTGTAGTGCGTCTTGCAGGGTATGCTTGACCTGGTCCTGCATGGAAGCATTATCAACAATATTTAGGAACAGCTGAAGCCATTCTTCAACCAAGGTACCCGGAGTAGTCTGTTCTTCGGAGCCAGTCGTCGAGGGTACCTCAAGGCCCCCAGCTTCCTTCAGCTGAGCAAAGGCCTCCACGGCCTCCTGGAAGTACCTCTTCTGCGCGTCCAGCCGGATCAGGTGTTTCGGGGAGGCGGGCCAAATAGCCCGGCCCGGCTCCTTTCCATGAGCATCCTCTCCCGTCTTCTTACCGCCCCGTGTGACGATCACTACATTCTGCATGGCTAGAATCACGGTTCCACACGACTCGGAATTTACCAAATTCATGGCCCTCTGTCGTGCCCGTTCTTCCCACTTCTTGATGAGTTCTGTACAGTCCTCTGTGGAATGGGCATTCACACGACACTGGGAACACTAGGGACGTCGGGGAAGGGGACATTCCCGAGCCACATGACCCTCATGATCACAGTTGTAACATTTCACTGGACCGCGTCCCCTTGTGTGGCCTCCGTGCATACTGCCACCTCTTCCCCCGAAAGCCTCGTTCACCCTATAGGAGGGACGGTCCAATCTATCCGCAAGTGCATCGAGAGCGCTGCACTGCTCAGTATTATGAGTCGTGGAAACACAAAACTCATAGTATACATTGTTTGGGATCGTGGAGTACTTCTGTAGTATCGGGCACATTCGAGGAGGATGTCCCATCGTCCGGAAAATCTCGCAGTATTCCGTAGCGGTTGTGTTCGGTTGAGGTGGGAACCCTGCATAGGGCTGTTGCGGCTGGTATACCCCCTGCAGACTCATTTTTGTGCCACCCACCATGGGTGGACCCCCCTGGATTGCCGCAACAGAGGGTCCCACACCCGTGCTACGCAGCCTAGAACATTCGATTGCGACGTGGCCTTCAACCAAGCAGTGAGTGCACCAAACGTTCAGCCTGGCTGGTCTTATAGGTTGCATATCCTTGATATTTTCTGTTAGACTAGTGATTTGATGCTGTAGTCCCACTAAGAAAGGATCCTGCGGTGCTGGCCCCCCACGATATTCCTGAGGATATCCGGCTATGGACTCTATCTTCGTGGCCTGTTCTAAAGCGTCCTGTAAATTGTCAATCTTCTGCTGTGTGAGGGGGGTTCGTGTCAAGGGCAGCAGAGCCTTGATGAACCAATCCCTCTGATGGTTTGGATCGATCAGGTAGTTGAGTTTCCCAATCACATCCTTGAATCGCCGCATCATCTCCCATGCGGTGTCTTATTTTTGCTTAATCTCTCAGAGCTCGGACAGACCCTGCTGGTCCGTCTGGGGTAGTTTGAATTCACAGACAAAATCCCACTTTACGTCCACAAGTACAGGATTAGGGTGGGCCTCAGACCACTTGATTAACCACCACAGAGCCCTCTCTTTGAGCGTGGTTTGGAACTCTATTAGCTTCCCTGCATCTGGCATCTGCCGAGCCCTCCATATGGCTTCGCAGAGATACCAGTGTTGCTCTACATCATCGTTGCCCCAGCCAAAGAATTCTGGATACCGGGTGAATGACCCGGCCATATTGACTGGTGAAGGGGTAACCAGGATAATCCCTCTGGGTCCTGGTTGCGTAACTGTATCGTTGGGTAATGCAACACTACTAGTGACGCTGCTACTGACGTATGTCACTGTCGACAATGAACTGTTGTGCAATTGACTTAATGCTTGTAACTTAACAAAAATATTACTTAAAGGTTGATAAAGTACCAGGGGAAGGAAGGGATCCTTGCCATGCAAATTGTTGGAAGTAGGGCTACCTAGAGACATGAATGTCGTCCACTCTTGAAATAACCGCTACATTGCGACGTACCATTCGCCATCGGAAACTTCTTCGAGCTGCCCTCCTGTATCGTCTTCGTCAGTCGTCGTCTCTCCTTTTCTCCTAGTCGGGCTCCCATGCACCCGCCGTACTCCCATAATGGTCCCTTCTCTTTCCAGGGTATCCGCCAGAGTGTCCATAATCTCTATCCGCTGAGGTGCCTCCTCTTGATTCTTCCAGTCGTTTTCCCATCGTCTTAACTCCCGCATCACCCTTTCTCGCCACCTGTCGGCAATCTGCGCCCGCCGATGTGCACATCGCTCCCTTAACCTTCTCATGGCCTCAGCATCCATCCCCACTCCCCTCTTCACACTTTACATAGCATCGGTCCCTTCAGCCCTTCCCCCAGCACTGGGGTTTTATGCTTCCATGCTTGACTTTTGAAATTCCAGCAGCCCGTCATCCACCATTAGGGCCTTAATCCATAGCAGAATCTCCTTGAGCAGTTTCCCTCTTAACCCAGAACGGAAGATAGCTTCAGCCTTCGATAAGGATTGGTAGCATTCTACGGAAAACTCTACAATATACCCGTTCAAAGTGCGCTCTACTCGAAAATCCACTGTGCAGGTCAATTCATTGTCCAACCGATGCAGAGCCACTAGATCCCCGTGCACCCACTTGTGGTTTATCTTCCGCAAGCTATCCCTAGGAACCTTTTTATGTAACCTCCACAACCGATTATAGAGGTCACTAGGGAACTTTCCCCAGAGGATCTCGTAAGTGTCACTGGAGGAATCTGAGAAAAGGACAAGATCCTTAAGCACGCTTTCCTTTTGATTCATCAACTCCGCTTGCTAAGCAATGAACTGGTCTAGATGGTTATCCCACCATCTCCATATTTCGCCTTCATAGATCCTTAATACCATGATCTATTTCCCCTCATAACATGTAGGTCCTGACAACGAAACCATTTGTTGGCGAGGAAACAGGTCTCGTAAGCAAGACCCAGGTTCAAGAGTTGAGGCCAACAAAGGAATCCGTTGTAGTCTAGAACCACACCGGCATTATCACCCTACTCCGGGGAGCAGAGAGTCTCACTCGAGGCATGCCGCAACTGTTACAGGTCAAAATACCTCCTCATCAGCTCAGAGGGGAAGACAAATATGGAAGAAGGACAATGACCTAAATTAAACCTATTTATGCCAGGGTAACACATATATAGAATAGAACAAGAGCATTATAATGCAGGCAATCAGTACATTGGTCGTGTTAGTGGCTAGGGCAACACTCTGTTTACACTGGAGGGAAGCGTTACCCGTGTTTTAAGTTTGAATTGGGAAAAGAGCACGGAGAATGATTTGAATCTCCGACTTTCCCTCACAAAGGAGTCAGTTCACAAAGGAAGCTGCAGAAGCACCAGTTCATTATTGGTCATTGCCATGGGAGACTTAACTCCAAAAGAGGCAAAAGCATGGATATCAAAGAAACATCTAAGCCTTTTCCATTCCAAACTAGTGGAAAGAGAAGGGCAAAAATGGCCTTCTCCCTCTCCTATAAGAAGGAGCTGAAGGCTCTTAATTGAGGGTCGAAGGATTGCTCAAGGTTCTTGCATACTTGTGGAATAGATAATAGTGTGACATTGTGAAGGCCAAGAGTCAAAGAGGCTCCTAGAGAGCTTGTTGACTTGGACTTCTTCACTTGAAAGAGAAGAGAGATTGGGAGACTGAGGAGGGCTTGGTACAACCGATGGTTGTAATCCTCCTTCTTTCAAAATCAATAGAACTATGTTCATTTTATCCATTCAATGCTTAATATTGTCATTATTGTTTGAACATTTACATAGTATGATATGAATGGCTCAGATGTGTATAATCTAGATGTTTATTGTATATTGATTTAATTGATAGGATACTTGTTATATTATAAATTACACGGGTGCTTTGATTGATTGCAGGACTCGGATTTGGAGCCGATGAAGAAGGACTCTTGCTTTGCTGCGCAGTGCTCTCCAAGGGATTCCAAGACTGTCAAAGAGGTAATTCTCTATTGTATTCCTTCAAGTTATTTCAAGCTAATATGAACATGCTCATGCCATCTTTGTGAACAACATAGCTAATCTTACTGTCTGCCTCGGGCACCGGAAAGCCCTGAGAGGGATATTCGAAAACCAACAACCCAAGCAGTTTACCCTATAGCAGAATTGGTGACTCCGCTGTGGATTTTCCCCCATACTTTCCGGACTATTTATTCCTTCCTTTCTTCTCTTCTTCTCTGTTCAAAGATCCTTCCGACCATTTTTTGATGCCCAGTAGACATACCAAACGCTTGCAGAGTTCAATCCTGTTCCTGTCTGGCCAAATGAAGAGCTTTTCCCTGGTTAACGCGACCTATGCAGGCTATCCAGTGCATTATAACACTGTATTTTCTCACAGACAAAGCGTTACTTAGCCAAAAACCTTGTTGTTCACTGCTGTGACTGTGTTTTAGCTGTAGAGTTTTTTGGCCATCAGTACCTTTCACCGACTGAATCCCTGTGCTTGTCTGCTAAACTGGCATTGTTATTTGTTTCTCTTATTTAGTTAGTGTGCAAAACATTTACTTTTTAAAAGAGAATTTTTTTTTTTTTTTTTCTGCATCTAGCTAAGTTTATTCTGAAAGTTTTAGTTCACAGACTGTTAAAAGAGGTAGATAGAAGTCTGAATCTTCAAAAGATTGAGTTGTGTTATTCACATGTTGGTGCATGGATGATTGAAAAAGAAACCTCTCCCTGTAGAAACACTCTTCATTGAATTTAATATTTAGAGCATGTTTTGCATGGTTTCTTGAGTCAGAGTCTCACTATACTTCATACGTCCATTCCCCCTCCGCAAGACTAATAAAAAAGTACACTAAAAATAAAGCGACACTAAAATAAATCTAATAATTATTTTTTGAGCTCACACAAACAGTAGTTCAGGATAGGATCTTGGGTTAGGAAAGTGAGAAAACTACCCAAGATCTCAAAACTTGAAAACTAGAGTCATTAACGAGTGAAATCCTGCTGCACTCATATTATCGGGACCGTTCCTTTACCGGAGCTCAGCGCGAGACAACACTTGGGTGCACTAGAAGGTAGCCCGCCTTCGACTGCATCCTATGGGTGTGTTATATATTGGGGTTCCCTTCGGGGATGTCGAAACTAGATCGGGGATCTAGGTATTCTGCCCATATAGCACACTGTCCTTGACCGTGGACCCCCCTGATGATGTCTGTGATTTGAGGTATCCTTAGTGGCCATACTTTTAGGGACTTACACAAGGTGACTGGGACGGGCTGTCCTAGTACCTGGAACAGACAGATCCACTCTGTCTTCGGTCTTTAGGAGGGTACTCGTCTTCACGAGAGTGCTTACACCTATCGTCTGAGGTTCGGGCGAAGCTCTAGAGTGACTGTAACTGTACTTTCAACCAACCCTCTTTGTATACTATTGTGATACTGGATTTCATCACCAGTGAACGGTAGTACTCAGACAGGGCACCCTATTCTGCCTGCTTTCTGATTGATTGTAGAAAGTCCTTTTTCTTTTTGTTAAGTGTGTGGTTATTGTCATTTGAGACTTCATAATAGATCACAATTTAATAAAATTTGTTAAAATTAAACCGGTCACCGTGGCATCCCCTGACCCACACTGTCTGTCTCGACGACAACAAGGTATACCTCCTCTCAACCTTGAGGAAGAACTGAACCTTGGTGAACCTGGGCCTTCTACGGAAGAGCAGTCTCCTCTGACTAATATTGATTATCACATAGACCCTTATCAGCCAGAACTCCCGGAGGACCCTTTCACTGAAGGCGTTGTACCTAATTACAATCCTCCACTCACTGATCCGTTAGGGCCTGTGATAATCCAAATTACACCACGCCGAGATATGTCTACGATAACACCAACATCTATTTCTCCACCAATTTCCACAGGGTCGATACCAATGGCAACCATTCCTGGTTCGCCACCATCCTCCCCGCCGATGGTCAGTTCTATGCCATTACTGGGTAACCCCAATAGTCAACATACACCTACCCCCAATCCTATGGTCAACACAACTGTCAGTAGTTTACCGAACCCTTCGGCATCTACTCCTACCGTGACCACGTTGGGGACCACGGTAGCTCCTCCCACGAGCATGACTACTTCGGTGCCCTTTAGCAACCCTTTCAGTTGGAACCCTCTGTTGAGTTCAAACCCCCTGGCCACTATACCAGGGAGCAGTGTTATCAGTACGCAGGTAGCAGGGAATATTTCTCTTCCTATGCAATCCTTAGGACAAATGGGACAACCCATTGTAAATACTATCCCCTTAAGTGGTTCAAACATATGTGTAGGATCTATACCGTTGCCAGATTATGCAAGTACTAGTATGCCTCTGGGAAACTCTATTCCATGGTAGATGATAGTGTCCGACTTCGACTGTTTCCCCGCACCCTTACAGGAAATGCCGCCAAGTGGTACATTGAATTGCCACGCGCCGCCATCAATACGTTTGGTGCTTTAGCGATGGAGTTCTTAAAGAACTTCCAACTGCCAATTAGAGTGGAAACCAGAACAGAATTGTTAACATCGCTGCGAAAAGACACCGCCACCCACATCTTCGACCATATTCATGAATGGAGACGTAGGAGGAGGCTCGTCAAAGCGCCAATACTAGACCATCTCTTGGCCAATTGGTTTTGCAAGTCTCTTTTACCCCACATCTCTAAAGACATTGGCCTTTCTAGTGCGGTGACAGAAGATCAATGTATTCTTCGTGCCCAACACTTGGATTTAATCTATTCACAATCCGGCACGCTTTACGATCTGCTCCCCCATGCCCCTAGTAACCCAAACCCTCCGACTACTCAGAAAACCGGAGCTCATGCCGATGGTCTCGTTGGCGCGATCTCTGGTGTAGCCACCAATCAGTCTCGGGGGCAAACCTCCCAGCCATCCTTGGCTGCCACCACCCCCCATCAAACGACTCCTCTTCCTCCCGCTGAGATAAATTCGGTGCAAATCTCACAAAAACCTAGCGGGAAAAATAAGAAGAATAAGAAGAAAACATCTTCTTCAGAAGAGCAGTCAGATAATCAGAATAACTCTAATCAGAAAAATGTTGCCAGAAATGACAGAGAAAAGGATAAACCCATGAAATTTTCTTGCAAAATATGTGCGGAGGATCACTTGACATACAAATGTCCTCGGCTACAGGAATGCACTGATTTTATTGCTAACAAGGATTCTGGGCGCACACCTGTCATTCTTCACAATCCTTTCCCCAATCAACCGCAGTAACATCAACACATGGTTGAAAATCTGCCACAACCCCATCAACGGGGCAACGGTGGTTCGTATCCTTCCGGCGAAGGACCATCTGCCATTTATGGCATCAAGAGTGTTGACCTTCAAGCTCGCGCCAAGCTTTATGGAAATCCTACCATAGATGCTCAGGAACCTGGAACTAGTTCCAATCCGCCACCGCCCAACGATTTACATATCGAAAGGCTTACTGTTGAACCTTTAATTCATCCCCCCAAAGGGACACTTCGACGCATGACTCATAATACCTCTGCACGTGCAGCCCAAAACTACAATATTGTAGAAGATTTGGTGCAGGCACCGTCAGCTGTGTCTGCTCTTGAAGTATTACAAACCTGTCCAACACAAAGGAAAGCCTTGCTTTCGGCCATTGGTGGAATAGATCCCCAAGATTCCATGCTAGCAATCTTTGATATGGAAAAGGCTAAACCTCGCCTCTCACATCAACTCGCATTCCAGGTGCAGGTTGTGTCGAAAGGGAGACCAATCCATCGCACTGTCATAGACGAAGGTGCTTCGACCTGCGTTATGTCACAAGCTTGCTGGCTCCATTTAGGTTCTCCTACTCTAACCCCAACATCGAATTCCCTCAAAGCTTTCGATGGCCACACTTTCCTACCGAAAGGATACCTTGCTAGCTTTCCCATCACTCTGAGTGGGAAAATGGTAAATGTGGACATTGAAGTCGTAGAGCGTCATCTTGACTATAATCTATTGCTCGGTCGCAATTGGTCTTATGCTATGACCGCCATAATGTATTCAGTCTTCCGACTCATCCTATTTCCATTGGATGGGAAACTAGTCATGGTCGATCAGCTATCCTTCTGCACCCCTGATTATGCTACTTTACCAAGTAGCCCTATACCCCTAATAGGAGGTGTCCCTAACTCTTACGTCAGTATCGGTACCGGTCTTCTGAAGGCATCTTCCCTACTAGGTTGTTTTCCTCTACCGCCGTCGCAGATCCCAAACACGGTTGCAATGATATCCACCTTTTCAGATGGATCTATCGACCCATGGATCATCCCGGCACCTTCAGATATTGATTCTTATGGAGATGAGATGCCGCTTTCTCCGGTCGAGTTGGCTTACCAATCCATCCAAAGCACATCTGAACCCTCCACTGATATGGTTTCGACCACAGGTACAAACCTCTCTCCCATAACAGTTCTCTCTAAGGATCTCCTCAATGAAGTCTGGCCTATAGATGAAGCTATTCGAGAGATCATGTCATTAGAAGAACGACCTTGGGGAGAGTTTCACCATCGCACCTCGACGATTGATTCGGAGGCGATAAAAACTGAAATCCCGTCTTTTGACCAATCTGAGATAGTTCCCTTCTCTTATACGACCGTTCACACTATCGATTCAGAAGGGAACATAGGTAATCTTTCCAAGACACTGCTCATTGATATCTCATTCAAGACAGGTATCATGGAAAATATTCCGTATTGCTTTTCAAATATCACACCTTTCCAACTTGCTTTCGGCCTGGAGGCAGTACTTCCGATCGAGTGCGAAATCCCATCACTCAAACTTGACGTTCAACTCCTGCCTGGCACCACCGCCACAGAAGAGTGCTTGCTCTCGCTTGATCATTTGGACAAAACTTGTCGAGACGCTACACTAGCACTCGAAGCTCACCAGCGCCGAGTTAAAGCTCAATACGACAAATCTGTCAAGCCTCGTTCTTTCCAAGAGGGCGATCTCATTCTACTATATGATCAAAAGCACGACCTCTTGGGGGCAGGAAAACTCCAACCATTATGGCTCGGTCCTTACATCATTACTAAAGCCCTCTCAAAAGGAGATTACAAACTACAGGACTGTAATGGAATTCCACTCGAGGAGCCCCGCAACGGGCTCTATCTGAAGAAGTATTTTGCCTAGTTTCGCACTAGGCATATGCTTTGTAATTTTATGTATATAAGTTTTGCCTATTTTATTTTGATGCTTCTGGATTATTGTTTTTGGTTTAAGGTGTTTTTCTCATGTAATCTTTTTCTTTCGCACAGATGTCATCGCATTCATTATCATACGTCGGATATGCGGACGGTGCTAGTCGTCACACTAGACACATTGCTTCAGCTGCTTGGGTTCTCTATACTCCTGAGTCGGACCTTCTTGGTTCCGGGGGAATTTTCCTGGGTAACACCACCAATAATGTTGCCGAGTACATGTCAGTGATCCAACTCCTCATGAAAGCGGCATCTCGTGAAATCTCCGATTTAGTGGTCAGGTTAGATTCTCAACTCATCAATATGCAGTTAAACAATTATTACCGTGTCTGCCACCATGTATTGCTACGTTATTTTTTACGAGTGCGACTTTTAGAACATCAATTTCAAACAATCACATTCGAACACGTTCCTAGAGAATTTAATGCATTAGCCGATTCTTTGGCAAATTATGTGTTAGATTGGCATTTATCGCATTTATTGTAAAATATTTACTCATGAGTACATATATTTTTATCACATCAAAAAATACATAAAAATTTAAAAACACAAATCACTAAAAAATATATATACATATATATATGTCATGTCCAGTACATAGTAAACATCGAAAAGAAAAATCTCCCAAAACTTGGGGTGTTTTACAAAATTTGGCTACACTAAGCCATGCTCTGACACTAATACATCTACTCCACCAGCTAAGCCTGATGCTCATGATAGCATACAACTGCTCTAGCTATTCTCCTCATAGGAACTAAGTATCTCTCCGGCACACCCACAGTATGCCGCTGCAGACGAACTGGAACCTCCTGCATAGGAAGCGGTGGTATACCCATACTCAGACCCTCCAGGTTCCTGGAGAGTTCATGTAAAATTTGGGTATCATCGTCTTCGCCGGCTTCCGCATCCTCTACTAGTGCGCCAGCCCCGGGTAGCTGCAATCCTCGCCGTGCATAGCGAGGGGCCCCAACTGGACGGACAGGTGCCACATCTGTGTCAAGCAAGCAAAAGCTTCATGTCAAAACTAAATTTTCACCCCTTTTTTAAACAAATTTTTTTTACATAAACATTCAAAAGCTAAAAACACAAAGACTTCTTTGAAAAAACATTGATCGTTTTTCTTACCATCGGGCCCCCACTGGGTGCCAGGAGGCAAGACTAACTCCGGATCGCCTGTGAAATTCATCCCTGCATAGGGATAATCCTCAATCATGATGATCTGGGAGTCCAGCCAATCAAAAAACCCCTCATCAAAACAGTCACGCACGGGACCCTCTCCAGTTCGTGGAAGCAAAGTGGCCCACCGAGCCTGCCTCGGCTCGCGTGGACCCAACGGCGCTGTAGGGATCCTGGGCCTCATCAGTGGTATCCGCTCCAGTATGAAAGAAACAATCAGTGTACCGTACCCAAACTCCCTTTGAGTACGGGTCTTGCATGCAGTAAGCTCTGCTCGGACCCGACGGACCACACCGTCACACCAGTCGAAAACCTGAGGCTGCATGCAATCCCAGGCTAGGAGCATCTGAGCCTTGGTGGCCACATGCTGACTCTTGGCACCTACCAAGCGAACAATCATCCATAGTATAGACCGCAGTGGTCTCAGAGTCACCTGTGCAATAGGTATCCGGTTACTCACAGCCTGGGTGGCACGTATGCAGTGCGCATGGATCAAATCAGTAGTGGAACGAGGGTCAGCTCTGGACCTCGAAAAATTGGGCCTCGCCCCATGACATGACAAACCGGTCAAAAATTACACATCATCCTTTTCGATGGCGAGCTCATTGCCACCAATCCGAAAGACATGGTGTCGTTCATCCCACTGCTGGATCAGCCACCTCAGGAGGTCCTCTTGACCCCTCATCAGTTCTAAACGGGCATACTTGAGCAATCCGCACCTCCGGAGAGCCATTAAACTTGCCGCATCCGTCACCATCTCTCTTTCTTCTCGCTCATGTTCTCTCTCTCGCTAGATACTCATGATTAACAGCTGAACACCTGCAAATGCAACATTTTCAACCGATTAAAAATTGCCTGGACCACTTCAAAATGTAAAAATTGAATTGTTAGAAAGCACGGTGCGCCTAACGCGGGCTCTATTACAAAACAGAGCGTTCTAACGTAGAACCCCTTCACGGGTTGTGCGTTTAACGCGGCTATTGCACTCCTGACCCGCGTTAGGTGCAAATATTTTTCTAGGGCCTCAAAATTTCCTAATTTTGAACCAGCAAAAACTAGCAAAACAACAATTAAAAGATAGCAGGAGGTTCTAGCTCTTACCTGGATCTCGCAGAATCGAAAACTGTGGCCTGAGTTGACCGTAATCGTCAGCTGAATTTTTCACCCCTTTTCCACTCCAGAGCTTCTTCATAGCACTCAAAATAGTGAAAATGAAAGTCTTCTGACCTTCTTATAGCAAATTCTGGGGCAGGAATCTCTTAAGTTAGTCGGCAAAGTCATGATTTCTTGCTGTACACATATCGCAACTCTCGAGATTTGGTACTGATGTTCTAATTAGGGATCAAGATTTATGAGCAGACATACTCATGTTTTATCGAGCATTCTTTTGACGGTATTTTTCTTGCTCGTTAATCCGAAAAACCTCGAGTTCTCTTCTTCGGACTCGTTAAACTTATACGAAGTTGGCATCGAGCGTTCTTTTTTTTGGTCTTTTCTTGCTTGTTAATCCAAAAAACCTAGAGTTTTCTTCTTCAAACTCGTTAAAACTATGAAGAAGTATTGAGCATTCTTTTTAGGAATCTTTTTCTCGCTCATAAAACCGAAAAAATCCCGAGTTGCCTTTGTCAGGCTCGTTAAACTATCAAGACAGAGAACAAGGAGCCATTATTTTCCTCTTTTTTCAAAGCTCTTTAAACAGAAAAAGTATCGAGTTTTCTCTGCGTGACTCGTTAAAATTTCACGGAGGTATCGATTTTTCTCCGCGTGACTCGTTAAAATTTCACGGAGGTACCGAGTTTTTCTTTGTTGGACTCGTTAAAATTTCACAAAGAATATTGAGTTTACTTCGTCTCCTCGTACTCATAACAAAATGAGGTAGACGTCCATTAAACATAGATTTCTCACTTTTCCGGATTCGATAGACTAACTTACGGAAAATGAACTATTTCGGGCTTACTATTATCCCTTTGCCGTGCCCGGTTATCAAGACATGACAAAGGTACCCCAATGAAGTCGTCTTTTATGACATTTTTCAGACTCTCTAAACATGAAAAATTCACCGAGTTTACTCGTCTGGACTCGTTAAACCTAATCAGACAGGACATGGAGTTGTGTTTTATGACATTTTTCAGACTCTCTAAACATGAAAAATTCACCGAGTTTGCTCATTTGGACTCGTTAAATCTAATCAAATGAGGCACAGAGTTGTCTTTCCTGACATTTTTCAGACTCTCTAAACATGAAAAATTCACCGAGTTTACTCGTCTGGACTCGTTAAACTTAATTAGACGGGGAAAAATTTGGACAAAATGGATACTACCTCTGTTACATTTCCAAAAAAGGTCGATTTGGCAGCAAAATTCTTGAACATGGCACTTCCCAGAAAACTCTTTCGCAGTTAGCCGAACCCTACCATCTATGAGTATTAGCCTTCAATTCCTAGTGCCCATGCACCGGTAAAATCCTAACACACTCTTTTGTGTTCAAACACGCTTCAGCTGCCTAGTACCTTGCTAGAGTGCCTTCTATTGTTCAAGCAGATCTCGTTATCTATTGCTCCTGTTATCAACCAAACCATTCATTATGCCATAAATTATTTGTCGTTTGACGTTCCCATTTACTCTTCCTTATCTCAAATCATAAACAAAATCAGTTGGTTTCTGTTTCGTGTTGACTGATGTAGGACGCCTCAGTGCCTACCTTTCAACAGATCACTTCCTATCAACTTCAACATCTTATCTAGGAAGTTGATCCAGAAACCCATCAGTACCTGGATACTTGCAGACATCAGTGGCAGGTGGTCTTGTGTTTGATCAAGGGTCTTCATCATTGGCTCTTGGTTGAATGATTCTACGAGTGTTCGACTTCAACTCCTTTTATTCACACTCGCTATATTGTACTGGGCATCTTAGGGACCATCATCATTATCGGTGGCCACCTTCGCGTCTGTTAACAGTTTTCATTATCGACTGGTAATCAGACGATTTCTCACATGTTCGACGACAACTCCTTCATTCACATGTTGAGAAATATGCAGTTTAAGTGAATCGGCGGTCAAGACCTTGGGGCAAAGGTTACACCATTAAAGTTGTGTTCTCTTCCCCAAGCTACGATATTGTTTATGGAGACAGCTTCTTCAGCCTGATCCTGTTATGACAGACACTTCCACATTGTGCCTATTGGTGGACAGATTCTTCATATCTCTATTCTAGAGAAATCATGTTGTTTAAGCTACTGAGCATGGGACATGCCCGACTCTAGGCAAATACTATATTTTCTGACATATGTTGTTGTTTCAGGTTTTCCTCGGTCTTTCAATCTCTCTATCTCTACAAATTATAAAGTATTTCGGCCATCGTCTTCGTCTCTGACCTCACACTTTAGGGGGCATCTGTTACAGGTCAAAATACCTCCTCATCAGCTCAGAGGGGAAGACAAATATGGAAGAAGTACAAAGACCTAAATTAAACCTATTTCTGCCAGGGTAACGCATATATAGAACAGAACAAGAGCGTTATAATGTAGGCAATCAGTACATTGGCTGTGTTAGTGGCTAGGGCAACACTCTGTTTACACTGGAGGGAAGCGTTACCCGTGTTTTAAGTTTTAATGGGGAAAAGAGCGTGGAGAATGATTTGAATCTCCGACTTTCCCTCAAAAAGGAGTCAGTTCACAAAGGAAACTGCAGAAGCACCAGTTCATTATTGGTCATTGCCATGGGAGACTGAACTCCAAAAGAGGCAAAAGTATGGAGATCAAAGAAACATCTAAGCTTTTTCCATTCCAAACTAGTGGAAAGATAAGGGCAACAATGGCCTTCTCCCTCTCCTATAAGAAGGAGCTGAAGGCTCTTAATTGAGGGTCGAAGGATTTCTCAAGGTTCTTGTATACTTGTGGAATAGAGAATAGTGTGACAATGTGAAGGCCAAGAGTCAAAGAGGCTCCTAGAGAGCTTGTTGACTTGGACTTCTTCACTTGAAAGAGAAGAGATATTGGGAGACTGAGGAGGGCTTGGTACAACCGATGGTTGTAATCCTCCTTCTTTCAAAATCAATAGAACTGTGTTCGTTTTGTGCATTCAATGCTTAATATTCTCATTATTGTTTGAACATTTACATAGTATGATATGAATGGCTCATATGTGTATAATCTAGATGTTTATTGTATATTGATTTAATTGATAGGATACTTGTTATATTAGAAATTACGCGGGTGCTTTGACTGATTGCAGGACTCGGATTTGGAGCCGGTGAAGAAGGACTCTTGCTTCGCTGCGCAGCGCTCTCAAAGGGATTCCAAGACTGTCAAAGAGGTAATTCTCTATTGTATTCCTTCAAGTTATTTCAAGCTAATATGAACATGCTCATGCCATCTTTGTGAATAACATAGCTAATCTTAATGTCTGCCTCGAGCACCGGAAAGCCCTGAGAGGGATATTCGAAAACCAACAACCCAAGCAGTTTACCCTATAGCAGCAACCACATGTAGAAGGGGAATAGATCTATAGCAGGGGAAGGATCCGCAACTCATGATTATTATTGAATTGATTGCATAAACTTATGTATATACACAAGAACATTCATAGAGCATATAGGTATCAAGAAAATAAAATTTTAAATCACCATAACCAACATGCATACATATGAATTACACAATATGACAGCAACCTGCAATTGTATTGATATCTTCATCCAAAACCATAGCTACATACCTTCTTACAGTCTGATATAGATGCCTTACATAACAGAAAGGTAAATGAGAGAACCCTAGGAACTACAGAGATATCCTGGCTGATCTCCGTCAGTCGCTATACATTCCTTCTCCTGTTGCCTTTCTTTCGGCTGGGTGACTGCTATTTATTCACCCACTTTTGCAACTGTTAGTTCCTCTTTTTTTTCTTCTTCAGCTGCTTCTGGCTTCTCTCTTGTTGTCTGTGTGTTTCGCTTTCTGTCTTCTGTTGTATATTCTCATGCATCTGCTTTCTTCAGCTATGTCTTGCTTCTGCGCCACCTCGATAGCTCCGCGACTTGCTGTAGTTGCGACTTGGTCATGATTGCCATGTGTCATCATGTCGCAACCCAAAAATCCCTCCTATATTCAAAATTCAAAATATTCAAAATGGGTTTCCAAAACAAGGGCCCCAACAGGAATGGTCTCACTACACAAATTTGTTAATACAATGTCTCATTTCTTTGTCCCCTTTTGAGGATACTTTGGTTTGGTATTGTTTTCCTTGACACCTGGGATGTCATTTTTCCTCCTTAGATCAGCTACTCACAAGTGTATTTTCTGCTCCAAAATATATTGTATACTTAGCCCTAGTAGATCTACTTCTGATGGTGGATTTTCTCATCAAATCATTGTATAATCAGCTACATATAAGATCAACAACTCACATTGAATTATTTCTCTAATTCACTATATATTAATCCTTTAACAATAAAATTGCTCACACTCATTAGGTCCACCATCATGACTATACATTAGCCCTTAAATACACATTCATAGCTCCTAGATCTCAGCCTTCTTGTCTAGATCTTGATTCCTTATTTCTTTCAGTGATAAGATACATGGTCAGTCCTTCTTGGATCTTTTTCCAAGTCTACCAGACCCATATAACCCTTCATCTAGACCATAGATGCCCCGTTTCCACATTTGATCTACTACAACACTTTGTTCAGACCTTAAGTGCTCTGGATTTTTCCTTTAACACCCTTGATCTGACCCTTGGAACCTCAAATATGATCCTTGGTTTACCAAAGCTAACCCTCCAGCTTCCAGATCTAAAGCTCAACACCTTTGTCTTAGCAGCATTAGCCTTTAGGCCATATTAGGCCTTAACCACCTTGCGGCCTTCTCTAACCCAAACCAGGCTACTAATTTGTGACTTGACCCTCTAAAATATGGCCTCTAAAGACCTGCAGACAACCTAACCATCCTACGACTCTTCTCTCCCTTCTGTGTATAGTCTTGAGGAGTCTCGGTCCCTTTCCAAATACCTTAGAAGCCTTATGCTCTACCTAGAACTAGAAAAATAGGGATTCAACCATTCTCCAATACTCATAACAGAACACGGTTAGGTCTCTAACTTCCATGACCTTGCCTTAGCAAACTTGGGTTGCTCGCACTAGTTTTCCACCTTCATTAGGGTTTGTTGCCTTATGAATAGAACTCGACCCTCTTATGGCATGCTTAGTACAAGAGGCATACATATCTCTTTCACACGATGTGTCATGAGCCTCTTCTTATATTACTTTTATACTTTCCCTCTGTCTACAATGAACTCTCGATCATACTATCTCAATGAGAAGCTCTCCATCTTCATATCAAGGCAAACAATTGATAGAGAAGAGGATGATTATCAACATGAATTTTTGAATCCAAACATCATAGCTCCCCCTTAATATTGAGAAGGTAACTCTGCCTATAATGTAACCATCTACAATTTTCTGTTAATCCTAGGATTTTATAGCTCCCTCTGAAGCTCTGTTTTGGATGATCATCTAGCCTTTAATCATGTGTTATCCATACGAGAGATGAGACTTCCATGAGGCAACTGATCCATGATAGGGCAGATTCCTTTGCATTCAGGTGACTATATATATACGACTATTTCTTATAGGATCTTATGCTTATCATGCTCGACAAGACATAGAATCTGTCATGTACCTTCTTCAGGACAGCTTAGATTTCGTGTAGATGAGTGCTTCCCTAAAACAGATTGTTCCATAGTGCCATGCACTTATTTTCTTAGTTTATATTCAAAATAGTGGCTCCATGTGTGTTACATTTATGAAAAGTGATGTATTTTATTTTACTAGTAGATCCCATGAGCTTCTTCATAAATAACATTTAAAAAGATGAACTATCCAACTATTTTTTTTCACAACAAGACTATAACACAGTTGTAAATTTACAAGAGATTCAATATATTATCATGGCTTATGGAATAAAACATAATGCAGTAAATGATGTTGAGCTAGATATGCCATATATATAGAAGAGAGGATATAGCACAAGAGCATATGTTGATACAAACTACCAGAGATATGATGCCATTACCATTACATTGATTCTCATGGCATTAGAATGAGTAGACTAGATCATTGGAGGGACATGTGGCCACAAATGAGTGAGAGTGAGGAAGAGTGAGGATTATGTGATGATCATTAGAAATATTTCATTTCATAATGCGATCTTCTATGTAATCTGGTGATGTCACTTCAAATAGAGGTGGCAATGCCAAATGCAATGCTCTGGAAATTATATAATGACGTAGATAATAAGTCAGTTCCAAGGCTCCAAAGATAGTTAGAGAACCAAGCTACTAGAAACCTGTTATAGGTTTCTTGAAAGCAAGAGCCCATTTCTGAGATTTATTTTCACAGAAAAATGTATGTATAGAGCCAATGTTGCTTACAGCTTGAAGATATTCGATCAGTCTTCAAAAAAATGCTTGGAAAACCTTAGATCAAATTTTCTCATGAAGATAATGTGGAGTGAAATAAATTTTAAGACGATCATGCATTTCCAATTGTTCCACTATTACATATCAGGATATCCGTTGCCAAACATGAATTGATCTCAATCCTTCTTGTTGATAATATATTTTTTCAAAATAGACAATGTTGAATAATTTCTCCAATCTTTCTAATTGTCAAGTATTCCATATGTAATTAAGACTTTTTGCTATATTCAGTTTGCAAGCGTGGGATTTTGTTGGGCCTTATAAGGGCGAGGATATTATACTCAATTTATCAAATAGACAAATCACCTCTTAATTAGTATTCTCCCTATTTTTAGGTGTTCATCAATGTCCCATGGTATTTCAGTGCACTATACTACATGTTGAGCCCTTTCTTGACACAAAGTACCAAGAGAAAATTTGTAATTGCACATGAAGGAAAAGTCACAAAGACCTTCTACAAGTATGTGAAATTCCTTCTCTGATGTAGTGAAAATATGCTCAACCTCAATTGAAGACTCTAATTATATATGATGGAATGAAGGATATATTCAATGAAAATTTCCTATAAACTTATTTAATACTTGATTTTACTTGTAGATTTATATCTCTAGAGTATGTGCCTATACAGTATGGGGGACATAGCAGGACCAAAGATGTATATTTTGGACCTCACAAGCCTACAATAGAGTTCTCCATTAGAGTTGGGGAGAAAATCAATCTTGAGATCAAGGGAGTGGAGGTAATGTACGTAAAAAATTGCTCAAGTTTGCAGATTTTGTGTCAGTTCCTGCATTTAAATTTAGCTATTTCACCACGGGCTTGTTTCCAATATACTTCCAAATTTGATGAGTTTAGTTTTGGATATAAATTTTATGGGTGTTGGGAGTTGATCCTCAAGATCTATGCGATTGGGATTTTTCTTTGTTTTTGAATTCTCACATTCAAGTTGTCTGTTGTTCAGGCGGGAGAAACAATTTTGTGGGACCTCATAGTTTGGAGTATGTGTAATTCATAATGATATTGTATTCTCTTCATTGATGAATTTTCAATGTGTGATTTTTTACCTAATCCATTGCATTATCAATGTGTCAAGGCTCAAAACTTGACATAGATGCCAACTACTTCTTATGAACGTTCGTAGGAACATGAATCCTAATTTTTGTAGGTTTAAAATTTATCACAAGTTTTCTCTATTGTGGTCGAATTTGTGGAGGTTATCTCAAAATTTATTTAATGTACCATGGATCTAAATTTCTTATGAACTTTCAACACTATAACAATATTTGGTGCAAATTGTTTATCAATTCTCACTTGGTTAGGGTTATAGATGTAAATGAAAACTTTGTGTGCATGCATGAGAGTTGGGTGCAAATACAAAATGTTGTGTATCATTAGTGTGATAAATATGGGATAGTGCAAAGCATAGTTTTTAATATTAGTCTAAGTTTACTCGTACCTAATCAACTCAGTCAAGTTGATTGTTGGTTGAACGGTTAATTGTTAGTTCAATGGGCAGAAGATCTTGCAGGCACAAATACCAAGGGGAAAAATGGAGCCCATCATGGGGTAATCTTTGTAATTCTCCACTACTACTACCTTCCATGCTTCCTAAAACTCCTCTCCAACCTCAATATCAGTTATACTAGTAGCATGAGCAACAACACTATGCTTAGTAGAACAAACTACAGGATAAATACTTCCCTCACGAGTTACCATGTGCCATGCTTGGTCTCAGTGGTTCTCTTCCTTCAACTCCTATTTCAACTACCATATCTTCATTGGAACCAACACCTCGAACTCCACTAGACAACAATTCACCATTTTGTAGTAGTGATTCACCATGATTTTACAAGATAATATAATCTCGTAAATTACATATACATATTATATTATTAATAAAATCGCCTTCCATTTTTCCTATGTATTGTGGGGATTCTCCTATTTATTATATATATAAATTTAGGGGGGTTCTTAAAATTTTCCCTAGTTATAAACATAAATTTGCAATAATCAAAGCAGTAGATCGAAATAGATTTGATAACATGTTAAGACAGGTAACTAGAAATAGTAGTAATATCATAGCATAAGAGTAGTGTTTTCAAAATATTACATCGTCCTCAATCATAGGTTCAAAACACCTTATGATCAGAAAAAAGTGATACAAAAAATGATACAAGTCTACAATATCAATCATCCAGTATCCATGATGATGATCGCGATAAAACACTACAGCCCATGCCACCTTACTCAAAAATCTCCTGAACTGTCCTAGAACTCTGATAACATATCTCTGTAAGGGGAGCGGAATTTCATCTATGGTAGTCTCTGGAATATCTAAATTCAAATGCTCTAGATGGCTTTCCAGATTGGTTAGGACCTCTACTGTCTAATCTTATGTTGGTGGTGGTGTTGCAGCTAGTTTCCTGTCAAAAGGATGGAGAGTGGCTGGTCGACATGGATGCACATCTGCATTTGAAATTTTTGTCATCAGTTTTGGATGATTCAAAAAAAAAAAAAAATTAGAATTTAAAACATTTGAAAATGGTTTTTTACCTGACTCATCCCACTATGTCCCTGGAGGAAGAGACATCTCTCGGTCGCGGCAGAAATCTATCCCAGCATAAGGGAAATATTCTATCATGAAGACTTGATTCTCCAACCAATGGAAATATGCTGGGTAAAATGAACAACCTCGCCGCCTTCACTATGATGGGCCATCAATGTAACCCATCAAACCATTTGAAGCTCTTTGACTCTACCATGATCAACTATAATAAGCTTTGGGGCCAGTAGAGGAATCCTCTCTAGAGAAAATATAACCACGATCACTCCATATCCGAAGTTTTTCAACTTCGAGTTTTTTGCTCTAGTCAGTTGGCCTTTGACATTGGCCAACACTGCCTCACACCAATTGAAAATGGTGCCTCTAAAGCAGTCAACGGCAGTTTTCATTTGGGATCTTGTAGCGACATGTGGAGCTGCGCTCCCACACAACCTGGTTATTGTAAATGAAACTACTTTAAGCTCAGGACGAAAAATGGTTTTTATGTCAATGCATTTATCCTTGGGGTCTGCTTCTTCGTTGCAAAATTCTTCCTGGAGGCTAGCGACAAACTGGCGACCTGCCCTAGCCCCAAATAAAGAGAGTGGTTCGCCCCTCTTTGATAAATCAGTGAGGAAGTATATATCTTCTAGCTCAATCTCGATCTAGTGACCTCCAATGATAAAGCATTGCTCCTGAACTTCCCATTTGTTGACTAGCCAGGTAAGCAAATCCACTTGAGCCCTCATACCTTGAATGGACCAAAATTTGTACAAACTTCATTCTCTTAAAACACGTAATGTAGGTGAATGTAACATGGCAGCCTCATCAACTTCTTCATGTTCACGTTCTCTCCACTCAAGCATGGTAAATATCCTGCAATGGACAAATTGAAACATTAAAAAAAATTTGAATGGGAAAATTTGGTTTAAATTGGGAGATTTGTTCATTTTATTTTTTCTTATGGTGCCTTTGCACTTTACGCATAGAGACAGTGCATGTATTTTCATGTGTCTTGTGCATAAGGTGCGGGACCCCGACAATTTTCCCTTTACAAAATTGTTGAGCTCCGCAAGTATCATGTGTTTTACCTGCGGAGCCCCGTGAGTGAATTTTTGAACCTATTTTTCTCCTTAAAAATAAATCTAAGCCCTAAATTGAGAAATTAAATGGACAAAAATGAAGGTAAGGGTGATGTGGATTACTTGAAACTGATGGTTTTCGATTCTAATGGGCGAATCTTCCGCAATCTTCTCTGGAACATTTTTTACCAAAAGCTCTCAATTTTCACTCTGAAATCAAATGGTAAAAATGATTTACAAAAACCCCCTTTTATAAGATTTTTTTAATAAATAGAATATTATTTCGTTTATTTTTCACTTTCAAAAGTGTTTTTCCAAATTATTTTTATTAATCATAGACATGTATGTTTAATTTTTTTATTTTTTGTGCAGAATACAAGATTTTTTGGTTAAAATGGTCATTTTGATGAAGGAGTATACGTTTTATCACTTTTTCGAACTCGGTAAAATTATGAAAAAAAGAATGAGTAAATTTTTATCACCTTTTCGAACTCGTTAAAACTTACAGAAAAAGAGAAACTACTGAGTACACTTTTATCACTTTTTCGGACTCTTAAAAATTACGAAAAAGAAAAACCTTGGAGTTCTCTTTTAAGCCCTTTTTCAGACTTTCTAAAGATGAAAATATTGTCGAGTATTTGACTATTCAAACTCATTAAAGGAAATGAATAGTCGTCCCTTTAGTATAAGTTTACCATTTTCCAGACTAAAATGGACTATTTACGAAAAGGGTATACATTGACTAATCATGGTCAATAGAGTTCTCTCCTGTATTGTTTTACCCTTTTTTGAGCCTAAGAGACTAAATTTACAAAAAAGTACACCCATGGAGTTTTGTTAAGTTTTTCTTCTGACTCCTTAAAAATGAAAAACACCGAGTTTGTCCTATACTAGACTCATTAAAATTTAACAGTAATGGACATATCGATTACAAATGGGAACAGACCACTCCTTCTTAGGGTTCGATTTTAAACTAAGTTGGACTCATCTGCAGGATGAGCTTATATAACAAGCAAATGTTATCCTCCTCAAGCTTGTAAAAAATAAAAAGGTACTTTCTAGAAATGGTGGGGGAAAAAGAGAGAAAACGAATTCGTTTGTCACACTTTGTTTAAAAAGTAGTCTACCACTCTTGAACACGACATTTTTTGTCACACTTCTACCTGGGTTGGGAAAATCCTTTGCGTATCAGTTAATTAAACCATATTAAATGTTCTCAACCATTTTATGGTTATTAGCTTAAGTCAATTATCACCAAACCATTTGCAGTGTCGTTATGTTTTCAAGAGGATAGTTCAAATAAACCATTCATTTTAAACAATTGTCTCCATTCATGTTGACCATCCCTGAGTCAATCCTTGCAATTTTTTTTTTACAAAACTTGATCTAATGGTTTCGTGTCGTGGGTTTTCCTATAACGGATCACTTTCTATCGATGACAGCTCATCATTTAGGAAGTTGATCTAGAATCCTTCAGTACCTTGGGATCTGCATGCCTTAATGACAGGTTTCTTGCCTTCGACGATAGGTTACATCATTGACCTTCGATCTAATGATTCCGTGAAATGTTCGACTTCAGATCATTTATTCACATTTCATGGATTGTACTGAGTACTTTGAGAGCCATTTTCATTATTGGTGGTTTCTCTCACACTTGTTAACAGTTCAAATCATTGATTGGTAATCAAGTGGTTTCTACCATGTTCGACTTCGACACAATCAATCGCATGGATAGAAACGTACTAGTTCAGGTAGCGGAAATCAAGACCCTGGATATAGTTTCCAACATCTAGGATGCGAGGATTTTTATTATTCATTATGCAGTAGACTATTCATGACAAATGGCTGCATCCATACTGCGTCTACTATTGATGTAATATTAGAATCATTTCTATACCAAAACATTTTAGTTAAGATTTGGTTTAGTTAGTTTTTTCTCTGAGTATGGGAATTCCTACCTCAGTGATGATATCTGTATATATGTTTGCATTGAATGCTTTTACAATATTCTGACTGGGGTGTCCACACAATAATCCTCGAAATGATAAAGCACATCACTCTTCGAATGGTCTCAAACTTCAGACATTAGGGGGCAATCTGTTACACTAAAAATTGTCACCATGATGTTTTACTGTCTGTATGGGTTCATCATTACTCATATATTACTCCCTTATAGGTCTACAAACATCAAGTTCCTAATGCCAAGCCTTGAAACTGAGAGAAAATCTTATAAAAGTCATAAAAATAATTGTACCACACTTTCTCTTAGTATTACCTGCAGTGCCACATTTGTTTGCTATAGAACATGTGGAGCCAGCCGCACTTTCTCTTCATTTAATGTGTGGTTCCCTATAAAAGGTAAAGTGAAGGCGGAAGTAAAATTTGGAAGCCTAGCTGGTTGAATCTGGAAGCTTCTGGAAGTAATTAAACGATGTAAAGTTTGATCCTTTCATGTACATTCATCCCTCCATTAAAGGAGCCTACCCCTTGGTATGTGGAACTTATTCCCTTGAAAGAGGATTCTATCCCCTCTTATTTGGAGCTGCAACCTCTTCTATTTTGCTATAAATTGAGGCCATAGTTCAGCCTCAAGGGGAGTTAGGCTTTGAGATTTTTTGAGGGGAATTTCTGGATAAACTCATACTCTCTTAACTGATTACCATATGGGAATGATTACACACTCATGCGTATGTTATTTGAGAGAGTGAAAAGGCTTTTCAAAGTAGATGAAATGCTTGTTCTGGACCCCGGAAGGACCTATACGACATCAAGGCGGACACGGATGTAAGGCTCCTTCTTTCATCAAAGATAATACAAATTCATCTTGTTTTTCAATGAGTTTTTTATTTAAATATCTTATTTCTTGAACTCCTTGATCATCAAGATAGATTTATGGTTTATGAATTAGTCTATATTATGCAGGTGCTTCTAATTCTTTCATGTTTGTGATTACAGATCCCAAAAGGAAATGTATTCAAAGTGACAGGAAAGAAGACTATGATCAGCGCTGGACTACAGGTAAGTCCTAAATCCTTCATTATAGATAATTCTAGATCAAATATAATCTAGAGAAAGTAGCTAACATATGTTTGTTTGTTTCTAGTTATTGTAGGATACTAGGGAGATTTGTCTTATCCGCAAGAACGATTTATCCGTCCAACAGTAACTACACTTCCAACTCTATCATAACTTTTCCACTTCAGTTCTAACTAAGTCCTCCATGCATGAACCACAATTAAACCCTAGGAATTCCGTAATTCCTTTAGCCCACTGATTTTCCAAATCTATTCATTGAAATAAAGTGCTCCAACAGAATAAGTTCATGTTTATTGTCGGATTATTATTAAGGGCTAATAATAATCGACATGCATCTATTTTTGTATTTACGATCTATAAATAGACTTCGACCAATATTCTAAAAATAGAATTTCATCTATTTTTCACGTTTGACCAACCATCTACAAATAGCATCCTGCAACTTATAGAATATGCTCACCATGTCTAAAAATAGACATAGACGTAAAAATAGTGTAGAAATTTGAATAATAGATCACTTATTCACTGAGATTATCCTGATTACACACTATTTGAGCTTCATGCATAATACATAATATCTTCTACCATTGATCATCAATTTGAGGAATTAGAAGCAATCACATGCGCACATTAAAACATAATCAAGCACACATATAACACGGTATGTAATGGGGAAAGCTTATAGATGAAAAACCCAAACTATATGTATATTATAATGATAGATAACATGTAACAATACATAGCACAAATCTCCTCACAAGCTCTCAGCACTATCTCACATGCTACACACTAACTAGCTCAGATATGAACAAGTCACAAGTTCAAATCTCCTCCACCTATTAGCCTGCCTCTACTACGCAATCCAAGATGAATAATGATGAGATCCAAGTTCAAATCTCACTGGCTTGTACTGTGCAATCCTCATTGGCAATCTTAATCAATGTGTATGCAAATCTCATGCACAGCTATGGTCACAACTAACAGTAGACTCACCCTTTCACCCACCTCTAACACTAGTCTCCACTGAACTGTCCATGCACTACAGTTAACTGATGTATTCTTTAGTTGATTTATGAGTTAATAATTAGTGAATTAATTAATAATTAATTCACACCACTCATCACTAGTGTATTTATTAGTTATACTAAATACAACTAGTTCAACTAAGTTAAACTAACCACAACTCCATCAACTGTCTCATCAACTCCACCAAACTCTACCACATGAGTTCTAACTGAAGTCAACCATGCAATAGCTCAGCTAAACCCTATGAATAGCATAATTCCTTCTTTCAGTTGCATGTTCCACATCCGTAGCTCGAACTAAAGTGCTCCAAGAGGATAAGATAATGTTTATAGTCCAAATATTATTAAGAGCTAATAATATTCGACTGATCTATTTTTAGACTGGCAGTCTAAAAAGAGACTCCGCATAGTATGTCTAAAAATAGAGGTCCATATATTTTTACCAACTTGACCAACCATCCACAAATAGCATCCTGCAACTCATAGACCATGATCCATATGTCTAAAAATAGACATAGTCTAAAAATAGACTTTGCGCCAAAAATAGCCTGCGGGCCCACTTAGTGAAGGTGACTTCTTTTCACTAAGCTCCATCATCTTGTTTCATTCTCAACACTCCCTCTCAAAAATATATGGATTATCTGCAACCCCTATCCTGCCTCTGTGGTATTCAAATTTGCTCCTGGTGAGCGCCTTCATCAAGATATCAGCATCCTGATCCTCCGTGGGAATGTATGAAAGTAACATGATTCTCCGCTGCACAAAATCTCTGATATGATGGTACCTGATGTCGATGTGTTTGGATCTATCATGAAATACTGGATTAGCTGAGAGTTTAATGCAACTTTGGTTATCACAATAAATCATAGTAGGCTCCAAGTGTGACCCAAACAACTCGACCAAGATCTTCCTCATCCATATAGCCTCGCATGCAGCAAAACTTGCTGCCATATACTCGGCCTCTACTGAACTAAGTGGCATGGATCTCTACTTCCTGTTGTACCAAGAAACTGCTGTCGACCCGATACTGAAGATCCCTCCAGATGTGCTCTTTCTATCCGTTGGGCTCCCTGCCCAATCTGCATCCGTGAAGCCACATAGCTTCACGTCATCCTCCTATCTGTACCACAATCCATATCCCGATGTGCCTCTAAGATAACGCAATACATGCTTGCCTGCCTTCCAGAAGATCTTGGTTGGTTTAACCATAGCTTGTGAAATCTGGTTAACAACATAGCATATATCGGGTCATGTATTGACCAGATACATAAGCGACCCCACCAACTGTCGATAAATAGTGGCATCCACTACCTCCGCCGAAGTAGCGTCCTCCTTCCTCCAACCTTCAGGAAGAGGAGTATCAACAGGCTTGCAACCATGCATGTTGAACTTCTCCAGTATCTCCTCCTTGCATGAAAGTATCAACAGCTCATCACCTGTCAGAATAAAATCATCTACATAAAGTACAATGATCAGCAACTTACCCTCCACCATAATCTGGTATAGGTTAGGATCCGCCTCACTCTTGGAGAACCCAATTCCGGTGAAATAACTGTCTATCTGTGTGTACCAAGCACGAGGTGATTGTTTCAACCCATACAGTGCTCTCTTGAGCCTGCACACATGCGACTCGCTTTTGAAGATCTCGAAACTTTCGGGCTGCTCTATGTACACCTCCTCCTCAATGACTCCGTTGAGGAACGCAGTCTTCACATCCATCTGATGAATGTGCCACCCCATCTACGCTGAGAGAGCAAGAATCATCCGTATGGAATAATAGCTTGCGAAAGGTGCAAAGGTCTCCTCATAATCGATCCCCTCTATCTGTGAAAAGCCTCAGGCAACAAATCTTGCCTTGTACTTCTCCACACTCCCGTCAGCTGCTTGCTTCACTTTGTAGATCCATCTCGAACCCACCACTGATTTCCCCTCTGGCCTTGGGACAATCTCCCATGCACTGTTTCTGACAATCAAATCATACTCTTCCACCATGGCATCTACCCATGTAGGGTCCTCCATAGCTTCCTCGAAAGAGGATGGCTTTGTCACGACACATTTTCTCACAAGAGCCATGTATCCAGTGTACCGGTCCGGTGACTGTCTCTGTCTGCGTTGTGCTGTAGGTGGTCCTACAACCTTCTCTGCATCTTGAGCCAGTCACTCAGCTTCTGTAGTGCGCTTCCGCCCTCTGATGGTTGGCGCTGCATGAGTGGTCTCTTTCACTCCATGAAATTCCTCTTGTGGCTGATCCACACCCTGAAGCTCATCCTTAGGAACTAATAGCTCCTCCTCTGCATGCAAGTGTGGCTCCCTCTCAAGTGAACACTTCATGGCTTTCTCCTCCTGAAACTTGATATCCCGTCGCACAACAATCTTGTGACTGTCTGGAAAATACACACGATAGTTGTGGGGTGTATCAATGTATCCCACAAATATCCCAACCTCTGCAGTTGGCTCCAGCTTCTTCCTGGCATCCTTCGTCACATGAATGTAAACAGGTGAACCAAAAATCCTCAAATGGGAAATATCAGGCCTCTTACCAGAAAACGCCTCCTCGGGTGTACTCATGCCAAGTATCTTGTCAGGACAACGGTTCTGCACATATACTGCATTATTGCATGCCTCCGCCCACAAGTGAATGGGTAGGCCCCGATCATGCAACATCGCCCGTGCAGCACCCACGATCGTTCTGTTCTTCCGCTCAGAGAATCCGTTCTCTGTCAGGTTATGTGAGAAAGGTTATGAGCTCTCTTTGAATTCCTTCTGCGCTGCAAAAGTCCTTGAATTCGCCAGAGATGAATTCACCACCATTGTCACTCCTAAGAGCCTTCACCTGCTTCCCCGATTCTTTCTCAACCAGTGCCTTGAACTCACATAACTTTGAGTATGTCTCACTCTTCTTCTGCATGAAGAAGATCCAACACTTCCGAGAAAAATCATCAACAAATATCACATAGTACCTGTGCTTTGTTGTCGAAGCTACTGAGAAAGGTCCACACACGTCTGTGTGAATTCTCTCAAGGATCGTCGTGGCGCGACTATCCTTCTCGTGAAAGGTGTCTTTCACATACTTCCCTAAAGTACACCCCTTGCACTGATCTGACTGCGCAAGAGTGCCCTTAGGAAGCCCAGTAGAAATCTGCTGCAGAATCTTCAAAGCTCCATGGTGAAGGTGGCCCAATCTCACGGTGCACGACTCGCCATCATCTGAAACTCACCACTCATACGCCGCCGCCTGCATTCTTTGCGTAGCCATCTACCTGCAATTGATAAAGGTTCTTGACTCGAACCCTATCTTCGGGTTTCTCCCGGTTGTCTTCTTTAACGCGGGGAAAGCCTTTCTCATTGCAGAAGACAACATCATATCCCTTGTCTTCTAACATGTACAAAGGAATGGATTCTTCTTCAATCTTGGAACATGCATCACTTCCTTCAATATAAAGGGTTTACCGGACTCCCTCTCAAAGGAAATGGTACCGATACCAGTCGCACTGTATCTACCATCATCGTCCATCTCGATTTGCACTCCAAGATCTTTCTCATCCTAATCAGTAAACAAATCTCGATCTCTTGTTATTTGAAAAGATGCACCACTGTCCAGAAACCACACTGAACCCATAACACTTGAAACCAAGCATGCAATCAGAGAAAAATCCAGCTCAAACTGTGAGGCTAAGGCCTCTCTAGCTATAGTCCCAGCAGCATGCTTATTTTTCTTCTTATGTGGACAACTAGTGGCGTAATGTCGTCTTGTGAGTGACAGTGAAAGCACTTCACCTTGGACATGTCCTGCTTCTTGCCTTTCGCACCGGATTGAGAATATTTCTTGCTCTTCCCCTTCTTTTCTTTGGCAGCCAAAGCGCAATTCTCTTCATCGGATGCCTTTGATGAAGATACGCATCCCAGTACTCACGCCTTATGTCCTCTTGCACAAGATCCGACAAAGTCGCTCCCATCACGAAAATTTCTCCCGCCCATTGACGAGTCACGATAGGAATACGGCTCTTGGGAAGCCCAAGGAGAGCCAAGCTCACCAAGTCCTCATCATCTACAGTCACCCCTACACTTCCCAGCTCATCCCTGCATTGGGTGAACTTCGTGAGGTACTTGGGCATACTGTCTCCTTTCTCCATCTTAATGTTCCTGAGTTTATCCTTGAGCGCCAACTTCCTTTGGTCGCTCTTTCTTTGGAATAAATCTGTCAAGGCTTTCCACATCAAAAATGGAGAAGCCTTACCATGCAGGCTGGACACTATGTGATCCTTCACGCCCTCCAACAGAATCCTTCGACGCTTTGCAGTCTTCTTTTGCCAAGCCTCAACCAAGGCTGCATCGCTAGGCTTTGGAACTTCATCATCTATGAACTCCTTCATCCCATTGTCATCGAGCACCACCTCCATCCTGTCCTTCCATACAATATAATTCGAGCTACCCTCAAGGGCATACTCCAATCGCAATCCGTTGAAAGACATCTCAACTTTGACACCAAGAAAACACTATTGCAAATTCGAATTCTACCAGCTCAAAACTCAACCGCTTCTGATCTGAATTTGTGAGAACAAAGTATTTGTAGTACAGAGATAGACTGTAGGGGCATTTACTGGATATTTCACCTTTCAAAGAAGGGATGAATCCAGAGGCTACCTGGCCCTCTTACAGACTCTGCCTAAAGAAATAAAATGTAATCACTGTAATAGATCCGATGATCAACTTTGCTCCGATACCATCTAGAAATTTGAATAATAGATGAGTTATTCACCGAGATTATCCTGATTACACACTATTTGATCTTCATGCATAATACATAACCTCTTCTACCATTGATCATCAATTCGCGGAATTAAAAACAATCGCATGCGCACATTGAAACATTAATCAATCACATATATCAACACAGTATGTAATGGGGAAAGCTTACGGTAGAAAACCCAAACTATGTTTGTATATTATAATGATAGAGAACATGTAACAATACATAGCACAAACTCCTCACAAGCTCTCAGCACTATCTCCAATTGTTACACACAAACTAGCTCAGATATGAACAAGTCACAAGTTCAAATCTCCTCCACCTGTCTGCCTGCCTCTACTGCGCAATCTAAGATGAAGAATGAATAGATCCAAGTTCAAATCCCCTTGGCTTGTACTGCGCAATCCTCATTGGCAATCTCGATCAATGTGTGTGCAAATCTCATGCACAAGTATAGTCACAACTGATAGTAGACTCACCCTTTCACCCACCTCTAACAATGGTCTCCACTGAACTGTCCATGCACTACAGTCAACTGATGTATTCTTTAGTTGATTTATGAGTTAATAATTAGTGAATTAATTAATAATTAATTCACACCCTCATCACTAGTGTATTTATCGATTGAACTAAATACAACTAGTTCAACTAAGTTGACAGGAACACAACTCCGTCGAGCGTATAAATCAACTCCACCAAACTGCGCCACATGAGTTCTAACTGAAGTCAACCATGCAATAAGCTTCCATCAACCACAGGAATAGCGTAATTCCTTCTGTCGTGCATGTGCCCATACGTAGCTCGAGCTGATCTTTAACGAGAGGATAAGATAATGTTTTATAGTCCAAATATTATTAAGAGCTAATAATATTTGACTGTTCTATTTTTAGCCCCGCAGTCTAAAAATAGAAACCGCCCAATGTCTAAAAATAGAGGTCCATCTATTTTTACCAACTCGACCAATCATCCATAAATAGCATCCTGCAGCTCATAGACCATGATCCATATGTCTAAAAATAGACATAGTCTAAAAATAGACTTTGCGCCAAAAATAGCCTGCGGGCCCACTTAGTGAAGGCGACTTCTTTTCACTAAGCTCCATCACCTTGTTGCATTCTCAACACACCAAGTATGTTGGTACCGTCTCGCCCTCCTCCATCTTGATCTTTTTGAGCTTGTCCTTCCACATAACATATGGAGTCACCTTCCCATGGAGACTCGAGACAATATGATCTCGAACTCCCTCTAACAAGATCCTTCTCGCCTTTGCTACCTTCTTCTACCATGCATCAAGAAGTTGGGCATCTACTGTTGTAGGCATGGGAATATCAGTATCTATTAATTACTTTAGCCCATTGTCCTCCAACACTGCCTCCATCCTATCCTTCCATGAAATATAATTTGAATTTCCCTCGAGTGCCTATTCGAGTCTCAAGCCTTTGAAAGACGTCTTGATTTGCCGCTGGACCCTGAAGAATAAATCTGCAAATTTGAACTTGTTCAAGACAAACTCACTTTCTTCTCTTCTATTGTGATTACTGGCGCTCTGATACCATGTAGAAATTATATAGAAATTCTATACCAATGGATTCAATCTGATCTTGTGATGTACTAAAACAAGATATTGAATCCTTCTACAATATTTGCAGAATATAAAACACAATCGCTCAATCACATGCAAGTAAAAGAAATAAATTATCAATCACACAACACAAGATGTATCTAACTGCTCAAAACCCTGTTATCGTATACTGTACAAATTCAAATAATCATGAAAAAATACAATGCTTTCTCACACTAAGAAAATACTGCACTCTCTTGATTGTTTCACTCTGATCCCGCTCAAAACTGACTAGCAATTCTCAGGACAAGTAGACAAACACTTAGCCAATTCTCAGCCTTTGCTATGTCCAGCCTTTCACACACAATCCCTAGGCAAGTAATTCCCTATTACACAGGAAATTGAGCCTTCATTGATTGCACAATCCATCATGGCCTTCCTGTGACTTTATAATTGCGCCCGGGAAATTTGCTAATAATACAACTGATAGTTATCTTCCATTTAACCTCTGTCTCAATTGGGTCTTCATCAGAACTAACTTGCATGCAACTATTAATAGCAAATCATCAAATATCTAACTCATCACTACTTGTGAATTAAATATAATTTAATTCATTGGACCTCTCACTATCTGATCACTTAGTTAGAACTGGTTAAACTAACTTTAACTCAATTAATTTGAGTTAACTGATTACACTCATAGCACAGTAGTGCTACAACTGCAACTGGACCCCCAAAATAATAGAATCACTCTACATGCCTCATCTTCGACCCTCAACTCAAAGTTCTTGAGCTAGCTCAGTCTTCATGACTTAGTTAACTGATACAAGTTGTTATGAGATGAAATTACAATTTATTTAAGGGAAAAAAATTAGATGCCCACATTTAGCAATAATGTGTAACTAAATTCCTCGCCAATGTGTGACTGAAATCCCACACTAGTATGTGGTCAATTTTTGTCCTTTTTGGTTGCCAATTTCACTGTTTCTTGTTGCAAATTTCAACAATCACCACTGGTGAGAGAAAGCACTTTGGGAATGTTGGATGATGTTGACCTCTAAAATTTGTTGAATGATACATTCAATATCACTCTTTTGTGAACATGAGTGCCTATAAGGCCTAATGTTAGGTGGTACACTTCATGGTCATGACCTTAAGCAGCTTGAAGACCATTAGGCATCTCTTCAAATAACTTGGAATGATTTTTTATAACATTTTGGAGATCCTTCAAGCATAGGATATTGATGTTTAAACATCTAGTGAGCACAATTATAGAATGAAACCATGGTGTCCCTTTTTGAGTAATTTTGTCATGATGTTAGAGCTTATAACTTTAGAGGGTTTCCTTTGGAAACCTTTTAGTCCAATTTCCTTGCCTTATGTGGAAAATACTATGAAAAGTTCTTAAAAATTAAGGGTTATTGCTTCAAATGATTGTAACCATTCGTCCCTTGATATGGAATTTGAACAACTCATTTGGATTACAATCATGGGACTATCCAATAACTATGACCCCATATTGAGCTTAACATTATGGAACTTCCATGAACAATTCATGGTACCTCCATTTGTAATGATTGCTTGAAAATTTGGTCCTAGAAGTGCAAAGAAAATTCATAAGTTTTGCTAACTTTCAATTGATGAAGTTATGGGTATGTTGTAGCTTGTACATCAACCCCCCATTATGATTTGATTTTTTCATAAAATAATGAGGGCATTTGTAAATTTTTTCCGGTATTGTGAACTTTTAACGATTTGTAATCATTTACCTTAGATTTTATCACATTTGCACATAACTTAATTTGATTTGTTTTATAATTTATCATGAGTCATTTGAATTTGTTTTGGTTTATTTTAATTTGTTTTAATGAATTTTCTTGATAAAAATGATCTCTTTGGTTCAATTTGATCTCTAGTTTATTTTGTTGAATATAAAAAATAGTAAATAAAATTCCTTTTTGTTCAAATATTTGGACCCAAATTCATGGTCTACCGAGTTGGTTGTGTTATCACTCACCCCTGCTTCCCAAGGTTGTGAATGCAACTGAAGGAAGGTAACCACATACCAGGCTTTAGGTCAGGTAGCTAGCACTACTAGGACTAGAGAGGACTCTCTCATTGTCAATTTTTCAGTTAAAGGAATGACTGAGTATCTAATGATCTTAGGCTAGGTATTTAAGGTCAATAAATAAGATATTGTTTGATGTTTTAAATGTTGGATTGAAAGGTCTCTGAGGAGGCTAGGTGTAGGGTTTTTATGTTTTAATTCCAAGGTCAATTTGTTGAGAATATGTGAGGCTACGTAGTTCGATTGAAATCATGTTTAATAGGTCATTGAGTATAGTATTAAGTAAGAGAGATTTTGAATGAGCACTGAGGTGAATTCATTCATTTATAAGTGAATACACATATTATGTAAACCTTGCCTAAAACATATCATGAACAAACATGATTTTTGCTTATAAACTTACAAGTTAAACATATGGAAATATTTATCTGAAAGAAGAAGATATATCATTTAGCATGAATAGATCAACATACATAAGAAGAACAAATGCTCCAGTGCATACCAATGGATTCTCAACACAAGTTCTGCAAATCTGTATCTAGTTTCATTGCAAAATACTGATTACAAAAGCTCCATTGAAACATGAGACTAGCCAACCCAACAAAAGACTAAAGAGAGTCTAATTATAGAAAATATGGACTATGACACCTCATGAGGTCGAAATCCCATCCAAAATGGATCGTAAATACACAAGATGAGTCATTTCCTAGATTCTAGGGAGGTTAGAAACCATTCCCTGAATTTTAGCTATGAACTAGGAGTGTTTGTCCCTTACATTAATTACATATTCCCTCATGATAGGAGGCAAAAACCAACTCAATAAATCTAATTCCAACTCATAGGACAACAAAACCTCGAAATTGTGACAATTTATGAGCTTGATAAGTGTCATGAGGAATCCAATGTTGATTTGTGACTTTTCTGACAGAAAGGTAACAAATATTTCCAAAAGCATAACCGAACTTTGGAGATATATTTAGGAGTCCAAAAACACTTCTAAAAGAATGGTCAACTAGCCCTGTATGTCTAGTTTCCAGAACATCTTGAATTTTTCAAAATTACCCACGGGAAGGCCTTCAAAAATCCATTCTCCAAAGGTTACTCCAAAAGTGTAACAGAGGCTCCAAAAAGGTGGCAGAAACATGAAAAATGAGTGGGTTTTAAGCTTTTTCTCCAAAATTACAGCGTGTCATGCCATGAGGGTTCCTAATTTGTGATGTACTTATCAAAATACATCCATCCATGTAAATAAATCATCATTTAGATGCCACCAAAATAAGAGAAACAAAAGTTTGTTACCCTTTTGCAATGAGGAATTTCTAGAATTTTGCAAAAATCACAAAAATTCCAAAATTGATCAAAACTTCTCAAAATCGTTTCTATGGCACCTGTGAGTGATGGGCTAAATAGCCAAAGAAGTTTCATCCAACAAATTCAAGCTATACTTCTCCTTAATCTTCATTTGTGCTTCTTTTAGCCTTTTCTTCAATTGTTTCGGCCTTATTTGAGAAATTGTGTTCTTGGTGTGATAATGGTTTGACATGTGTCTTTGTGGCTTATTTTCCTTCTTATACCTCTTCAATATCTTCTCCAAATGATCATTTACCCTTGACAACCAAAGCTCTTTTTCCTCATTAATCTCCATGGTTATAAGCTCATCAAAGGTCAACTCTTCAGGTGGATGAGCTAACTGTCTTTCTACCTCTAGTGCCCTTTTGAGGCCTCTTCTTTTTGGCCGTCTTGATTGAGTTTCAGCCTCCATATCTTGCATTTGGTCAACATCAATAACCTCATTACCTTTACCTTTGACTGCCTCTAGGTCATGTTTGGGATTTCTTTGCAGGAGTTGCTTCACTTTCAATTGAAAATTTTCTTGTTGCAAAAAGATAATTTGAGGATTAGCATTGGAAAACATCTTCTTCAATTCTACTATTTCCTCATATTTCTCTTTGATGATCTCTTCAACTGATCTAACCTCCATCTGCTCTACTACCTCAACCTCTAATGGCGTTGATTCACTATGCTGATGCAAAAGCGACTACTCCTCTATCTTTCTTTGTTCCACAATGGTGTCAAGTGTAAGAACACTTTTGGCAGACTTAGGCGCAAATACTTGTCTCTTCCCCTTCTCATATGTGTGAGTAAACTCAAAAACCCTAGGAGCATTTCAAAACTAAGTTGGCATGCTAGAAGAGCCAACCTCCATTGGCAGTGTTGATGATGTACTAGCCAAGATAGAAGGGCTAATGGTAGGCGATGCTGGTAATCTCTCCAAGAAATTTTCCCAAGCCATGTTGATGGAGGACATGTGATGCAACACAATGAGCTTGACCAGACCATGATGAAAAATACTAGTGTGATGATCTTGTTTTCTACTCTGAACTTTCTTAGTCATCTCAATAAAACTATTGTACAAATAATATGGCAAATCAAGTGTTTTGACAGAGGTGAAATGCATCAACAACCTGATATAATACCTATACAACCTGGAAAATCTCCCTTCACATGTGAAGTACTTCATTATGAACATCATCAAAGGAGCATACTTGCTTCTGAGGTGTCTGAAAGGAAAAAGGTAGTCTGGCTCCTCTCTAGCATGAGGCTTGAGAACTGTTTGTAGTTTTCAATGTCCAACTCCATGCCTTTGAACCGTTGCTCTCCATGACAAGGGATACTTGTTGCTGAAGAAATTAGGTTTGTTGATGGGCTTATCTCCATACCTGCAATAGAGACCTTTCCCATGCTGAATATTGTAGAAAAAAGGTTGGTCAATTGAAGATGATACCTCTCTTCCATGAGCCTTTCACAAAATCTCAAACGCAGAGCCCTCTCAAAGCATCTTATGGCCAATGGCGAGGCATTGAGTTCATGCATTGTGAAGGGTTCTAGCCTGAGGTGGCACCCTTCTTTGAAGCTCTTCTTCTCACTTTCCATTTTTTTTGTCACTGGAATGATTAAAACCCTAGAGTGTTGATGAGATGGGTGAATGTATGGAAATATTTTATGAGGATGTCACAAGGTAATGGAGCCAAGTAGTGAGTTGGTTTGGAGGTTTTTGGAGCCCAAGATCGAAAGCTGCCCCTCCTCTAGAAGCATAACAAGATTCTACAGAAGCATAACAATAGTAGGAAAAGCATAACAACGATGGCACAAAAGCATAACAAAGGGGTTGCGCAGCACCTGCGCAGCGCTCAGAAGCGTAAAAAAGGGTTGCGTAGCAGTCTCTGGAAGTGTAACAAAACTCCCAGAAGCATAACAAGAGAGGAAAAAAGCGTAACACAAGCTGTTTGAAGGGTAGAAAATGAATTTTGATGTGAATTTGAGCCTTGGATTTGGAGTTTAGACCATCTTTGGAGGGAAAGTGAGGAAGAGAGGTGCTCTTACACACATCAAAGGATAACAATGAATGAAATTGACTTTACTTTTTCCTTTTATAAGCTTTGATGTGTGGAAGGATTATGTTTTCCTAGAGAAATTAATTCCTTCCTTCTTGAAATCACATAAATTTCTTTTTTTGATTTTATCAATTATTTATATATAATCTTGTTCTCTTTGCTTGACTTTTCTTTGACAGAACTTTTCGCATCATTGCATAACCTTATCATAGCAAGGATTAGTTGGGAAGGTATTTGATAACCTCTTCAAAGGCCTAGATCTCTTACATACCTTTAAAGTTGCTTTTATTAAGGGAATTATCATACTACTACAAATATATATTTTATCTCTTCCATTATCCTTGCAATCCCTATTGTTGTTTTTGGCTAGCTGAAGGTGTTCTTCAAGAGCATCCCTAAAGAGTTCTTGATTTTCTTAGTTTAAGATAATTCTCCCATGTTGTACAACTTTCTTGCGTGAATGTTGGGGGTGTCCCCCCTTTCAATCTTTTGTATTTATACCAAGCTTAATAGGAAGAGGAAAATGGTCATAGTCTAGCTCTATAGGGAATCAATCAATATTAAAGTACAACAACATGGAAACAGACCTTTGAGAGAATATAACATAGTCTACTGTGCTTTTCCTGTTGTGTGTTTTACAAGTGATACTATTGGACTTCAACCAAATTTTCATGCCATTACATATAACCATGTCATTTAGGCTACAAAGGCCTAATAATTCTGCTCCAAAGTGTGAAACCTTCACTTTCCCATCTTGTGATGTCCTCCTCCAAGGGTGTTCTTCACTCTCTTTAAGTCATAGTGGATTGTTATCCTCTCCCATATCGCTACCCAACTGAATAGATTGATTGTTTGTTGTTCTAGCATTAAAATCACCAATCAGGAATATTTCCCTCTTAGTGCTAAAGATTGAAATGTATTTTTTTAATGCTGCATAGGGGTCTTCACTATCTAGGTTCCTTTTTTTTGTAGAATTTTGAGTTTTTTGGAGCAAAATAACAAGTATCTAGCCATATTGTTGCATCCATATCTTTTATTTTCGGCCATATAAATTGATTATTTTGGTCTTCTTTCTCCAATTTTATAATCCTAATCCATATTTCTTTCATTAGGATTGTTATTCCTCCATTTCCTTTACCTGATTTAGTTTATTTGTTCCAAACAAAGATTTTAATGTATCCTTCAAAGTTTGGAATTCTACATCCATTATGTTTGTGTGTTTCCATAAGGTAAATAATATGTTTACCCTTAGTTATGGGTCCCAACCCTGATCCCCTTCTCTATGGATAACCTTTGCAATTCCAGCTTACAATGTTTAGGTACTCCCACGGGGCGCGAATCCCTATTTCTTATGTGTTAATCTATTAGTGACTTGGGCTTTCCCATTTTTTAACCATGCCCACTTTCCTGCCTCTCTTGCTGATTTTACTTTCTCCCATTCTTTCCTCCTTTCTTCTTGTTGGGCGAGTGTTAAGTCTTCATATAAGTAGATACGAGTGCCTTTAAGCATCCCTCTATTATTTAAGATCCTAGCCTTGTCCTCCATGCTTCTTAAAATAAATCTCACATGTCTATCCCTTCTTGCTCCCATAATATTTCCTATCATGTTTGCCTGTTGAATCCCACCTGTCTAATGCAACTCATCCTTGAGAAAATTCCTTGCTAGATATATGTTCTCTCTTTTTCCCCAAAGTCCTTCAAGCCTTTGATGGTGATATTTATTGCTTTTTCTCCTCTGTCCTTTTCCTCTCTCATCTGTCTCTTGATTTGTTTTTCTATAATTTCCTTTTGTCCACTTGTGGGTTCTTTTACTACCTAAGCCCATGATTTAGCCTCTTTTATTTTCTCAATTAGCTTGTTTTCTCTTATTTCCATGTCTACCATTAGTGACTGAAACTTTTCCATTCCCGTTACCTCTAAATGATTTTTTTTGTTGCTCTTATCTGTTCCATTTCTTGCTTTAAGTTGATTTCTCCAATTTGTTTCGAAGGTTTCTTACCTGCTCTTTTAACAACTTGTGAGCGATAACATCTTAATGGATATAAAAAGAAAAATTGAACTAACAAACAAATTGGTTGCATTTCAAAATAGTCCAATCCATCTTCACCCCGAATTTATCAAGTTTTGTTGAAAATGATCAAATCTCTTGAGGTAGGTATAATAACAATAATAAAAAAAAATTCTTACATAAAAATATCATAAGAATATCACTAACAAAACATGGAGCCGAAAAACATCAATAAAATGATTATTTTCCCAAATTTTATTTTAATTATTTTATTTATTTCAATTTTCAATTTAAATTTAATTTTACAATATGTAATATAAATTCAAAATATCTATAGACAACCAATACAACAGAACTTTACAACATCTGGAATTCTCAACCCAATTAGTTACACCAAGAAATGTGAAAGGGCTACCATTTTAGTGCATAGAAATGGAAAAGCTCAACTAAAAAGATTGGAGCGGTTCAAGAATGCAGTGGTTCGATGGTCCCTGACCCAATTAATCACACCAAGAAATACGAAAAGGCTACCATTTTAGTGCATATAAATGAAAAAAACTCAACTAAGAAGACTGGATGGGGTTAGATGGTCCCTGATAGGAAAGGGGTTATCAATGTGCGGCGCATGGCGACCTCAGAAAAGGAATATCCTCTGGTCGCTCGATCAACTGCATTGCCTTGTTAGCTAAATATCTCATTCGATATGTCGAATATTTCCCGAAAAAGAAGTGGTGGCTAGTGAAAAGCCAAATTTAAGTCTAAGAGATGCATTTAAGGCACGTCAAATTGTTCATCTTTCTTGCAAATACATGCCGAATTTCAACTTCTGAAATCAACACAAAGCCTGATATCTTCCATAAATTTCTTATCTTGAATCACAAGGGAGGGAATACGATGGGGCACATAAAGATTTGAGAGAATCATGTCAGTTCAGACCAAATAAATACTTAGAATTACCAAGCGATTTTCATGAAATGCACGAATGACACCATTCACAATGTGATTAGATCATATAGAACCAATGGAGCTTAATATTGTCACGCCAATGCTCAATGTTACCCCGAGGCCTAATGCAAACCCAAGAAGAGTAGTATATTCTGAATTAGGAAGAGAATGGTCTAGATCTAGGGCCGTGCCTGGGTCTTTCACCTGCATTGAAAAGTTCAGAAAATTTTGGCAGTCAAGCTTTTCTAATCATTCTAGGATTATGACTAGAAGGTCTAGAAGACACATGAATTATTCACCTAGATGCCATGGAATTACTTCTAAATCAGGAGGAGCCATGCCAAAGGGTGCCCACTACGTGAGGATGTGCATCAGTTTGGCCAAAAAGGCATTGGGTTGTACCTCTCCCAATCCCATGGTGGGGTGTGTGATTGTCCAGGATGGACACATTGTTGGCCAAGGATTCCACCCCAAGCCTGGAGAGCCTCATGCTGAGGTATGCTCTTCCTCTCTATTTGAACTGCTATATGCACACTTATAAAGATTGTAAATAGCAAGAATTCCAATTGAGTTCACCCATTGTTATCGAAAACAAATGTAATTTCTTATACAAAGTGACATATTATTCTACTTTCTAATACAATCCTCAGAGCAGAAATATTAAATCAAATCCATGGTTTAGAAAATCATAGTTGTGGTATTCATAAACAACATTGGTCCCTAGATTGGAAATTGAATCTTTATTTAATTGGGTTATTTGTAAAGTATAAACTTTTGCTTGCTATACTTGACCAAATATGATTTTTGTGAAATAATAGTCGATCACAAAGTTCTATTTTACTTTGGGCAATGCCATCTTACATTTTGTTTACTCTGCTAAAATTAGATTGGAGGACCACATGTTACTCGTTTGTAAGAATCTCATTGGTTAAGTAGTTGCAATACTTAGCAAATATTTACCAAGGTTAGCCTGAAAGCCGATACACTGCATGTGAAATATAGCTACCGAAAATGCGGCTCTTCCAAAAATATGATTGAAACAACTCGAATTCAATTATTTCCATGACATTTAATGCATGGAATTTCTTTGCAATGCGTAGATGGAGTGCTTTCAGTTTTGAATGTCTTGATGAGTGTTAACAAATTGGCTTGAGATGGTCAATTATTTTCCATGAATGTAGAGAGTTGTAACATGGTCTCCATATATAGTTTTGGTGGGAAAATATCTATGTTGCACATGCTTTTGGAATAGGGGATGAGGGATGATACAGGACTGGGCATTTGCAATGGTGGGAAGATCCCCTCAAATTTCCTACGGAACAACACGGTGGGAATATTTATTATTATATATGGTCCCTGACCCAATTAATCACACGGAGAAATGTGAAAGACCTGCAATTTTTGTCCATATAAATGGAAAAGCTCAACTGAAAAGACTGGAGGGGGTAGATGTCCCTAATAGGACAAGGATTATCAATGCGTGGCACATGGCGAGCTCGGAAAAATAATATCCTCTCATCACTCGATCCACTGCCTTGCCTTGTTAGCTAATAATCCCATTCAATATGTCGAATATTTCCCGAATAAGAAGTGGTGGCTAGTGAAAACCCAAATTTCAGTATAAAAGATGCATTTAAGACACGCCAAACTGTTCATCTTTCTAAAAGAGAGAGACATATATGAAAACCTAAAAGCCTAGGAGTTAGTTATTGTATGAAATTATTATTATTATTTTTAACACAATGCTAAAAATAACCTATGATTAAGAGAAAGTGAAAGCATAGTGAAAGCAAAATAACCTATGATTAAGAGAAAGTGAAAGCATAGTGAAAGCATAAGCAATGGAGGCAGGATCTTTCCAAAGGGATAGGTTGGGTGCTAAGAAAGGCAAAGGCTTGGGTGTTCCAGGTCCAGATGAATTTCCAGCGGTAATAACGATAAACCCCATAGTCTATAGTGAAAAATGCTCAATGAAAATAACAATTGAAGAATCTATCCCGGTCGTGGTCTTGTTACAACCCTGTAAGAGATCGTTTGCCTCCTCCTATCCTATGAATAGCCATAGGGAGATCCTGTTCGGGTCACACGGATTTCATTATTTGACCGGCGCTAAAGAGGAAAGACCGGTACCCGCTTAGAGGTTCCTGATCTCCTTTGTTCAACAATCAGACTGCCGAATTTCAACTTCTGAAATCAACACAAAGCCTGATATCTTTCGTAACTTTCTTATCTTGAATCACAGGAGAGGGAATACGACGGGGAGCATAAAGATCTGAGAGAAGCATGTCAGTCCAGACCAAATAAATTCTTAGGATTACCAAGCGATTTTCACGAAATGCACGAACGACGCCATTCGCAATGTGATTAGATCATACAGAACCAATGGAGCTTAATATTGTCACGCCAGTGGTCAATGTTACCCCGAGGCCTAATGCAAACCCAAGAAGAGTAGTATATTCTGAATTAGGAAGAGGATGGTCTAAATCCAGGGCTGTGCCGGGGTCTTTCATCTGCATTGAAAAGTTGAGAAAATCTTGGCAGTCAAGTTTCTCTAATCATTCCAGGATTATGACTAGAATGTCTAGAGGACATATGCATTATTCACCTAGATGCCATGGAATTACTTCTCAATCAGGAGGAGCCATGCCAGAGGATGCCCACTACGTGAGGATGTGCATTAGTCTGGCCAAAAAGGCATTGGGTTGTACCTCTCCCAATCCCATGGTGGGGTGTGTGATTGTCAAGGATGGACACATTGTTGGCCAAGGATTCCACCCGAAGGCTGGAGAACCTCATGCTGAGGTATGCTCCTCTCTATCTGAACTGCTATATGCACACTGGTAAAGATTGTAAATAGCAAGAATTCCAATTGAGTTCACCGATTGTTACCAAAAACAAATGTAATTGCTTATACAAAGTGACATTATTTTACTTTCTAATACAATCCGCAGAGCAGAAATCTTAAATCAAATCCATGGTTCAGGAAATCATAGCTGTGGTATACATAAACAACATTGGTCCCTAGATTGGAAATTGAATCTTTATTTAATTAGGTTATTTGTAAAGTAGAAACTTTGGCTTGCCAAATATGATTTTTGTGAAATAACAGTCGGTCACAAAGTTCTATTTTACTTTGGGCAATGCCATCCCTATTTGTTTACTCTGCTAAAATGAGATTGGAGGACCACATGTTACCCGTTTGAAAGAATCTCATTGGTTAAGTAGTTGCAATACTTAGCAAATATTTACCAAGGTTAGCCTGAAAGCCGATACACGGCATGTGGAATGTAACTACCGAAAATGTGCTTCTTGCAAGAATATGACTGAAACAGCGCGAATTCAATTATTTTTCTGACATTTAGTGCATGAAATTTGTTTGCAATGTGTAGATGGAGTGCTTTCAGTTTTGCATGTCTTCATGAATGTTAACAAATTGGCCTGAGACGATCAATTATTTTTCATGAATGTCAGAGAGTTGCAACATGCTCTCCATATATAGTTTTGGTGGGAAAATATCTGTTGCACAGGTTTTATCATTTTTTCTGAAATATTTAAAATTCTAAAACAAATTTAGAGATTTAAAAAATACTAATGTATAGGGCTCAGTCCAAGTGTTAACTCAACTGGTTGTCACAAATGTTTTTGGGAATTTGGTTAGTTTTGTGTTGGCAAGTGCTTGGTTTAAGGTGCACTAATTTATGCTAATGGGTTTACTAAAAATAGCATTCATGAATGTGGGGAAACATCCCTTATCCCTTAGTGCCTCTCACCAAAAAAAGTTTTCTGTAATATTCCCAAATTAGCACTCAGCTAATTGGGATATTAATTTTGATTAATTTTTGCCTTTCCTAAGTTTAACAGGAAATAAAGGGGTGAGGGGACCCATGAATAAAACATTAGAATAAAAACACTTTCCTAAAGTCACTAGGTAGATTAATTAAAAGATGAAGTGGGGCTCGTGAGGCCAAGTGACAGCGCAAGGGAGGAGGCACTCAGGACAGCAGAGTGGTAGCGTGGGAGAGGCAGTGCAGCGTAGCAAGTGACAGTGTGGCACAGAGGGACAGTGCAACATAGGTGGGCCCAAGGGAGTTTAGGGGTTCACAGGCATAAAAGGAGAGGAAGGCAGCCTTTCTCATTCATTCTTGCATCTTATGATTTTTTGTCTATCAAGATTAGAGCACGCTCAAGCTATTTAGTTGAGTTTGCAGTGCTGTCTAGCACAAGGGTGTCTCCGAGCGGAGATCCCAACCTCGTCCTCGGGGGACTTCTAGTGCCCGCTCAGGAGAAGAGCCATCCCATCAGTTTTTGGAGAGGAGCATCATCATCTCAGCCACAGGGTTACGCAGTCACTTCCAGGGCAACGCAGTCTTCCAGGGAGATTACGTAGTCATAGAGGAGAGCAGCTCCGGGGGAGGAGAATTTCATGAGATTTCAGCCCGGGAGATTGTGAGAGGATCAACTCTTCCATCGCTGAGTTTTTCAAAGAGTTGGAGGCCCTTCTTTTAGTGTTTTCATCATAGAGGTCAGCGCACCCAGCAGGAGAGCGTAGCCATTCCTAGAGGGTGAATTTTCGGGGCCAGCCTTTCAGGAATTCCTTCACGGGTTATTCTGGGTTTTTGGAGGAGAAGCCGGTGTCCGAGTTTCATAATTTTTCGAGCGGCGGAGTAGCCCTATCTTGCAGTCCCTTTCCAGCCAACAACAGTATTTTCCAGTAGGACTGCGTAGAGGAGGAATAGCGCAGAGCAGAGCTTAAGCAGAGATTCTGATAAAAGAGGAGGGGGTGATCATTTCAGCCTGCCTTGAGTAGGCCAAGGTGCTATCATTATGAGCACACTTTGTATATGTTCCTCATTTCAGAAATTTAATAAAATGGCTTAGTTGTTCTGGCTATTTTGCAGTGTTTCTTATGTGTGTCTCTATATGCCATAGTTTTTGTTTTTGCCGCTTTGTATTGCTGTTCATTTCCTATTCGAAATATTACAGTGGTATAAGAGTTTCGTTCTTGGCTCAGTTGTGGGGATCCTTTTCTATGAACAAAGAGGGTAGGCAGAACCTTATCCACCAAAGGCAGTAGAGGTGGCAAATATGGGGGAGTCAAGGAGCAAAGGGGAAGCAACATTTGGTAGCATCTTTAAGGTCCTAAATGATTTAGCCAAAGGACAAAAGGGAATATTGGAAAGACTCAAGCAATATAATAGGAATGAGAGCATCCATCATGAATCCCTAGTTGGGGAGACTTCAGGGGTCTCACAACATTGTGACCACCCTTTACCAGCCACTTACCCGCTAGCCTTCAGTAGGCCAACTGGGACCACGTTACCTACATTTTTACCTTCAGTCCTTAGTGAGCAAGGTAGGCAGCATGATCATATAACCATGGGAGATTATTTTCGAGAATGGCGATACATGGGGGAAAACTAGAGCAACTTTGTCCTTCAAAGATTACTTCCAGCTCAGGCAGGATGAAAAAGGCAAGAACGATGGGGGGTCTAGCACGCAGAGTTCAGAGTTGCAGCGTACCAGTGGGAGGATACCTTTCCCCAAGTATGATGGATCCACTGAGTGCATGGCTTAGGATCGAGTGGGAAGATTGGATACCTTTTTCCAGCTTAACCGAATAATAGAGGGGGAAGCCATCATAATGGCTACCTCGCACTTGGAGGACGAGGTCACACAGGATCATGGGGAGCAAGTGGATACACCCAGTATGGTGCAGGGGTTACCCGTGTTGGAGACTTCCTTGATTGCGTTGGTTGACATCTTAGTGGAGAGAGTAGAGCCTACCCTTGTAGTGCCATCCGTTGAGGTGATGACCGAGGACGTGTCCAAGTTTTGGGGTGATAGCAGCACACAACATATGGGTGAGGTGCCAGGAGATGTATCCACCCTTGATGAGACGCTAGGAGATGTAGTGGTATTGGGCGATGGTCGCACACAACAGTGCCATGAAGTACGGGCCGACCTTCTAACTTTGAAGGAGAAGGCCACATCAGTACGAGAGGCTATTTTGCTGCAGAACAAGGAGTTGGAGGGCATGAGAGTGGTTTGTGTCGAGTCAACGACCAAGTTGGTCCACATTGGGGAACGGTTGGATTCCATAATAGTACAGCTAGAGGGCACATTGGAGTGTCAAAGCAGCCCCCTTCAGGCATACATAGACGGGGCTAGCAACACCGTTGGGTCACCTCTTCCCATTGGAGAGAGAGAGAGACACAGCTACCTAGTTAGATCTCATATGTTAACTTGGATAGTTGGATGAGACAACCAAAGTTGCACAGGGTGCAACATCTGCATGTTGGGGTTGGATGGTGAGAGATTTTGAGTTGGTACCTACTACCTAGTGGAGTGGGTTATGGAGATGGTGGTGGACTCGAGTGTAGTTTAGCAGGAGTTACCAGGCGCTGGGAATACAAGAACCCCAGACTGGCATTGGGATCCGGGTGGGACTACCTATCGTTTCCCAGGCAGGCCGGTTGACTATGTTTTGGAGGGTACGTTTGGCCTAACAGTTGAACGTGCACATTCGCTAGGGGAGTTTCGGTCAGCTCCAGTGGCCAACCAGTTTATGGACAAACCCCTTGGGTTATATTGGTACGACATTTGTACGCAGGGTCACGGGGTGATTAACATACTTTGGCATGAGCTTGTAGGAGGAGGTGGCATTGGCAGGCCACTAGACGATGCCTTGTATGGAGCCAGGGATTCTTCACCTTTGTGTGGGACACAGAGTTTGTAAAGCAGTGGTGGCATCACTATTGACACATAGAGAGATTCACTTCTCGGACTCCCCAGGGAGGGTTTGAAGTGACAATCCATTCATTGGCGAGTATGGTGATGCGATAGTGGAGGTGATGGTACCGATTGAGTATGCGCCGGCGCATATGGATACAACCTTAGGCCATCACACCCTGGGACGTGTAGAAGCATCCATCATTGGGCAATGGTTTGTAGATGGGCATGGAGATGCATGGGTGTGTGTTGTAGTATGTCGGACTAGATTGTGGAGTAGGAGCACTTCCCATCGCATTAAATACATGCGGGGAGTGACAGGTGCGGCGTCGCAAGATGGACACATGACGATACAGGACGGTATAGCTATTGCCGGGGGTATCCATTGGTGTACAGGGGTAGGTTGCGGCATACAGTGGTAGGACGAGTAGTGCAGTGATACTTGGTGGTATGCAGTGACACCTGATGCGGAGCAATGGGCTCTTGGAGCGTTGCCTCCAAAGTGACATATGGACAGGGGCAATAGGTGTACCATGGGATGCAGCTCACCTAGGATCGATGAGAAGCTTGTCGAGCATCTGGAGACGCCACGAGGGTGTTATCAGCAGATCCGAGACAGAGAGAGTGTCATCTGGAGGATTACTCTTGAGCATTTAGATAAACTCTTGGTCACACCCTTTGCGACATACCTAACCATCATCCTCCAGTGTTGCTTGTGGTCGCAGAGTGTTTGGTTGGTGCCCCTTGACACTCTCCAATCAGGCAGCAGGGCATGGGAGCCGGGAGGAGACTCTCCAGTTGAGACACTTGGTAGGTGCACGAGTTGACAGGTCCAGGCTTAGGGATGGCATGGTTGATTGCCAAGGTAGCATATGTTCCACCCCTGGGCTCACATTTGAGGGACAGTGGATGGTAGACTTCGTCTACAGGAGGGTACCTAGATTCCGAGCAGTATCCAGGTGTATCAACAGGAGTTGGGATAGCAGCTATCACGACATGGTCCGACAGGAGCAGGGCAAGTATGCATGCGTGGGACAGACTCCTGATACTTGGTGTCCACCCAGGGGATACATACAAGGGTCAGAGATGAGGGCCAAATGGGTTCTAGCAGGTAGCAGTGCTACGTAGCGGCATCCCGCGGGTAGTGGGAGTTGTGAGCTCCCCGTATGGTTGGGGAATCAAGGGGTCTGTTGGGCAGGTGGATCACTCCACTTTGTGATGAGCAGGGACAAAGCAGACGATGATCCAGTCCACCTTGGGTTTGACACGTGGGGGACCACTGAGACCTCCATTGCATGGCGAGGCAAACTTATCATGTTGTTGCTCAGGGTCATGATCGACAGTGGAGGAGTAGATATCAACATCATAGAGATGCTCGGGCAGGATGAGCTTTGCCTTCATAGATTTTTCGCCACAAGGCCCTATGAGAGAGGGATACAGTCTGTGCACGATGGGGGGTATCTCATAGTCAGAGTGGCGCAACGACAACATGGTGGCACCTTTACGAGATTAGCAGGGGACTCGAGCATTAGAGCTCTATACAGCTCGATAACCTCTAGGGGTGAGCTATATACTACATGGGGACATCATGTAGATCTCCCATTGGGCTTTAGCGAGTCATTGATGGAGTGGGGGACTTCATTAGCATGGCAGGATGGTGAGTGGAGCAGGTGGAGTTTCATGTTGGATAGGATGGCTTGGGATCCTGGCATTGAGAGATCCCTTCATATCAGGGTGGTGCAGAGGACAGGGAAGATCCAGTGGCGCATCTGGGACTCAGGCACATTTTGCAGTGACGGTGGGGAGCATAAGCTAGAGAGGAGGCCTGTTCAGGCATTGCTTGAGGACAAGCAATTTTTGGCAGGGAGGATTGTAATATCCCCAAATTAGCAGCCAACTAATTGGGATATTAATTTTTGCCTTTCCTAAGTTTAATAGGAAATAAAGGGGTGAGGGGACCCATGAATAAAAGCACTTTCCTAAAGTCACTGGGCAGATTAATTAAAAGATGAAGTGGGGCCCATGAGGCCAAGTGACAACGCAGGAGAGGAGGCACTTAGGACAGCGCAGTGGTAGCGTGGGAGAGGCAGTGCAGCATAGCAAGGGACAACGTGGCACAGAGGGACAATGCAACATAGGTGGGCCCAAGGGAGTTTAAGGGTTCACAAGCATAAAAGGAGAGGAAGGCAACCTTTCTCATTCATTCTTGCATCTTATGATTTTCTGTCTATCAAGACTAGAGCACGCTCAAGCTGTTTAGCTGAGTCTGCAGTGCTGTTTAGCTCGAGGGTGTCCTTGGGGGACTTCAAGTGCCTGCTCAGGAGAGGAGCCATCCCATCAGTTTTTGGAGAGCAGCATCATCATCTCAGCCATAGGGTTACGTAGTCACTTCTTGTGCAACGCAATCTTCCAGGGAGATTACGCAGTCATAGAGGAGAGCAGCTCCGGGGAGGAGAACTTCATGAGATTTCAGCCTGGGAGATTATGAGTGGATCAACCCTTCCATAGCTGAGTTTTTCAGAGATTTGGAGGCCTTTCTTTCAGTTTTTTCATCATAGAGGTCAGTGTACCCAGCAGGAGAGCATAGCCATCCCTAGAGGGTGAATTTTCGGGGTCAGCCTTTCCGGAATTCCTTCGCGGGTTATTCTGGGTTTTTGGAGGAGAAGCCGATGTTTGAGTTTTAGAATTTTCCGAGCGGCGGAGCAGCCCCATCTTGTAGTCCCTTCCCAACCAGCATCAGTGTTTTCCAGTAGGACTGCGTAGAGGAGGAGCAGTGCAGAGCAGAGCTTAAGTAAAGATTCTGATAGAGGAGGGAAGTGATCATTTCAGTCTGCCTTGAGCAAGCCAAGGTGCTATCATTCTGAGTACATTTTGTATATGTACCTCATTTCAAAATTTTTATAAAATGGCTCAGCTGTTCTGGTTATTTTGCAGTGTTTGTATGCCGTAGTTTTTGTTTATGCCGCTTCATTTCCTATTCAGAATATTACATTTTCATTGGAAAAAAACAATTGGAGGGGATATATATGCACTATATTCCAAGGAATTAGTTAGCTAATATATTTATACATACTGCATTCCAAGGAACCAATTAGTCGATCACTGGTTTTAAGCAAAACCTTTATTTTTTTTTCTTTTCATTTTAGGTTTCTAGGTTTTTAGTTTTATGCATAATGTTGGTTCATTTTGGGCCCATAGTTGGATGACAAAGTATTGAAACATGCCATTTATACGATCTTCTGAACTCTTGCAATGGGGCCCAAGCTGCGTGGGAATGCCTTGGTGTCTTGTGGCTTGTTGAGGGGTTTCTATATGCTTCTAAATAGGACAAAAATGTCCATTTTTCTTATTCCTTGTTGAGGGGCATCCAAACACTCAATAAGTGGGAAAGTCTTATGGATGTTACTGAAACAGGCCCAACATTGCTCAGGAACATCGGGACCATTCTCAATACCCTTATACAAAGTTTGAGATGTTTCATTCCTATCCCAGGTTAATTGGAAATGGGAATCTTGGGTACAGGTTTGTAGGGCCTAGGGTCTTTCTTGTGTTGGGAAATATCTTATGGCAATTTAGGTTGTTGTTTGAAAATTATTGACATTAATGTAAACAATGTTAATTTACTTAACCTTTTTTTTTTAAAAAAGAATGGGTATATTTGTATTAGAAAAAAGGCCGCAGCTGTACCATACAGCTATGTAGTACAAAATTTATACAAATTTGTCAAGGCTATTCGTCAAAAGTGCTGACAAAGTTCCCTTTTTTTCCCCTTACATTTCTTCCTATTATATAACTTCTATTACAGAAATGGCTTGGATATTGCCTTACACACTGCTGCAAAAGTAATATAAAATGACATTGCATATACTACTAGAGTAAAAAATTAAATGTTAGGCTTTTGCAATATAAAACGACATTTCATACATAGACTACTAGAGTAAAATATTAAAATGTTAGGCCCTGAGGGACAAATTCTTCCAGCTTCTTGCTATTGGGAATTGTTTGAACATTTCTAGGTTCTACCTTCATTTTCTTCCATGGAGGAGTGATCATTGCTTCATTTGCTTCCATTACCTTGACCTTCATTATCTCCCTAGTTGCATGTCTCATCGTTCCCGCAGCTGACTGTTCGTCATCACCGTCATTTAGTCCTACAAAATCAATTATGTTATCTACTTTAGAGCCAAGGCATTGAAGGGTTTGCTTCATTTCATATTGCTTCTGTCAAGTAGACTGCATGAAGGCCTTGACGTTCATCATGTGTAATGTTCCAAAATAGGAAAAGCAGTGCTAATGCAGAAAACCATAAATTTACATCATGGAAAATTTAAAACATTGCAGCAATCAATCGGAACCATATAAAATCCGGAAACAACTGAGCCATTTTATTATGAAATGGGCAAGAGTACAAATATATAGAGAAATGCACATGGGCTTGCCTTTTTGGCAAGCTGAGCAAAGCCTAGATGAAACCACAAAAACGCAGAAAATCTGCCCAGTGATGTTCTGTGCTGTCCTAGTGAATCTGCACTAGCTGCTGCAATGGGATGGCTGGAAACCCCACTTCCGATACTCAGAAAATTCTCCAAAATTAACCCCGGACTCCTCAACCCAATCCGACCAAAACCCATAAATGGTTTGGTCTGATCAGGACCTTCCAAAATTGACCCCCAGTAAGCCCTATGCTCTCGCAGTAGCTGCTGAATACGTTGTCTACAGAATCATCAATGAAATACTTAACAACCCTCCAAGTATGCAATAAATACTCCCTCTTGCACTATCTCTATCTCCCTCGACAAACAAAAGCTCAAATGGTTGAGGCACTATCCCACCTCTATGCCTAGCTCTTCTCCACGCTGGCCCAGAGACTGCCACGCTGCTCCAAAAATAGACAATCAAGGTTTGCATATAGCTTAATAAGATAATGAACCTAGGTTCGCCTATAGCTCTCGTAAGCTAATGAACCTTGCAACCAACAACAAACACACAAGAACACAACTGCATCCTCCAGAAATATGCACTGCTGGGGAAACTAAATGCAGAAGCTGAAGATATCATGGTGAAGCTCTCTCGAATGAAATGGAAAACCAAACTAGGGTGGCACTCAAAGTCCCTCGAAGAAGGGGTGAGTTCTTTGCTCAGAAAACTCGTGCTAAACAACAAGTGGCCCGGCTAAGCAGCTCGAGCAACTGAGATCAAAATCAATTATCCAAATATGCCAAATGAAGTGAGCTTTCTTCCTTTTATAATCTTCGTTGGGCCTTTTTCCCGCCTTTTCTCTCCATACCTTGTTCACACTCATGCTTTTCGAACCAACTATTAAGGGTATGCGTATTTCATGAGGGGGTGGTCCCTATTTACCACAAATAAAATAACATAACACGAAATTACTAACTTCTAACTCCCAAGTCTTCTAAAGAAAAATAAAATGGGCCTCGACATCACCAAAATTGGCCCTCAATACATAACATAGTATTAAAAACCGGAACCGGTGGACCTAATGAACCGGTAATCGGACCGGAACCGGTCTAACCGGTACTGGTCAGGTCTAAACGAACCAATTTTAAAAAAATACATTAAATAATTATTTTTAATAAAAAAAACTATTTTTAAGATTTGCAACCATGATTCCAAGCCAATAGAGACAAAATATGCAAAGTTTGCTCATTTATATACCATGTAAAGTTGAATATATCAAAATGGCACCGAGTGCAATACATATCATCGAAAAATACATAAGCATTGAGGGTCCAAATGGGCCGTAAAGTCCAAAAACAATGCTACAAGCTATGAGGCCATTGGCCTAATACAAGACTAGATATTAGTGATCAACAACATGATCACTCCTCATCATGATCAAAATCATCACCACTGCTAGACAAGGGATCATCAACATGAGCTACGTAAATAATATGGCTCAGAGTTTGAGGACACCTAAAATTCCTCTACAACTTTAGTAGTAGTAGTAGTAGCAAAAATAGACATCAAAACTACAAATCACTGAGCAACGTGGTCACTCATGAAACTCATCATTGATTCATCGCTACTAGAAATGGGATCATCAACAAAAGCTATTTAAACATCATCTAGCTCAAAGTCTTCAGACTTGGATTGCTCAACCTTATAACATGATAGAAATTGAAAAAGTTTAACATGCATAACCAATGATTTTGGTTTGAGTGAAGGGTTCATCTCCTCAACCTTAAAATACGATAGAAAAAGATTAGCATGCCTAATCAGTTGTTTTCCTTTGAGTGAAGGGTACATTCTTGTTAAGGCCATGGTAGGGGAGTTCAACAATCAATACCACCAACATCAACAAAGTTCAACAATCAATGCCACCAACATCAAGGTTCTTAAAGGACTTTATGCTCTTGATCAAATGCCAATCTCATACCCTTACACATGACAGAATCAAATGGAAACATTGCAAACCCCCAAACCATGAAACCCTGAAAACCATTAAGTCTGCTGAATTTTGAGTGAAATATAAAATTCTAGTTTCTCCATATGAAATCCAATGAGGTCGAAACCACTCTTAAACATCCCGAGTCATTTCATGGTAATGTTAAAAATTTAAGTAAAATGATGAAAATGAAAAATAAAGGAAATGTCACTTTTACTTTAAGAATTTAACATTACCATTAATTGCCAACAGGATGTGTCAGGGAAATGAGAGGGTAGGCATGCTTTTCTTAGAGGGGATATTTTTAGAGGAAAACAACTCTAAATTTCCCTCAAAAAGTCTCCAAAACTCAAAAAATTGCATTATGTCGGGTCCATAGTTGGCCTGGCAATGAACCGACCGGTTTAGGATGGAACCGGCCAGTTTGACCATAAACCGACCGGTTCGCATCGGTTGGACCGTTTTTTTGGGCGAAGAGGAGGGTTGAACTCGGTTTTTCTACTGGTTTGACCCGGTCAGCTAATGAACTGGCCGGTTTGACTGGTTTCCGGTTCAAACCGACCGGTTTTTAATACTATGATACATAATAATAAATCTCGTGACAATAATTTAGGTAGGGACATTACAGTCCTCCCCTCCCAAATGTTGCTTGTCCCCAAGCAACTTCAGTATTGGATGCTCCAATATGTGTTCACCCTCCGAGGTGGCATCCTCATCCGACAAGCTCTTCCAACGCACCAAATACTCTCCGATCGTTGTGCTCCTGAGCTTCCAATCTCTAGTCTCAAGAATGGCCTCCAGTTCTAAAACCAGATGCCCCTCATCATCAAGCGGAGGCATCTCCACAGCTGCCGTGATCTGCTGCCCCAACACCCTCTTGAGGCATGAAACATGAAAGATGTTGTGGATTATGCTTCTTGGTGGTAGCTCCAACTCGTAAGCTACCTCTCCGACCCTCCTGGTCACCCTGTAAGGCCCATAAAACATAGGCTGTAGCTTCTCGGCCCCCTTCTGTGTCAAAGTGGACTATCAGTATGGTTGCAAGCGTAGGAACACCAAGTCCCCCTCCTCAAAATGTCTCTCTACCCATTGTCGGTCAGCATATAGCTTCGGCTGATTCTGAGCTGTCAACAAATTATCCTTAAGAGCCTTGAGAATATCTTGGCTCTCTATTTGGGGCCCGACTGTCTCCAAAAACAATGTCAGCAAAAAACAAAGCATCATAACCATATAAAGCATAGAAAGGAGTCATACCGATGGACATATGCTGCGTAGTGTTGTAGCAATATTCTCCTAAGTGCAACCGACGAATCCATGCCTTCTGCTGTCTAGTGACATAGTTCCTCAAATACCCCTCTAACCACTTATTCACCCTCTTAGTCTAACCATTTGTCTGTGGGTGGTAACTAGTGATCGGAGTGAGCTCTGTGCCCACCAATATGAAAAGCTCCTGCTAGAATCCCTCCATGAATCTGCTGTCTTGATCACTGACTATGGTCTTAGGGAGTCCATGTAGGCGGAAAACCTCCCTAAAGAACAACTTGGCTACCTGAGAAGCTGAGTACCGAGTCAGAATAGCAAAGAAATGTGCATATTTGGTCAGTCTGTCAACCACTACAAAAATACAATCCTTCCCCTGCACTGCGAGAAGTCCTGTGATAAAATCCATCGAGATGCTCTCCCATTTCCCCTCTGGAATGGGCAGAGGCTACAATAACCCCGCCGGATGTGTCAACTCTCCCTTATTTCGCTGACAGACCTCGCACTCTTGTACATATCTCAACAAAACTCCCCTTGAGGCCCCTCCTGGTGAAGCGCTCTCACACAACCATATATGTCTTCCTGAACCCTTGATGCCCCGACAGTGGAGAATCATGAGTTGCATGAAGTACTTGCTCTCTCAACTGCGAGCTTGGAACTAGAAATATGCACCCCTTATAATAGATAACCTCTGCCATCACCCGATAGTGCTCATCCGCATGATTGCCTCCAGGATCTCACATGCACAACAATCCTTGGAGTACTCTACTAATAACTGTGCCTTCTAGTCATGGCTGATGCTCATGAGTGAAAGTCCTGCAGGTCTCCTAGATAGTGCATTGGCTACCACATTGTGCTTTCCCCACACATACTCAATATCAAAATTGTAGGCCTGCACCTTGCTGACCCATCTTTGCTGTCTATCATTGAGGCCCTATTGCCCCATGAAGTGGCGAAGACTGTTGTGATCTGTCTTCACCCTGAATTTATTCCCCACCAAATACTGTTTGAATTTGGCCAATGTATGCATAATGGCCAACATCTCCTTGTCGTATATGGAATACGACCTTTCACGGGGTAAGAGTTTCCTGCTCTCGAAAGAAATGGGGTGCCCCTCTTGGGACAAGACGAATCCGATCCCCTCACCCGATGCATCACACTCCACGGTGAAAGACTGTGTGAAATTTGGAAGCGCCCAAACCGGGGAACTACTCATCACCTCCTTGAGGCGATCGAAGGCTCCCTGAGCTCCATCGGTCCATGCAAAAGCCCCCTTCTTGGTCAAATCTGTGAGGGGTGCTGCCAACTGTGAGAAGCCATTGACAAACTTCCCGTAGTAAGTGAAAATGCCTAGAAATCCCCTCATCGCTGTCACATCTCTAGGCTCTGGCCAATCCCGAATGGCCCCGATCTTCTCCTCGTGCACCTTGACCCCATCTGCACCAATGATATGTCCGAAGTACAACATCTCTGTCAGCTTGAACTCACACTTGGACAATTTGGCATAGAACTGCTGCTCCTCCAAGATACGCAACACTGTGTCTAAGTGCTGCAGGTGCTCCTCCCAAGTCTCGCTGTATATCAAGATGTCATCGAAGAAAACCAATATAATCCTCCTCAATTGCCCCCTGAACACATGGTTCATGCATGATTGGAACGTGGCTGGGGCGTTGGTCAATCCAAAAGGCATGACCAAAAGCTCAAAATTCCCATAGTGACATTTGAAAGCTGTCTTTGGGATGTCTTGATCCCTCACCCGGATCTGATGATATCCTGACCGCAAATCAATCTTAGAGAATAGCTTGGCTCCTCTAAGCTCATCCATCAACTCATCAATGCGCGGTATGGGATACCGATTCTTCAATGTCTTCCTGTTGAGCGCCCTATAATCAATGCACATGCACAGAGTCCCTTCAAAAAGGAAAATGCAAAATGTGAATCTTGCATTTATGGAAAACAAAATCGAGAGACTTTTCCGAAAAGTTCATGACGAGCAAATAGTTGTTTGCAATTGGTTCATAGTGACATTTGTGGACCCTTACAAACTTCGCTAGGAGGATGCAAATATTTCTTACTCTTTGTTGATGATTTTAGCAGGATGACTTGGGTATATTTTTTGAAGCAAAAGTCAAAAGCATTTGAAAATTTTAAAACTTTTCTGTAATAACCGTATTTTTTTTACAATTTAACTAAAAGTTTGCTGATAATCGAATTTAATTTCTGTAATTTTTCATGGAAATCTAACAGGTACAATCCTTGAAATTTAGGATTTTCCATAAGTATTTGAAATTTATTTATGCCAGAGTTATGATTTGAAATAAACAGAATGAGAATTTATGCAAAAATTTGGAAATAGAATATAGAATTCGGCAAATAACCAGTATTTTTCTTCCATACAGAATTTACAAATTTATGAAATATAAATTTTTGCAGATACTAACCTGATACCCTTTTTGCTGTGTTCTGGAACTATTTTCACTGCTGTAAAATCCTCTTGTTGCACTGCTTCCATGCTTATCCTTGATCCAAAAGACTAAATCTCCCAGCTAGCTGAATACTACTGTAGTATTTAGCACCAAAAATCCTTCAATATGAGGAATTTCGGTCCCCCGTGCCCAAAGTTCCAGTACAGTGGAGACTCACTGATTTCCTGATCTTACTTGTCCTTGTTTTTCTCGACTCTCAATTTTTCTCCATCCTTTTTCCTCCCCCTTTCTCCCCAAAATCTCCCCCATTATTTCCACCCATTTCACCGCTTTAATGTTCCTACGTCCTTATGTTCTTACATTTTCGCTAACTTATTGAAAATGAAGTCAAAGAGAAGATTGACACTCTTAGAGCAGACAACGGAGCAGAATTCACTTCTAATGAATTCCAAATGTATTGCAGGGATAATGGCATAAAACGACATCTTACAAATGTCTACACTCCACAACAAAATGGAGTAGTAGAAAGAATGAATCACACCTTGTTAGGAATGGCGAGATCTATGTTAACTTTCAAAAAGTTAAAGTCCTATATATTGGGCAGAAACAATCCATACAACTGTCTACTTAAGGAACATATCTCCAACTGCTTCTTTAGACGAAATCACACCTTATGAAGCATGGTTTGGTTTCAAACCTCGAGTTAAACACCGAAGGGTTTTTGGATTAGTATGTTATGCCTTAGTTTCGAAAGAAAAACGAACTAAGCTTGACTCACGAAGTTTGAAATGGACAATGATTGGGTATTCTGATGAGAAGAAAGGGTACCGACTTTTGTCCAATGGGAAATTTATTGTGAGCAGGGATGTGATTTTTGATGAAACTGAGAATAAGAGTGCTGAAGAAATAGAAAGTCTTATTCAAAAGTTAGAAACAAAGGGTGATAAAAGAAAAGGAAATATACAAAGTCAACAAAATTCACAAAAATGGTATGAACTTGATTTTCCTTCATCTGACGATGATTCATCCAGTCCATCTACTTCACCAACATCGTCTGGGTCTTCTGGCAGTTCAACCAAATCTCCTAGCAACAACAGTTCTTCTGACAGTGACTCTCCGTCCCCAAAATCTGCAATTGATCAACGAACATCTGTTTACATCAACCCTATTTACAATGATGGTGATTTTTCAGAATCTCAAACAAGTGAACATCAATTGCCAAAATGGGTTGTTCAACTTTTGAAAGCTGTAAGACCTGATGAGCAGAATAAAACAGGAACAAGAGGGTCACATAGAAGTGAAGGAAATTTTACCTCGATAATAGTTGATTTTACTGAACCCTCTACATATAAAGAGGTAGTAAAACATAAAGAATAACAACAAGCTATGGTTGCAGACTATGTTACACTGGCTGTGGGGACAGGGGGACGAGTTTCCGGGACGGCTAGAGCGCACCCCCAAATTTTCAGGGGATGGCAGGTTGGGGACGACAAGTGCGGTAACTAATTTTATATTTATTAAAAAAATAAAATAAAAATAAAATTTAGTATTTCAGGATAAACATGAATTATAAAATTAAAATAGAAAAATTAGAACTATTACTAATTTTGAAATTCAAATTACAAAATAAAATTCTAGAATCTAAACTCTAATACTATCTAATCATCATTGTGCGTCACAAAAACAAATCTCGTCATCATTGCCCGTTGTCAAGAACTTAAGAAGTATGATTAGTTTGCTACAACCTACAATCTACTACTATCTACATAATCATTCTATGATGCATGATTGTAAATTTTTGTAGATGTTCTATGCTTGATGCAATTTTACTTTTATAACAACAATCACATAAATAGTTAAGTAAAACGCTGATAGAACATACCAGTGGATCTATAGAAGACAAACCAGAAATAGGAGATTGTGTTGGTGCGTTACGGCGATCAGCAGGATGCTTCAACTAGCAAAGTCTTCTTGGTTGGCCAACCCAAAATGTGTCACAACAGTCCTCAAATCAATTATCCAGTCAACTCAAAGTCAACCCCAGAAAAGTCAACGTAGTCCAGAAAAAGTCAACGCAGGGCAGCAACAAGAAAGTCAACGCAGCTCCAACTTCGGTCAATCTTTTGACCTCGATTTTTGTGCCAATGAGTACGGCCTACAAAAATCGAATTCTCCACAAAATTTCAGCTCAAACGGACCATGCGTTGACCAAAGTCAACGCTGGTCAAACTTGCCCAGAAACCCTAATTGCAGAAAATTTGCTGCGGTAAATTTCGTCCTTTAGCTGCAGTAGATTTCGTCCTTCTTCTCACGTGGGAGTTGAAACTGCTTCTCAAATGCTTGTAGATAATCAGAGGAGAAGATGTGTGATGAGATGAGTGAAAAGCTCTCCAACGTTGACTGTATTTATATCCATCATTGAGGTGTGTGACACATCTGTTGGGGGTGTAAAACCTTAAGGCCGACCTGCACTTAAATTTATTATAAATAATATATTCAAAATAAATGTTCTGCTCATCAGATTAAAATCAATTTTATATCGATTTTACACCTCTCCGAAAGAGGAATCCAATACAAATATTGGAATCTTCATCCGAGCATCACAAGATGGAGTTTGGACCTAGTTGTCCAAATTTAACACTCCCTCTCAACTAGGGAGAACTCCATCCACCAGTGCAATCAAACATCGTGCGTCATCCCGCTGTAACTTGCTTTGTTGACCTCTTTATTTCAGAACAAAAGTGGGTCAGTCACAAAGACATCATCCCCCGTCTGACAAATTCAGCCCAGAGGTTCGAAACCTCTATCGGACTCACAAAGAGTCTCCAACCAACCCGAAGTTGGTTCATCTGACCCGAAGTCAGGCGGAGGTTCGAGACCTCACTAGACTTGATCCCAGATCAAGTGGTTGGACCGTGCCATCCTAGATAGAGAGTACGGCAATCTCTGATGCGTCCATCAGTCTTTGCTACTGGTCTCTAGCTTTTCCCATCTCATTGGCCAAATGAGAGGTACTTCCCATGAGCCCCGAACTCAATGGGTAGGATGCATACGGGGCACAGATAATGAGAGGTGAACCAACTCAATAATCACAATGGTGGGGTCCAAGCACACCAACAAGGTTTGGCAAGCCTAGCCTTGTGGTTGCTCATAGCTCCGAGAAGTTGTCCCCAAAGCCCCCCAGAGCTCCTCGAGCTCATCGTCCAACATGACCCACATCATAGGGTCGTTCCACGATACCAAGTCTCTCACGGAAGGTTAGGAACTTGACCTTCCCCAGGGGCTTAGTGAGAATATCCACGACCTGCTCATCAGTTCCTATATGATCGAGCCTTACAGCGCCTCGCTGTACCATATCCCGGATGAAATGGTACCTGATATCAATATGCTTGGATCGGTCGTGGAACACAGGATTCTCGGTCAAGCGAATCCCACTCTGCTTATCACGGTGGTATCTAGCACAACTCACTAAAGAGCTTTCGCAACCAAACTGCTTCACAACAGGCCATACTTGCTGCAATGTATTCGGCCTCTGCGGTGCTCAAAGCCACCGACTTCTGCTTCCTACTCATCCATGAAATCGAAGCAGAACCAATATTGAAGCAGCATCCCGATGTGCTCTTACGATCCACCACATTGCCAGCCCAGTCGACATCAGTATATCCACGGAGTGTCATGCTCCCGGCAGTGTATCTCAGCCCATGGTTTATCGTGCCCCGAAGGTATCTCAGAAGATTCCTGGCACCAACCCAGTGAAAGTGATGAGGCTCAACCATCTGTTGACTCAAAGTGTGCACTGCAAAACATATATCTGGACGGGTGTTCACTAAGAACATCAGAGCCCCTACGAGTTGACGATACTCAGTAGGATTTGCCAATACGGGCCCAGCAGCGCTGCCACTCAATTTCTTGAAGTTGAGTTCCATTGGTGTTGACACGGACTTGCAATCCACCATACCAAATCTTTCCAGAAGTTTCACAATATATTTTCCTTGAGAAAGGAAAATCTCTCCAGGTCTCTGCCAGACCTCCAGGCCTAGGACGTAGTGCATCAGTCCTAGGTCCTTCATCTCGAACTCAGCAGCAAGCTCCCTCTTGCATTGATGAATGAGAGGGTCAGCACCTGTCAGGAAGAGGTCGTCCACATATAGCACTAGAATGAGAGGCTTCCCCTGGACAACCTTGAAGTAAAGGTTTGGATCAGCATTACTTCGAGTGAAGCCCAGCTTCATCAAGTAGCTATCTATCCTCTCATACCAAGCTCTGGGTGCTTGCTTCAACCCATAGAGGGCTTTCTTCAACCTGCAGACATGAGTGTCCCGATCCTAGACTTCGAACCCCAGAGGTTGCTCCACATATACCTCTTCTTTTATTGCACCATGCAGAAAAGCGGTCTTGACATCCATCTGATGAAGACTCCATCCTTGCGTAGCAGCAAGGGCTATGATTGATCGAATGGTGGTATATCGTGCCACGGGTGCAAATATGTCATCATAGTCTATTCCTTCCTTTTGAGAGAAGCCACGGGCAACAAATCTTGCCTTGAACTTTTCAGCACTTCCATCAGATCCATGCTTGATCTTGTAGAGCCATTTCGCGGTGACAACTGATTTGTCCTTCGGTCTTGGAACCACATCTCAGACATCATTCTTCATTATGGGCTCATATTCTTTGTGCATAGCATCCTTCCAGACTTTATGCTTTACGGCTTCTTCAAAAGATCCAGGTTCAGATTGTACAATAGTACTCATGGCAGCCAGATACCATTGGTATCTACACGGCTTCTTGCTTTCTCGGAATGTCCCCCTCGGGGCAGCATGTCCCTCGGCATCTTCGAGAGTGTCCCTGAGCCATGATGGTCTCTTTCTCAGTGAAGGAGATGGATCGATTGGGTCCATTGGTCCTTCAACATCAGGCATTGTCTCATCCTGCGGTTCTTCTTGATTTCCAGTCCTTGCTTCATGATTTTCTTCAGATCTCGGAAGATCCATTACTTTCTTCAGGGAAGCATCTTCGTCAAAAGTGACATCATGGCATATCTCTACTTCCCTTTGACCAGGTACATAGACTCTATAGGCCTTAGAGGTTTCGCTGTAGCCCACAAACATTCCTTTCTTCCTAGAAGCATCCAGCTTACTTCTCTTTTCTTTTGGCACATGAAAATAAACAGGACATCCAAAAATTCTAAAATGTGAGACGTCAGGTTTCTTACCAGTGAAAACCTCTTCGGGAGTTTTGGAGTCCAGGGCGGAATGAGGGCATCGGTTTTGAATGTATACAGCAGTATTCGCAGCTTCTCCCCACAGAAACTTCGGTAGACCCTGGTCACATAGCATGGCACGGGCAGCTTCCACAATGGTCCCGTTCTTTCGTTCAGCAACGCCATTCTGCTCAGGAGTATAGGCAGTAGTAGTCTCCCTCTTAATGCCAACTTCTCTGCAAAAGTCCTTGAACTCATTTGACTCATATTCAGTGCCATTGTCGGTCCTCAAAATCTTGATCTTCTTCCCTGTCATATTTTCCACCAAGGCTTTAAAGGTACGGAACCACATGAAAGCCTCATCCTTCTTCTTCAAGAAGTATATCCAGGTTTTGCAGGAGAAGTCATCAGTGAATGTCATATAGTAAGAACATCCTCCCAGGGATGTCACGGGTAGCATACCAGATAGATCAGAATGGACCAATTGCAAAATATCAGATGTCTTTGTGACACTTGAGGGGAAAGGTCCCCTTGTATGCTTTCCTTCAGCACAACCCTTACATACACCTTCATGATTATTTCCAAAATCGGGCATCCCTGTCACCACCTTCCTTGCTTCGGGAAGGGCCTTGTAATGAAGGTGTCCAAAACTTCGGTGCCATAGTTCAGTTTGTCGGATAGTATCACATGTCATAGCTCCTAGTGGACTTCCTTCAACCTGGTAGAGTGTTCCAACTCTAAAACCAATCACGATAGCTTCCTTGAGATTCTTCTTCCACATGCGCACCTTTCCATTAGTGAATGCCACATTGAAGCCTTTGTCTTTGATGGCTGATATAGACACAAGGTTCTTCTTCAATTTTGGTACATAGAGTACATCCTGCAAATGTAGGACTTGTCCTTGAGACAAGTGGAGGGTCACAATCCCTGTCCCTCTCACGGGATATGTGGCATTATCTCCAAGGATAATTTCCAGATTGGTATCCTTCTCAACCATGTCAGAGAGTGCTTCCTTGAACCCAGTGATGTGTCTTGAGGCACCACTATCTATCAGCCAGACATCCATAGTGTCGGGCGGGGATGCAGCAGAGAAGGTAGATACAAGAATGTATTCATATATTTTATCAACAACATTTGACTCCTCATACATGGAGTTTCTAGACCTTTTGAAAGGTTGATTGTTTCCGCCAGAGGGAGCCTTCCTCTTTCCTTTGGACCTGTCGTTTCTTTGATTTCCATTCCTTCGATTGTTGTTGTTGTCATCACTATCGGGAGAATCCTTCTTGAAAGGACATTCTCTTGCATAGTGACCAGGCCTATGACAAGTGAAACACTTGCCCTTCTTTCCTTGGGCCCTTGCTCTTCCTTTGTTCTTAGGACCACCAGAGTTCTTCTTTCTAGAATGAGCAGCGTAGGCAGTATTTCTATCATTTTCGTATTCCTTCATTCTTGTCTCTTCTTGCATGCATCTTGACAGTAGCTCGTCAAAGTTAGGAATTGTATTATTATTGAGAATGGTAGTGTTGAATACTTGCCATTCATATGGGAGCCCTCCAAGGGCGATGAGTACCATCCACGATCGGCTATTGTCTCCCCAATAGCCAGCAGATTGTTCCTGATCTCAGTCAATTTCAGAAAGTATGTTTGAACAGACTCATCCCTGCCTTTCTTCAGATTCTTCAATTGATTCTTGAAGAATAGCACTTGGTTTGCATTGTTTACTTTGAGCATTTGTATTAGCTTATCATACATCTCCTTGGATGTGCCTAGCTCAGATATGTAGGCAACCAGACTTTTATGTATGGATTCCCTGATCATTAGCTTTGCTTTGATCTCCCCCTTCTTATACTTGGTTTTAGCAGCAGCAGTAGCAGTGGATGGAGGTTCTTGTATCTTACCCAATACATAGTCCATGAGATCATGATCTTCCAATTTGAGATCTAATATCATCTTCCAAGCATGGAAGTCATCCCTTCCAGTCAGCTTGTCATCCTCCTTGAAGCCATAACTTGTGGAACTCATTTTTCTTAGTTGGTGATTGCTATAAGTTAGGGCTTGTCTTCACCTCAGCTCTGATACCATGTAAATTTTTGTAGATGTTCTATGCTTGATGCAATTTTACTTTTATAACAACAATCACATTAATAGTTAAGTAAAATGCTGATAGAACATACCAGTGGATCTATAGAAGACAAACCAGAAACAGGAGATTGTGTTGGTGCGTTACGGCGATCAGCATGATGCTTCAACTAGCAAAGTCTTCTTGGTCGGCCAACCCAAAATGTGTCACAACAGTCCTCAAATCAATTATCCAGTCAACTCAAAGTCAACGCAGTCCAGAAAAAAGTCAACGCAGGGCAACAACAAGAAAGTCAACGCAGCTCCAACTTCAGTCAATCTTTTGACCTCGATTTTTGTGCCAATGAGTACGGCCTACAAAAATCGAATTCTCCACAAAATTTCAGCTCAAACAGACCATGCGTTGACCAAAGTCAACGCTGGTCAAACTTGCCCAGAAACCCTAACTGTAGAAAATTTGCTGCGGTAAATTTCGTCCTTTAGCTGCAGTAGATTTCGTCCTTCTCACGTGGGAGATGAAACTGCTTCTCAAATGCTTGTAGATAATCAGAGGAGAAGATGTGTGATGAGATGAGTGAAAAGCTCTCCAACGTTGACTGTATTTATATCCATCATTGAGGTGTGTGACACATCTGTTGGGGGTGTAAAACCTTAAGGCCGACCTGCACTTAAATTTATTATAAATAATAAACTCAAAATAAATGTTCTGCTCATCAGATTAAAATCAATTTTATATCGATTTTACAACTCTCTGAAAGAGGAATCCAATACAAATATTGGAATCTTCATCTGAGCATCACAAGATGGAGTTTGGACCTAGTTGTCCAAATTTAACAATGATGAATCATTTCAAAATTTAAATAACAGCTAAACTATGAAGACTAAAAGTAAAATTGTAATATCCCAAAATAGGGAAAATCTGCAATAATGGGAATGTCTTAAGATATTCCAAAATTGGAGCTACAACAATCCATGAACATAATAATGAAAGAGCAGTGTAACTCAACTCATAAACACGGGAGACCAAAATGGAGACATTAATCCATGTATTATATCAGCAAATCCATACATAACAATGAGGCATTGATCATATACCATGAAGGAACAAGCCTCCCATAAGAAATCACTCTACAAATGAACTGCTGTCACAATACAAGAATGCCGGAGACTGCTACAGCGCAGTTAAAAACACACTGCTACAGCAAAATGATGTACAAAATATGTAGGGCTGTTATAAGCCTCAAAAGATATGCTCAATACAGATCTATGCTCAATATCAACTCCTACAAAGAAGCCGGAAAGGGGTTTTCAGAAATACACTCTATACAAGATGGGATCTAAAGCCCAATGGCTGAAGATACACTGCAAATTGAAGAACAAGAGTGTAGAAGGTTGAAGTATGATAGATCTGAAGTAGACCCCCTCAAAGATCTCCTCCCATGAAAGGATGAACCCCTCAATCACAAGGAAACACTGCAAAGGAACCACCAGAACATTTGCTGAAGCTGCCTTCAAAAATAACGCATTCCCTAGTTGGAACAATGCTGGGAATGATGGGAAATGTATGGCCTGATGCCAAGGATCTGAAATGTGCCCAAGAACTCTCCAAACAGATCTCCCAAGAGAAAGAAACCTTCCTCTTATGAGAAAACAACTCAGAAAGTGGGGTTCTAACCCCTCCACTGCTGCACCCTGCAACATAGCACAATAACTTGCAGAAACTGTGCTGATGAAGAAGCTATAGCTTGGCCTAAAAACCTGAACGTGGAAATGAATACAATACTCTTCCAAGGGGCTCCTCAAGGAAAGAGGTGGGATTTCCGCTTGGGAACACCCGGTGCTAAATAGCAAGAGGAAGCAATAGTTTAAGTAGACCAATCTCAAAAATATAAAACATAAACTCAAATGGCTGCCATCCTCTTTCTTAAATAGAATGTGAGCTTGCTTGCCCTTGGCCCCACTCAATTAGGTCATTTCCTCCATGAGATCCATCTCCTTCCAAAACTGCATTATTCTCTGATTGATCTCCACTCCTCCTTATCAGTGCTGTTGACTTGGTCAAAGTTGACTGAATCAACATGACCCAAACCCTGTTCACACTTGGAGGAGCTTTATTTAGCTGCTACAAAGGTCTCATTTCACACTCGAAGTGTTTTTATTTTTGCTCAAGAGACTTATGGGCCTCCCCACCCATTTATTTACTGGCCTAGTGATAAAACAACTATAATATTCCATTTAGCTTGGAGGCTAAATTTTTGGAATATTACAAAAATTTAATAAAACTATAAACATGAACAAGTCATTAAAATTTAACTATAAATCCCAAATTAAGAGTATAGAAATTAAGAATCTTGTGGGACCTGTCATCAATGCAATGTATATCATAATCATTCAGATTCACTATTATTTAGAGAGCACAAAGAGTATTGCCATCCCATCTATTTACCTTATAACATTAAGCAATAAAGATGAGTTAGCCATTGTAATGTTTATTTAAGGAGTAACAAATATTATGTACAAAAGTAATAATGTCATAAAGCGAAATAAATTATATATAATAAATGATGTTTATGTTAATGTATTCAGGGATTAGTTGAGTGGTTCCTAAAATGAATAATGGAACTTGCTAGGTATATAGACAACACCACTAGTAATTCAGTAGCACATTGATATATCCTCTTCTCTCATCTAGTCTCTCTTGCTTGTCTCTTGCATATATTTAACATGGTATTAAAGTCATGGTGATTGTGGCATAGGGAAATTTCAAAGATTCATGGCAAGAAAAAGTTTGTCACAAACATGGAGAAAGAGATAAGTTCAAATTGAAGGAAAATTAATTCATGGAGTATAGCGATTGTAAATTGTAAACATGAATAAGTCATTAAAATTTAATTATAAATGCCAAATTAAGAGTCCTGAACTTCGCCCTGTCGCTCAACTCTTACCTCATTTGCAACCTTCGTTCAAGTCCTCTTAGCTCTATTTACCTTTGCCGTCGTGAATGGAGTTCTTTGTTCACCGTTTACCTTTGTTTGTCGTCTCAGACTTCACTCAGACTCTTACTTGCAACCCTCGCAGCTTGTGTTTACGTGCAACCTTCGCTTGAGATCAATGTTTACCTTCAACCTTCACAACTTGTGGGCACCTTCGTTGTCGTCTCTTTGTAACAATGTTTACCTTCGTCGCCGCCATGTAGTATAATGTGTATTATGCAATAGAAATAGTTTAGTGTGTGATAGGTTTAGTTTGGTCAATAGGTTAAGGTTGCGATAGGGTTTAGCTTTCAAAATTTGTTTTTCTAATTTTGACTTTAAAGTTTAGAACTTAGATTTTCAATTTTTTTTATTTATTTATTTTTATTTTAATGTGCATGATATTGGGGACATCCTGAAGTCCCCCGAAAAGTCCCTGATTTTTTGAGGGACGGCCTGGAAGTCCCCAAGTTTCTGTTGGAGTCCCCAACCAATTGGGGAAGTTTCCAACGAGTTCCAAAGTATCTGGAATGTCGAGACGGAGGGAACACCATGAATTATGGTGGGGACGGGTCCCCATGCAACATAGGTTGCAGAATATCAGGCAATTCTAGACAACAACACTTGGAAACTTGTTGATTGTCCTCAAAATGTTAAACCCATTGGATGCAAATGGGTTTACCAAATTAAGTACAAGCAAAATGGAGATATCGACAAGTACAAAGCAAGACTTGTTACTAATGGTTTTGCATAACAAGAAGGGATTGATTATGAGGAAACCTTTGCTCCCATAGCTAAATGGAACACCATCCGATTAACACTTGCATTAGCAGTCTATAAAGGATGGAAAGTTCATCGGATGGATGTAAAAAGTGCTTTCCTTAATGGATATTTACAGGAAGAAGTGTATATGACACAACCACCAGGTTTTGAAACTGAAGGATAGGAACATAAAGTATGCAAACTGTTAAAGGTTTTATATGGGTTAAAACAAGCTCCACAAGCTTGGTATGCCAAAATGGACGAATACCTTCGGAAAATTGGCTTTCAACGAAGTGAATTTGATGATACCTTATATGTACGCCAACAAGGTAAAATCTGGCGATCTTGTTATGTATGTAGATGATTTGATCATCACTGACAACAATGATGATCATATTGCACAGGTGAAAAAGGAGTTACATGCAGGTTTTAAGATGGCAATTTGGGACTACTTCACTACTATCTTGGAGTTGGAGTTGAAGTATTCCAACGTCCACATCATATTTTCATTTCTCAGAGTAAGTATGTGTAATATCCCGGAAGGGAAATAGATAGCAATACAAGCATACGACAATATAGAAAATGCCAGAAATAGAACATAAAGCAAATACTCATAAAAATGCCGGGAATGCTAAGCCATTTTATTAATCTGAGAAATAAAATGTAATACAATAGATGATTGGAATGATAACACCTATTCTTGCTCAAGGCAAGTGAAGAACTCTCTCAGAAAAGACCGGAAATGGCTGCTCTAAGGAACTGCGTCCCAGCTGCTAGGAAACTGCCGGAAAACTGCCACTGCTGGAATGGACTGGAAACTAGGGGTTGCTCCCCTTGCCGGAATGAGCTGAAAATCTGCAAATCACCTGTACTCGCCAACCCGGACAAAACCCAGAAGCCATATAAAAAATGGTTAGCCTCCAAAATCCACCGAAGGAACCCTCCTCAAGGAATTACGCTGCCCCTGCAAGGCTCAGCGCAGATGCCAAATGAAAATAGCTGAAATAGTGCCACAACTCCTCAAGAACCCTCCGACTAGCAAAGATTGATCCCCTACTCCGGATATCCACTGAAACTCCTGCAGAAATCCCCAAACCGGAACACCTCCAAGAAGAACTGCGTCCTCTCTCCCAGGGATTGCGCAGTCACAAGAAAATCCCAGCTCCTCAGCAAAACAACCAACCAAACCTCTCGCTAAAGACTGAAGAAATAAGCTTACCCGAGCAGGCACTCGAAGTCCCCCGGGGCTAAGGGCGAGATCTCCGACCGGAGACACTCAACACACTAAACAGTGCTGCAGACAGGCTAAACAGCGAGCGTGCTCAAGAAGACAAATGTCTAGCTCAAATATCATCAACAACAAGAATGCCAAATGAGAAGGCTCTCCCACCTTTTATAACGCTGGCCTCTCTCCAAAACCCTAACGTGGTCTCCCTCTCCTCCACGTGCTCCTCCTCAATCTGCGCAGAAGCTCCTCGAGGCTACGTGGGCCCCCTCCTCTACGTGGTGTTGGACCCCCATGGCTCCCCATAAGTTATAACGTTGTGCTACTAGGGAGATACTTTATTTTACTTAAGTGAGTTAGACCCCTCTTCTCACTTTTATTTATTAATAAACTATAGTCGGCAAAACTATACAAAAATTGAATATTCCAATTAGCTGTTGCTAATTAGGAATATTACAGTCTCCCCCGGCAGAATGTTGCTTGACCTCAAGCAACTGAAGTGATGGATGCTGCAAAATCTTCCCATTCTCGCAAGTGGCATCCTCATCCAACAAAAATTGCTTGTCCTCAAGCAACGCTTGAACAAGCCTCCTCTCTAGCTGATGCTCCCCACCGATACTGCAAAATGTGCCTGGGTCCCACTGAAACCTCTCTGACCTCTGCATCACCCTGATACGAAGGGATATCTCGATGCCAGGATCCCAAAGTGACCTCTCACAGTACCAGCCAACCAATAATCCTCCCGGATCCCATCGCCACCGTGGCCAATAATCGCAAAAGTCCCATGGCTCGGACTGTGCACTGCCTCTGGCTATGACCAATGCTCTAAGAGGTGAAGACCACCAACAAGCATCAATGCTCTCGGGCTCCTACTGCGCTGTACCTGTAGCTGCATATGCTACCCCTCCAACTGCATACCAACTCATCACCTCTCTCCAATCCAAGTTGTGACTCAATCCCATGCTGATCTCGCTCTCCTGAAATCGGGATGGAGTGTTGAAGAAATGATGTCTTGTGCCACCTTTCCAGCTGGAATCTATAACCTCTGCTATGTCCAAGGGCCCCTGCTCGACTGTGCTCCTTACGAAGAATACCGTACCATCTAGAGGGTACCAACTCATGATCTCCCGCCAGTCCATCCTGGAAGAAGAATCCGATGTAGCAATAACAACGGCATATGGAACACGCCTGAAGTGTTGCCGCCAGCCCGTAATCAACTCCCACTGCTCTACCCTGTCTGCCAATGAGAGCTGCCTGTAGAAGGAAACCCCTCTCTCTATAATGGGCCAAAGTGGGCAAGATATGCTGCAAGCTCCATCGATGTACTCCTGGAGAGTACTACTCACTGAAAGTACTGCAGCTCGACCGACTGTACGTACATCTATCTGTATCTCATCAATGTGTCGGCCAAAAGATGAATGCTCCACCATATCCAACAGCTCCTGCTGTCTACTAGCCCCCTACATAACAATCCCATCAACCTCCAACATCTCTAGAGGATATGGATCTGCAACTGTCGTCATTGTACTCAGTGTCAATGCATCTGACTGGATCGTCACAAGTGTCTCATCGCCTAGAGCATTTCCCATAGAGTCCCCTGACTGCTCACCCTGTATATTGGAATGCAGCTCTGGTCTACGGTCTCCATCCCTGCGTGACTGCTCTCGCTCACCAGAAGCGACCTCAACTGATCCTATGGACTCATATGAAGAAGAGTCCTCACCCTAGCATACAGGAGGAAGGCCCTCCTGTTCTTCCTCTGCCACCTCATCTGCATTGAATAGGCCATCCACCCTTTCGATGAAGTGTCGATACAATGTCTGGAGTCTAGACGCATGATGGAATGCTACCTCTGCTGAACCCAGTATCCTCTGCTCATGCATGATCTCAACATGCCCTGAGGGAAGAATGATGCATGTCTCCCTCATTACCCGCTCCCCGGGTGTAGGCTCAGCGATGACCGATGTGCCACCCCTGTAGAGGATCATCTCATCCCTCGACCTGTGGCTGTCAACTAGCAAAACAACCCAATGCCACTGCTGAGAGGTCTCTCGCCTAGTGTGCTGAGTGTCATCCAAATATCTTGGGTGAGCCTCGCGTACCCTGCTACTTATGCCCAAAGTGCCAAAGGACAACAACAAAATTGACTGTGCCAGTGAGTGATGTAGAAGAGGGTCGGATACGTGAGTCCCCACTGATACCATCAAGTATCGCTCATATGTCTCCTCATCGATCCTGGGTGAACTACTCCCAAAGGTAAGCCTGGTGTCTCTATCTGTGAGTCTCCCTGGATGCAACACTCTAAAACCCTGCTGTGCAGCACCGTATGCCCTCGCATACCACTGATCATCCATGTACTCCTCGACATGCCATTGCACATTGAGGCATACCTCTGTATACTGCTGGATACCCCAAGCTACTGTTGCACCACCCTATACCGTCTCGTGCCATGACTGTGTCTAAGCATCGGTCACTCCTCGCATGCTCTCAATGTGATGTAGGACACTCCTACTCCACAATGTAATCCCACACACTACGGTACAACACCATGCAACTCCGTGTCCACCGGAAGTCCACTGCTCAAAGTTAGAGGCTCCCACACATCCCTGGATGTGGTGTCCTAGAGCTGTGCCTCTACATGTTGGACTTCCTCCAATCGGTATCATCATCTCCACCGTCGTGTCACTATACCCGCCGACAAATGGATCATCACTCCAAATCCTCCTCGAGGGGTCCGAGAAGTGAATCTCCCTATGTGTCAGTAGTGTTACCACCACTGCTCGGCTCCGCTGCGTCCTCTGTGCCCCACACAAAGGTGAAGAATCCTTGGCCCCATACAAGGCGCCATCTGGTGGCCTGCCAATGCCACCTCCTCCGATAGGCTCCTGCCAAGGTATGTTGACCACCTCGTGATCCCGTGTATAAGTGTCATACCAAGACAACCTAGGAAGTCTTCCCATAAACTGGTTGGCCACTGGAGCTAACCAAAACTCCCCGAGCAAATGTGCATGCTCAACTGCTAGGCCAACTGTACCCTCCAAGACATAGTCAATCGACCTGCCTGGAAAATGATAGGTGATCCTACCTGGATCCCAATGCCAATCTGGGGTTCCTGTACTCCCAACACCTGGAAACTCCTGCTGAACTATACTTGGGTCCACCACCATCTCCATAACCCACTCCACCGGGTACCAACTCAAAATCTCTTGCCATCCAACCTCAACATGTGGATGCTGTACCTTGTGCAACTCTAGTCGTCTCATACCGCTATCCAAGTCAACGTATGAGATCTGACTAGGTGGCTCCGTCTCTCTCTCTCCAATGGGAAGAGGTAAAACAACGCTGCTAGTCCCGTCCATGCATGCCTGAAGGGGAATGAACTGACGCTCCAACGTGCCCTCTGGTTGTACCATTAGGGAATCCAGTCGTTCCCCAATGCAAGCCAACTTGGCCGCCGACTTGGCACAAGCCACTCTCATGCCCTCCAACTCCTTGACCTGCAACAAAATGGCCTCCTGTACTGACGTGGCCTTCCCTTTCAAAACTCGAAGGTCTGCCCGAAGCCGATGATACCGCTGTCTGTGACCATCATCCAATCCCTCTGTATCTCCTAGTGCCTCATCGAATGTGGATACATCTCCCGTCGCCTCACCCATCTGTTGTGTGCTACTACCACCCGAAGACTCGGACACGTCTCCGGTCATCACCTCAATGGATGGCTCTACTAGTGTAGGCTCTACCTTCTCCACTACGATATCAACCGGCACGGTCAAGGAGGTCTCTAATGAGGGTGAGTCCTCTGTCACACTAGGTGTATCTTCGAACTCCCTACAATCCTGTGTGCTCACAGCCTCCAAGTGCGAGGTAACCATTTTGATGGTTTCCCTCTCCGATACTCGGTCAAGCTAGAGAGAGGTATCCAACTTCTCCACCCAAGCTTTTTCCGAACGCTCGGATGACCCGTCAGATGTCAGTAGATGGAATCTACCCACTGTGTGCCACAAGCCCCCGTCATGTGACTTCCTGTTCCCTCTGTGAAAGTTGCGAGGTCTGCTATCCTGCTGGAGATGAACAAAATCTCTGAATGGAAGGGCATCCCTGAACTCCTGCCCATATGCCTGATACTCAGCGAAATAATCACCCATGTGGCCAGGCTCTGGCTCCTGCTGTGCTCCTGCCCCTATGTCCGCACCCAGAAAAGTGGGCATGGTAGAACATGTGGGTGTATGTGATGCCATATGTTGAGTGGCATCATGCTCCGGCAAATGGTGGGATGTGCCTGAACCTTCGCCAATCTGGAAACCCCTTGGGGTTTCATGCTGTCTAGCCTCCACAGCAGTGAATCTCTGTCCCATCATCTCAATCTGCCTCGACAGATCCTGTACTGATTTGAGGAGCATCTCCCCAAATCTCTTTGCACCATCATCACCTGCCATCGGCTCCTCCTGCTATGTGTCTACAGGCTCCTCATGAAATGGCACTGCTGCTCTAAAGACTAAAACTATACTGCGGCTTGTCTTCGGCCTTTGATTTACCCACTGAAAACTACTCAGAAAATTCTAGGAACTTGGGAAGGTGATCCTTGCCCAAAACCCAGAAAAACCTCAAAAGGGTTTCTTCTAATTCCAAACTTCAAAATTTGACCCTTTGTATTTTGGCCCTTTTTCCAATTTCGTTTTTGGTACTGCAACTGCTATTGCTCTCCAAAATTCCAGCAAACCTCTGTATGATCTCTTTCTCGATGTCATAGACTACAAGCTGAGCCAGAACTATGCTTTGATACCACTGTAATATCCCGAAAGGGAAATAGACAGCAATACAAGCATACGACAATATAGAAAATGCCAGAAATAGAACATAAAGCAAATACTCATAAAAATGCCAGGAATGCTAAGCCATTTTATTAATCTGAGAAATAAAATGTAATATAATAGATGATCGGAATGATAGCACCTATTCTTGCTCAAGGCAAGTGAAGAACTCTCTCAGAAAAGACCGGAAATCGCTGCTCTAAGGAATTGCGTCCCAGCTGCTAGGAAACTGCCAGAAAACTGCCATTGCTGGAATGGACTGAAAACTAGGGGTTGCTCCCCTTGTCGGAATGAGCTGAAAATCTGCAAATCACCTGTACTCGCCAACCCGGACAAAACCCAGAAACCATATCAAAAATGGTCAGCCTCCAAAATCCATCGAAGAAACCCTCCTCAAGGAATTACGCTGCCCCTGCAAGGCTCAGCGCAGATGCCAAATGAAAATAGCTGAAATAGTGCCACAACTCCTTAGGAACCCTCCGAATGGCAAAGACTGATCCCCTACTCCGGATATCCACTGAAACTCCTGCAGAACTCCCCAAACCGGAACACCTCCAAGAAGAACTGCGTCCTCTCTCCCAGGGACTGCGTAGTCACAAGAAAAGCCCAGCTCCTCAGCAAAACAACCAACCAAACCTCCCGCTAAAGACTGAAGAAATAACCTTACCCGAATAGGCACTCGAAGTCCCCCGGGGCTAAGGGCGAGATCTCCGACCAGAGACACTCAACGCACTAAACAATGCTGCAGACAGGCTAAACAGCCAGCGTGCTCAAGAAGACAAATGTCTAGCTCGAATATCATCAACAACAAGAATGCCAAATGAGAAGGCTCTCCCACCTTTTATAATGCTGGCCTCTCTCCAAAACCCTAACGTGGTCTCCCTCTCCTCCACGTGCTCCTCCTCAATCTGCGCAGAAGCTCCTAGAGGCTACGTGGGCCCCCTCCTCTACGTGGTGTTGGACCCCCATGGCTCCCCATACGTTATAACGTTGTGCTACTAGGGAGATACTTTATTTTACTTAAGTGAGTTAGACCCCTCTTCTCACTTTTATTTATTAATAAACTATAGTCGGCAAAACTATACAAAAATCGAATATTCCAATTAGCTGTTGCTAATTAGGAATATTACAGTATGCAACAAAAGTTCTTCAGCGATTTGGAATGTAGGATTGCAAGCCTGTTCTTACCCCCATGGAACAAAACTTGAAACTTTCAAAACTTGAAGGGGGGGAAATGGTGGATAGCACTACTTATCGACAATTGATTGGCAGCTTGATTTATCTGACAACCACTCGACCAGATCTTTCTTATGCCGTCAGTGTTCTTTCACGCTTTATGTAGGAACCATGAGACAACCACTGGAATGCAACCAAATGAGTTCTTCGTTATATCCAAGGAACAAAATATTTTGGTCTTCTTTACAAAAAGACTAAAAAATTTGTATTTGGTGGTTTTTCAGATGTCGACTTTGCTGGCAGTATTGATGATAGGGCATCAACCTCAGGTTATTTAATGAACATGGGGTCAGCTGCAGTATCTTGGAGTTGCAAGAATCAAGCTACAGTGGCCACTTCTTCAGTAGAAGCTGAATACATATCGGCTTGGGAAGCAGCGTGTGAAATTGTTTGGTTGCGCAAAGTTTTACAGGACTTGGGAATTCCTCAAGTAGAAGCTACATCGTTATTCATCGACAACCAGTCAGCCATAAAGCTTGCCAAGAACCCAGTTTTTAATTCAAAAACAAAGCATGTGGACACCATGTATCATCATATCAGAACACTCATTGCAAAGGGTGTCATCAAGCCGGTTTATTGTCCTTCCGAGAATCAAATCTCTGATATTTTTACAAAACCACTTGGCAGAATAAAATTTACTAAGTTTAGGGATGAACTTGGTATTTGTTGTAGTGTATCTTTGGATCATAGGGGGGAATGTTAGATGATCCAAAAATACAAATATCATAGTTTAAAAGTTAGAATAGAATATTTGAGTATTTGGAATATTTAATAAAATATTGGAGAAACTTTAGAAATAGAATTGCAACTTGCAAGAGATATGACATCTAGAAAGATGTTGTTTCTTAGGCTCTAATATAGAAAATAAGTTAGTAGATTGTTAGGATGACATTTAATGTAAATGGACACTTGTTAATTTAATAAGTGATCCATAACTAGAATATGTTAGGACATTTAGCTTATATGTAGCTCATTCTCCTAATTGCAAGAGTGTTGGAGTGTTTGGGTGTAAACTCTTGCAAAATTTTCTGCTGTAATTTCTTTTCCTGATTAATAAAATTATGTGTCTGAGGACACTTCTGCCATTACAAGGGAGCCATAACTATCTCAGGCCATATTTCCTCAACGATAGTTTGAAACTATGAATTGTGTGGTGGAAAACTCTAAGCAAGCATATAATGCGAAAGGCTGCACAACTTAGTTTACCAAGTTTTGAGGCCCAAGAATCACTTAGAAAGGCCTTAAAATCGTAGATTTTATTTTTTGACCAAAAAATGCTAAACTTGTGATTTGTTGAATCTTGCCCAAAACTAACACCATGGGCTTTAGAATTTTAATTTATTGCTTCAAATCGTTGGTTTATCTAAGACCCAATCTAGAATGACTGGAGAAGTGGCACATAAGAGAAGTTGACACATGACTTGGCCAATAACAATGTCCTTGAACAAATTCATGCGGGTTACACTAAAAACTAGACCAGGATGATATAGGAAATTATGAGATCCTTCCAAGAGATTCTCCTACAAAATTGTGCTTAGGGATGTTGAATATTGTTAGCTGCAGTCGGTATTCATTAATTGCATTAGCCCTCAAAAGAAAATGAAAAATACAAATTTAAACTTATGTCACCCCTAAAAGGAAAAATAAAAAGGAGGGAATTTAAAATTTAAATTTATTTTGCCTCCAAAAGTCAAGTCGGCCTTCCAAAAAGTACAAGTTGGCTTAATGAAAATAGACACCAATTTGGGCACCCCAATCACTATATATTGCCACTTGACCTCATCACTTTAAGAGCAAATTCAGATCTTCACAAGAACATTATAGTCTTCTGTTCACACGTGCGAAGAAGGGAGAAGAAGTGTGAGGGTTTGACTGGTTGACTGAGATTTCTGGGCATATTCTGTGCAATAGATTGAGTTTTTCTGGGCAGCCTCAGGAGGCCGAAATTCAGTTTGTTTCTGGGCAGTTTGACTGCAGGCTAACTAAGAAGTTTCTGGGCAGTTTGGCCAGGTTTGACTTGTGTTGATTTGTTGGTCTTTTTTGACCAATTTTGACTAGAAGAATCAGATTTTATCTTTGTTGAACTGAACAATTTCTCCTAAGAAAAGGTTGCTGGGTTTTTTCCCTAGTTAGGGATTTCCCATGGTTAAATTTGTGTCTCTTGTGATTGGCTATCTCTTTATGATTTTACTGTCATTATTGCATTTATGATTGAATTTTTTGAAATATAATTGCTTAATGATGTTCTAAATATGCTAAAGTAATCATAGGAAGTAATTATCAGTTTTAGCAAATTGTGCCTGTCAATTAGCACTTGAAAATTCAACATGGTATCAGAGCGAAGGGGAAAGAGCAGCCTTGATGAAGTTGTATTTGAAATTGAAAACCCTAGTCCAAAATTGTCTGAAGGTCGAAGCCTTAGAATTCTGTGACAGGAGGCCAAGTAGGCCTCAATCTTATTATAGGTGGGCCGAGAAGGCGTTAGGGCTGGTTGCAGGGGACCGAGAGGCCTCAGGGTTGACCTTAGGAGGGCCCTGGGTTTGATTGAACAATGCCAAAAGGCCTCAGGAGTTGGGCAGACTAGGCTGCAGACCTAGAAAAGGCTGAGAGGTCTCAATGACTCAAACCTTAGAAAAACACTTACCTCAGGATGATAGTAGACCAACACGGTTAATTTGAGGAAGCTGCTCTACTGTAAGGTAATTGTTGAGCATGCATTTGTGAAGTATAAGACTGACCTGAACTCAAGAATGTCTGGTAAAGCTGGGGCATGATTTGAAGTTGTTGGGAAGGTTACTTCAAGGAGCTTCTGTCTCTTGTAATACATCAGATGTACTTGTTGAACTTGGAAGAAGTACCTGCTAGAGCTCATGACATTCCATGATCAGTATCAATCATCTCCATGATTTCGAGTTGGTGACAAATTGGACACATCAGAGGTTCAAGAACCAAGTCTGGTATGAACTATATATACCTCTATATTCTGTGGGTCTTGTATTTTAATGTTTTCCACTGGATATCTTACTGTAGTTTGGTATACATAATGTTTACATATCAACCAACTCAATCTCTATAAGTGATCATCATACTTGGCTGAGGTTCCAATGACTCATCTGGAAATGGCAATTCTAGCTTGCACATGACAAAGTTTGATGAGCCTTGGTATTGAAGCCCTAGCTGCAGATTGATGAAGTCCAAAAGGAATCTGGACAGGGCCAAGAACTTCATAATTTTTTTTTCGGTGTTCTGTCGTTGAATTCTTTAAGTATTGTAAAGGCCACAAGGCAGATCCTCATTTATGACTGTGATTGTGTTCAGACAGGCATGGATTAATTACCCTTCTAAGTTGATGCAATTCAAGATTAAGCCTCCATGTATCGTATACAAAACAAGGTGTATTCTAGTTACAAGTTAAGTCCAAGACTGTATATATGACAAGGCATTAAGCTTGTTGTTGGATCTTGAAAAACTTGACTCTAAGTTGATTGACTTGTTAAGTGAAGCCTGGGATAAGTTAGGCTTGGTATATGAAGTCGATCAAGTCTGGGAAGAGCTCCCTCCAAAGGTTGTGCCAGTCTACGTGATACAGCTTGCAACAAAAGGGCATTAGACACACTGAATGCAATATGGGACAATATGAAAGTCCGCTACACTGGCTTCTAGCTGGTGGCAGAAACAGCACTAATTACAACTCAAGCCATTACACACAGGAAACTGTCATCGAAGTAGAAAAACAGAGTTCTTGTGATCTATTATGCATACAGTGAAATGTTCTGGTTGCATTCCTTGCAGCACTTTGGATAAGTTGAAGACTGGTGTGATCTGGAATCAATCTAGTTCATATACAAGAACAAAAACTTGATCATTAACTCATTGATGATATGAGATATGTGTCGTGGGATATGTACATGATATCCTGACGACTGACTATGAAATTTTTGCTTACTGAAGTAATTATTAACCCAGTAGTAATGAGGCTATTATGAACTACCAAAGTACTGATGACAAAATTGTTGAATTGTGAAGAAAATTGCTGGTCAGAACTGTTTAGTCTTAGGGTTTGTAAACCCTAGAGAAGATTTGGAGGTTATAACTTGTATAAATTTCTTGGATAAAAAATCCCTAGGGTTTGTGGGGTCAAAATCCTGGAGCATGAATTGGAGTGCTAAATACTAGTGGAGTTATACCTGGTTCATCTTTCTGATAGCATGGGAATGACTTAGCTTGCAGTTGAGTCTTCAGTATGGCTGAGGAAACTCTAATTCATAAATTTCTTGCAAGGAAAGATAGGCAAACAACATGCATTAGTAATTGATGATGAGGACGAGGATGATGAGTTTGCAGATGGATTTCTATAATTTCTGCAAGAAGGCAAGGATCAAGAGGGAGTTGACAAATTCACTTCAATCCTCAAAGATAAGTACTTCATATCTTTCTTCCTTGATTATTATTACTTTATTTTTGGTCAACCTCTTATATCTCATGCTTGGTTTGCAGGTACGTCGTGAAGGCTGCCAAGACTGTGGCAGTAGATGGAAGTATTGGGAAGAACGAAGCAAAGGTTAAGCTTGATTCTCCCAGAATCAAGCATAAACTTAGCTAGAGTGATTTTTGTTCAAAAGGGAGAAATTGTACTGACATCTAGATGACCAGAAAAGCTCCTAGTTCAGAGGGAGCATGTAGGCCAGCAAATTTGAAGGATGCCATGATGGAGGAAATTGTGCCAAGACTTGAAAGGAAGTTAATGGTGACTTCCAATTAGATCCACAAGATCAAACATGTGGTAGATGTCAACATAGAGAAGTACAAAATGAGATTTGTGAGGGTTCTCCTAGAAAGAGGGAGAGGATTATGAGGAGACACTTGCTCCAGTTGTCAGGTACACTTCTGTTAGAACTATTATTTCTACTGCTTCTGTTGGAGGTTACATTAGATGGATGTAAAAATCAGTTTCCTTGATGGAGTAATTAAGGAAGAAGTGTTCATAGAGCTATCTCATGGATTTGAGGTACATGAGAAGGAATATCATGTATGCAGAATGAATAAAACTTTGTATGGACCTCAGGCATGGTATTCTTGGATTGATGGATATTTGATGAGTCTTGGTTGATCTGTTATTATATGAATTGTTTCTCACGGGAGCAGAAGGACTGGCGTGGCAGAGGGAGCAATAGTGGCAAGAGGATTTGCTTCCGTGATAGAGGGAGCAATCAAGCCCTACTTAAATGTCAAAGGGAGTTGACCTCTGAGTTCTAGACGAAGGATCTTGGTTGGTGTTGATGGGGAAAAATGTATTGCCAACAGTTAGGGGGTCTCTCCAGTGTGAAGTCCTAATTAGACCTCACACCATTTGGGATAGGAGCGCCATCCAGTATGTGGGCCCAATTTCCACCATGATAGTATTACTCTTGACCATTCAAATGGAGAGAGGTTAGCGTGAGAGCAACTGTGAAATCCCTAGAGACTAAGGACGAAATCAACCCACAATTAATAGCCTTGCAGAACAATGTACAAGAACAAAGCAAAAAAACAATAAGAAAAACATGCCTTAAGAGGAACTAGTCAGCTAAGACCGTTTGAAACATACTAGTAAGAAAGTACTAGAGATTGACCATAAATTAGTTCACAGTTAGTTACTATGTTAAATTTAGATAACAATGGTATGTTCTATGCTTTAGAGAAATTTACTTCGATCTTTATTATTAGCCCAATATTAATTTCCAGATTAGCAATCACATTAACTTGATAGTAAATGCAGATAGAACATAAACAATAAGTAGAAGACAAGCCAAGACAAGAGGACACAATATTTGGTGGATGCCAGGGAAAAACCCTAGTGTGTGGAAAACCCTTTGATCAAATCTTCTTATTATTCTTCAAAAGTTTAGCAGAGAGAGAGAGTACAATATATAAAATTCACTTGCCCAATCACTGTCAAAACAACCCAGTCAAACAATTGTCAACATGATGCCCTAACCAAAAAGTCAACGCTGGTCAAACCAACAAAAATACTCCTCCAAATCAGCCCGGTCAAACCCAATCAATGCGACCTCCAAAGGTAGTCCAATTCAACACAGTCAACGCTGTGGTCAAAGATGTTGCAGTCAACATAGGTCAACTTGTTCCAATTTCCTCGGTTTTTGTGCCAGAAGTTGCGGCCTAAGGAGAGCGAAGGAACTGCCTGAAAAACGCAGTCAAAACAGTGGTGTTGACCCTTGGTCAACACTATTGAAAATAGCCCAAAAACAGTTCTATGATTTTTGAAATATTCGATCACCCTTGCCACATGTGTGAAGAGAAGAGAAGTTGCTCCTTGTAAGACCCAATCAGGAGAGAGAATGTGTTAAGTGATGATGTCCAAAATGAGGAAGAGGTCTCTCTTATTTATACAATTCGTTTAGAGTAGAGGCACATTGTTGGGGCTTATGAGCCTACATTAGACTTCTGGCCAACCTTGACAATTTGCACATGTGTGAGAATTAAATTCAAAATCTCACTTCTGCTCATCTAAACAAGATGATCTTTAGATTAATATTGCACCTCTCGGAAAGAGGAATCTAATGAAAATATCATCTCCATCATAAGAGCCGTCCATGGCGGAGTTTGGTCCTAGTTTCCAATTTTAACATTGCCTTTCAACTAGGGAGAAATCCACCTACCAATCCATTTATCAACCTGTACCATCTCTATCATCCTTGCACTGCTCTGCTCTGCTGAACTATGAAGAAATAATGAAGAAGAATTTGATCGAGAGTGAGTCACAAGACCTTGCCACTCACCACTGACCCAAAGTCAGTCTAGAGATAAAAACCTCAACCAGATTTGATCCCAGATCAAGTTGTTGAACACCATGCATCCTAGCATAGAGAGTATGGCAGTACATGATGCGTCCATCGGTAGTGCTATGGTCTCTATCCTCATTCCCAACTCATTGGCCAGATGAGAGGTAGTTCCCATGAGTCCTAGACTACATGGGTAGGATGTCTGCTGGGGCATCAACAAGAGAAGGTGAACTTGCTCATATATCAACCGACAAACGAGTATCACAGGGGAAGGAGAACCATTCACCATGTATACAACGCACCTTTAGGGGAAGGTGAACCACACACCCTATGGTCGCTCATAGATCCAAGAAGTACCCCCAAGGCCCCTCGGAGCTCCTAGAGCTCAATGTCCATCTCAAGCAGGACGCTCACAGGAGGGTTTGTCCACAACTCCAAGTCTCTCACGGAAGGTTAAGAATTTTACCTTCCCTAGGGGCTTTGTGAGAATATCTGCGACCTGCTCATCAGTCCCAATGTGATGGAGCCTTACAACTCCTGGTTGTACCATATCCTGGATAAAGTGGTACCTAATATCAATATGCTTGTAGCGGTCGTGGAACATGGGATTCTCTGAAAGACGAATCCCACTTTGGTTGTCGTAGTAGATCTCGGTGGTATCCAGCACATGCTCAAACAACACACTAAAGAGCTTGCTCAATCAAATAGCTTCACAACAGGCCATACTTGCTGCAATGTATTCGGCCTCAGCGGTGCTCAAAGCAATCGATTTCTGCTTCCTACTCATCCAAGATATTGAAACAAAACCTAGAGAGAAGCAACATCCAAATGTGCTCTTACGATCCACCACACTGCCAACCCAATCAGCATCAGTATAACCATGGAGCCTCAAATTCCCGACAGTGTATCTTAATCCATAATTGATTGTGCCTCAGAGATATCTCAGAAGATTCTTTGCATCAATCCAGTGTATGTGATGATGCTCAACCATAAATTGACTCAACGTATTCACAACAAAGCATATGTCCGGATGGGAGTTCACCAAGAACATCAGGGCCCCCACGAGTTGGCGATACTCGGAAGGATTTCCCAAATCGGGGCCAATAGCACTTCTGCATAGCTTCTTAAAGTTGAGTTCCATCACAGACTTGCAGTCCACCATCCCAAATCTTTCAAGCAACTTCACAATATATTTTCCTTGAGAAAGGAAAATCTCACCTGGCTTTTGCCAGACCACCAAGCCTAGGAAGCAATGCATCAACCCTAAGTCTTTCATCTCGAATTCAGAAGCCAACTCCTTCTTACATTGATGAATGAGAGGGTCTACACTTGTCAGAAAAAGATCATCCACATAGAGCACCAAAATGAGAGGCTTGTCATTATCAACCTTAAAGTAAAGTTTCAGATCAACTTTACTTCTTGTAAATCCCAGCTTCATCAATAGCTATCGATTCTTTCATACCAAGCCCTGGGGGCTTGCTTCAAACCATAGAGGGCTTTCTTAAGCTTGCATACATGTGACTCTCGGTCCAGAACTTCAAACCCTTCGGGTTGTTCTACATAAACTTCTTCCTCAAGTGAGCCTTGTAAGAAAGCAGTTTTGACATTCATTTGATGTAGATTCCATCCCTGAGAGGCAGCTGGGGAAATGATCAATCGAATGGTGGTATATCGGGCAATCGGTGCAAATATCTCATCATAGTCTATACCTTCCTTTTGCGAGAAGCCTCGGGCAATGAACCTGGCCTTGAACTTTTCAGCACTCCCATCAGCTCCATGTTTGATTTTGTAAAGGCATTTCAAGGTGACAACAAACTTGTCCTTTGGTCTAGGGACCACATCCCAGACATCATTCTTCATGATTGACTCATACCCTTCGTTCATTGCATCCTTCCAAACTTGGTGCTTCACGGGACATTCTAGGCTCAAAGTGAACAATGGTACTCATGGCTGCTAAGTACCCTTGGTACTTGTTTGGCTTCTTACTTTCACGAAATGTCCCCCTTGGTGCAATATGTCTCTCGGCATCTTCGAGAGTATCTCTGAGCCATGAGGGTCTTCTTTTTGAAGAAGAGGGCTCACTAGGGGGTAGATCAATGGGATCCATCAAACCTTCAACATCAGGCATCTGTTCATCCTTCGGTTCTTCTTGCTTTCCTGTATCTTCATCTTTGTCTTTCTTTGAAATAGGAAGATCTCTAACCTTTCTAAGGGAAGCATCTTCATCAAAGGTGACATCATGACTTATCTTCACTTCCTTTTGACCAGACACATAGATTCTATATGCCTTTGAAGTTTTACTGTAGCCCACAAATGTTCCCTTATTTTCGGAAGCATCCAACTTGCTTCTCTTTTCTTTCGACACATGAAAATACACGGGACTACAAAAAATTCTGAAGTGAGAAACATCAGGTTTCTTATCGGTGAAAACTTCTTTGGGAGTCTTGGAGTCCAATGCTTGATGTGGGCATCTATTTTGAACATACATGAGAGTATTGGCAATTCTCTCCATAGGAACTTCGGTAGGCCTTGGTCATGAAGTGTGGCATGAGTAGCTTCAATGATGGTTCGATTCTTCCTTCTGACAACTTCATTTTGTTAAGGTGTATAAGCAGTAGTGGTATCCCTCTTAATGCCAGCTTCCCTACAATTGTCATTGAACTCATTTGACTCATATTCGGTTCCATTATCATTCCTCAATAGTTTGATCTTCTTCCCTGTTTGAGTTTCAACCAAGGCTTTGAAAGAGCTGAACCACTTGAACACTTCGTCCTTTTTCTTCAAGAAGTATATCCAAGTTTTGCGAGAGAAGTAATCCACAAAAATAGCATGATACAAATATCCTCCCAAAGATGTTATGGGCAACATACCAGATAAATCAGAATGGATCAATTGTAGAATGTTGGTAGTCTTGCTATCACTTGAAGGGAATGGTCTGCTTGTATGTTTCCCTTTGGCATAGCCCTGAAAAACACCTTCATGATCAACTTTAAAACAGGCATACCTGTGACCATTTTCCTAGAATCGGGAAGAGCTTTATAATCAAGGTGAGCAAACCTTCGGTGCCATAATTCAGATTGAAGAGTAGTGTTGCATGTCATGGCTCCAACGAACTTCCTCCAACCTGATAAAGAGTATCAACCCTAAACCCAAGAGTGAATGCTTCTTTGAACTTCCTTTTCCAAACACGCACCTTTCCATCAATGAATGCCACCTTGAATCCTTTGTATTCCATCGCCGAAATAGATACCGAATTCTTCTTCAAGTCAGGTACATATAATACATCTTGTAGATGAAGGATTTGACCTTGATTTAAATGAAGAGTAACAGTCCTTGTCCCTTTCACAGGATAGGTGGCATTGTCTCCAAGTATGATTTCCAAATTGGTTTCGTTTTCAATCAAATGTGAGAGGGCCTCTTTGTACCTGGTGAAGTGCCTTGAGGCACCACTATCAATCAACCAATTATCTAAGGTGTCCAGAGGAGAGGCAGCAGAGAGGGAAGATATAAGAAGTTCTTTTTGCTTGTTATCTACAACATTAGATTCATCATACCTGGAGTTTCTCGATCTCTTGGAAGGTTGACCATTTCCATATCGTGCAGCGGGAGCATTTCTCTTTCCTTTGTTATTGAACTTGTTATTCCTTTGATTTCCATTTCCCTTGAAATTGTTGTTATTGTAATCATCATCTCGTGGTGTATCCCCTTTTTTGGGACACTCTCTAACATAGTGGCCTAACTTGTTACAATTGAAACATCTACCCTTTCTTCCTTCTTTAAATCATGGTCTTCCTTGTCCTTGTTTTCTTGGACCAACATTGTTCTTTCTTTTAGCATGAGCGGAGAATGCAGTAGGATCATTCCTATTTGAAGGTATGTCTCTCTCCATCATCCTTTTCTCCTCTTGAGTTCATCTAATCAACAGTTCATCAAAACCTGGAATCCTGTCATTGTTGAGGATGGTCGTATTGAATACATCCCATGCTCGGGGAAGACCTCCAAGGGAAATAAGAGTGAGCTCCCGGTTAGCAATAATTTCTCCAATAGATAGAAGATCATTTTTGATTTCGGTAATCCTCATGAAGTAGGATTGGATAAATTCCCCTCTATCCACCTTGATGCCCTTCAACTTGTTCTTGAGAAAGAGGATTTGATTTGCGTTTCTAGCCTTGAACATGCTAACCAACTTGTCATACATCTCCTTAGATGTGCCCAACTCGGAGATGTAAGAAACCAAATGCTTTTGAATAGAATCCCTGATGATCTTCTTGGCTTTCCTTTCTTGTACTTCGTCTTAGTGGCAACTGGTGCATTTGAGGGAGGCTCAACAATCTTTCCCTGCACATAATCCATGACCTCATTTTCTTCCAAAGTCAAGTCAAGAGACATCTTTCATGCATGATAATAATTCTTATCATTGAGTTTGTCCTCATATTTGAAATATGACGAGGAAGCCACTGACCCTTGTCCTTGTCCAACAAATCTCGGTGATTACTCTTCTCACTCTTGCTTGGGCTTTGTCTTCACCTGGGCTTTGATACCATTTTAAATTTAGATAACAATGGTATTTTCTATGCTTTAGAGAAATTTACTTCAATCTTTCTTATTATCCCAATATTAATTTCCAAATTAGCAATCACATTAACTTGATATTAAATGCAGATAGAACATAAACAGTAAGCAGAGGACAAGCCAAGAAAGAGGACACAATATTTGGCGGATGCCAGGGAAAAACTCCAATGTGGGGAAAACCCTTTGATCAAATCTTCTTATTTTTCTTCAAAAGTTCAGCAGAGAGAGTACAATATACAAAATTCACTTGCCCAATCACTTTTCAAAACAATCCAGTCAAACAACAGTCAACAGGATGCCCTAATCAGAAAGTCAATGTTGGTCAAACCAACAGAAATACTCCTCCAAATCAGCTCGGTCAAACCCAGTCAATGTGCCCTCCAAAGGCAGTCCAAGTCAACCCAAAATAGATACGAAAAACTCAGTCAAACACAGTCAACGTTGCGGTCAACTTGCTCCAATTTCCTCGGTTTTCATGCCAAAAGATGCGGCCTAAGGAGAGCGAAGGAACTGCCTGAAAAACATAGTCAAAATAGTGGGTCAACGTTGTTGAAAATATCCCAAAAACAGTTCTGGGATTTCTGAAATATTCGGTCACCCTTGCTACACGTGTGAAGAGAAGAGAAGCTGCTCCTTGTACTACCCAATCAGGAGATAGAATGTGTTGAGTGATGATGTCCAAAATGAGGAAGAGGTCTCTCTTATTTATACAATTCGTTGAGAATGGAGACACATCTGTTGGGGCTTATGAGCCTACATAAGACTTCTAGCCGACCTTGATAATTTGCACATGTGCAAGAATTAAATTCAAAATCTCACTCCTGCTCATCCAAACAAGATGATCTTTACATGGTTACTTGGGAGCAGGAGCGAAAGTGGGGAGCGGGAGCGAGAGTGCCATTTTCAAAAGCTCCCGGTCCGGAGCGTTTTTTTTTTTAAATATATATATATTTTATATTTTTTTATATTTTGATGCATATATGTCAACAAAAGCATGTAGAATGATGAATTAGACATAAAAACATAGATTGAACCATATAACATCAATCATCTAGAAGTTATAATCTTCATCAACCACGCCCACAAGTTGGAAACATACAACATATCGACTCTTGAGTCTCATGAATCATCAATCTTAAAGTTTCAAGCTTTCAAATTTCAATATATAACATTTATCATCATCGAGATATAACATTTATCATCATTGATTCATTGATTTGAAAATTCAATATATAACATTTATCATCATTGATTCATTGATCACCATAGTTGTACTTGTAAGCTAAGTGTAACCAATAACCATTACAACAAAGAATATTTAACATGAAATGAAATGTTATAAAATGAAACGAAATGAACTTTCATTAAGCATCATATTCATAATTCATAATGACTTATAAACTTATAAATGCCAACTTCAAAGTTTCACCTTTCAAATTCAAACTTCAAACTTAAATTGTCATATATTGTTTACAAAACTTATCATAATAAATATGAAAGAGTCAAGTTTCAACTGTTCAACAGTTATAAAAGTTAAAAACTACTAGAAAATAGAAAAGACTAGTAAACAACAAATCTATTTTTTTTTATTGGCTGGCCCCTTGCCACGCCCACGAGAAATGTCTAATTTGTGAGAACCACGAGGCAATGGTGGTCTTCTAGTACTCTCAGGAGTACCACGACCATAACTAGAAGGCGGAGGGAAACGTGAGGATGTAGGTGGAGGCTGAATCTGCAAAGGAACAATAGTTGGAAATTGAACACTGGTACTGGCACTCGCACTGCTACTGGATGGTGGGACTGGCCCTGTGTGTGGCGGTGGCATGGCTGCTGTTGCTTCATCATCATCCTTCAAAAGTTCTGCTTCCAATTCTTCCATATGTACAGTGTCGTCCTCCAAATTATCATCCTCTGGGTTGTTGTCCCAAACTTTATATGATTGATCCTCATATGCCCGATCATAGTAATGACTCAACATCCTCAAGTTGTAATGCACATAAACCAAGCTTTCTGCTTGGTTTTCATTCAGCCTGTTTCTTCTCACATTATGTATGAAGCTGTAGGTGCTCCAACACCTCTCTGTAGAAGAAGTATTTACAACTTGTGAGAGAACTTTTTTTGCCAACTTTGGCAAAAGTCCCTTGCCGCCATATGCTTCCCACCATGTGAGAGCATCAAATCTGTCTCTGTCTTCCATTGCATGGAAAGAACCAAAGTTACCAGTGCAACTGAAGTATCTGCCTAATTCAAGGTGCAATCTAGCACACTCCTCCCTGTCGGGGACCAACTTGTCTAATGCGTTCATGTATCCCTTTTGTACTTCTGGATCTGTGTGAGGTTTGATCCTAACCCCACCTCCAGGTGCAGGTTGGCCCAACCAAGATGGAGAGTAGTATTTTGGCATAAGGATATATGCTAAGGCATGTAGTGGAACATTAAGTTTATTCCACCGTGCACACACAGAGTCATGAATCATTGCATACAAGTTGGGATCATTTTCCTTAACAACAACTTTTATTTGCCCCAACATGCTATCCATCTGCTCATACACCTCCCCAATCATTGGTTTATCTGTATCTGAAAAGCAAATCATGTGATAATGGGCTTGGTGAAATTCAAAATTTCCCTCACACGTGCCCAAAACAAAGGATCAAGGGCGGTCTCCTCCACCTGTTCAAAATCTTTCCTATCAACTATTGTTGCTGCCTTGTCCTTTAATACCTGCCAGCGTGGACTTGATACCATGGCTGCCAATGACTCTCTTACCTTCAAAAGGTCCCTGAAGGTGAGGTAATAGCTAGCAAATCTAGTCTTTGCTATCTTCAACAACTCCAATTTTGAGTGAGTACGGAAAAGCCCATGGGTATTGCTATGATTTGTAATAAATTTTATCATTTTTTTACCTCTCTTGTACAAATCACCAAGCCATTTGTATTGAGGTTGTTTGTTTTTAATTATATCATGCATCAAAAGGTTCATTGTGTGAACCAAACACCCAGACCAAAATATGTTGGGGTATTTATCCTCAATAATTGCTCCCGCTGCCTTACAATTAGCAACATTATCAGTGATGACTTGGATGACATTGTATGGCGCGATACTTTCAATTGTTTTAAGTAATGGTTCTGCAATGTTAATGCCTGTCTTGAATTTGTCTGAATAATCATATGCTGAAAGGAATATTGCACCACTAACAGACACAGCCAAAACACTTATCAATGGCTTTCCTTTTACATTGGTCCATCCATCAGATACAATGGACACCCCATGCTCATTCCAAGAATTTGTCATTCTATTCAAAGAATTACTTATTTTAGTTTTTTCATGATCAAGTCCCATGGTTCTGGTCTTGTCATACCCAAGGGCTCCTGTATCCTTTGGGGGCATCATTAATGGCAGAAACCATTTCATGCCAATAAGGTGAGTGAAAAACATTGAATGGCACCTCACATGCATAGAGAAACCAGAAAATTTTTGAATCCACATCATTCCTAGACCCTTCGTCAAGGAAATCGGATATGGTTTTACGCCTTAAGGAGATGTTTGGTCCAGGTGTGCCTCCATATCCACTGCCATGGGTGGAAGTTGATGTACTTCTTTGTCCATGATGTGATGGACTTGATGGTGCATAAGAATCAATGAAACCCCTAGATATTTTAGATCTATGTAGGGCAGCCTCCTCTTCCTTTCTATATTTCTCTCTCTCTGTTGCTGACACACTTACACAAATTTTGATTCCTAGATTTTTCTCTCCATCCCCTTCCAGCACGGGTGTATGAACCTGTATATTCTTTATTGCAATGGGGGCAAAGAAATTTAGTGGTTCTACCACCTTTCCCTCCTTCCTGCCTCTGAACATATTTCCACAATGGTGTTTGACTTTGGTCTTCTTTATTTGGGGTCTTTGTGACCTCATGTTCTCCACTCTCCCCTTCCTCCTCAGTATACTCCTCTTCTTCAGGATTTTCATCAAATCCACTATAACCCACTTCTTCATCCTCCTCTTCTCTAATGGGCCTCTTTCTTCTACTCTCCAACGCCATTATTACAAAGAAAGGAACCAACATGAAGAAAATTCCTAGCCATATAGCCATGATGTTTCAAGTTTCTAGCCTGCAAAAAAATGGGGGAATGCCAAATGGGAATAAGAAAAAATGCAACATAGAAAAAAAACAATTCAATTTTTCACTTTTCAACACACTAAAATGCAACATTGAGAAAAAAAATCAAGTTTTCATTTTTGAACAACTTAAAAATGCAATATAGAAAATAAAAAACTAGATTAGAGAGTCCTACCTCTTTGTCCTAAGTCCTGGCTCCTTCAATCCTCCTTGTTGCTCTCTTCAAGCTCCTTGCTCTCTCCTCTTGCTCCTTGCTCTCTCCTTCTCTGCTTGCTCTCTTTCTCTCCTTGCTCTCAAGCTCTCTCTCTTGCTCTCAAACAAACAACGATAATAACAATGAGGAGGGGGAGGGCTTTTTATTACCCAACCCCCCCCACCACCCCACTCTAAATTTTTTTTGGAAAATCGCTGTCCGATTTTTTTCCGCGTCGGGGAGCGTTTGGGAGCGAATGCTCCCCGAGCGCTCCCTCCATTTAAAAAATGCTCCTGAATCGTTTGTTTAATGGAGGGAGCGCTCGGGGAGCGTTCACTCTCGAGCGCTCCCTAAAACGCTCCTGAGAAAACAGGGAGTGTTTATTCAGGCTCGGAAGCGCGCTCTTGAATTGAGCGCATTTTGGAAGCGGGATCTGGGGGGGGGGGCGATTCCTAGCAACCTTGGATCTTTAGATCAATCTTGCACCTCTCCAAAAGAGAAATCTAATAAAAATATCATCTCCATCATAAGAGCTTTCCAAGGTGGAGTTTGGCCCTAGATGCCAATTTTAACATGCATAGCATGGAATAATGGAGTAGAGATCCAAAGCAAACATATAAGCCACACATTACAAATTAGTTCATTAACATATGACCAATATGAAAGCACACAAACACACATAATTGGAGTATTGGTTAGCCATTACAACCAACAGATGAATGTTGAAGATTGTAACTAGGTTCGATCTTCATAATTTATATTTAATGTACTTATCAAAAGAATTAAGGAAAATATTCTATATTATTATTAAATGACTTATTAAAGCATGGGTTTCATGCTTGGGTCATATTATTTTAGGTCAAAGTCCCCATTGTGGACTTCTAGGATTTATTCTGAGTCTATAGAGTCATTACAAGATTTAAATTGACCCATCTTGGGCTTTCGAATCATGTAAATAGGTTTAATATTGAGCCAAAAATGATTTATAATACCTCCACTTCAAGTTGGCCTTAAGGAGATCAAGTCGGCCTCAAAAGAACCTATTCGACCTCACCTGGAGCTTATAAAAGGAAGAAGATCGAATTCATTTGGAGCATCAATTTTCAAGCAAGTTCGATATCTACTGCTGCATTGGAAAAGTGCGAAGTTGGTGAAGGAAGCTGAAAGGAGTGCGAGTTGGTTCAAGAAGATAGAGAAATAGAAAATCAAAATTTTGGTCTAGGCACTACCTCCCAAACATCATTTGTCATGATAGAACTGTATTCTTCTACCATGGTATCCACCCACACCTGATGTTGTGCGGCTTCCTGAAAGCTGGAGGGTTCTGCAACCCGAGCTACCAAAGCTTGATATCTGTTAGGCTGCCTGCGCTGTCTCTTGTCTGTCCTAGGAGCTCTGACAAACTCCTCTGCATCTCTCAAGGTCTAACGCACTTCCCTATTGGCTCTACCATTGGTTGTGGGAGGTTTAATCAGTTACTTTTCTTGTTCCTGCTGCTCCGCCTGCTGAGAACTCCTTAGATCTCCTACCCTTGAGGAGATACGGGTACCGGTTACTGTACTCGATCACTGTGACTGTCCTCTTGTTGGTTCTACTTGCTGTCCCTATTGCTGGACTAAAGGAACTTCTGCTGATTGATCACCTGCAGACATTTCTCGAGATCTCCTGAAAGCTCTGTCTTTCATGAACTTTACATCTTGCCTCACTACAATCTTCCTACTGCTAGGAATGTAGATCCTGTATGCCTTTGAGGTCTCGCCATGCCCCACAAGGAACCCCTTCTCTGCAGTCTAATCCAATTTATTGCGCTTTTCATTTGGGATGTCGCAGTAAGCCACACTCCCAAAGATCCTCAAATGAATCACTTTAGGCTTCTTTCCTGTGAAGACTCCCTCTGGTGTTTTCTTCCCCATTGCTCTATGAGGTGTTCTATTTTGAATATACACCGCTGTGTTACATGCCTCTGCCCATAAAAATCTAGGCAAATCGTGGTCATACAACATAGCCTTTGTAGCCCCAACTATTGTTCTGTTCTTTCGCTCCGCTACTCCATTTTGCTAAGGGTTATATGGACCTGTCCATTCTCTTTTGATGTCTTCCTTTGTGCAGAAGTTTGTGAAGTTTTTATCAATGTATTCTCCACCATTATATGAACATAGCACCTTGATCTTTTTCCCTGTCGCGTTCTCTACGAGTGCCTTGAACTCTTTCAACCGATCAAAGACCTCATCTTTGGTCTTTAAGAAGTAAATCCAGGTCTTCCTGGAATGGTCATCAATAAAAGTGGCGAAATATTCGCCACCGCTAAGAGCTCTAGTGGACATAGGACCGCAAATATCTGAGTGTATCAATCCCAACACACCATTTTCTCTGTTGTCACTTCTCAGAAACGCTGCCTTTGCGTACTTCCCAAGTACGCATCCTCTACACACATCATCATGCTTTGTGCTGAGAACTGTAACTCCCGTTACAGTTTCTTTGAGCATCTTAAGTGCTCCATTGTGTAAATGTCCCATCCTCCCGTGCCATAGTTCGTTCAACTCCTTCCCACTGCTATTATCACTACCTATCACTGCCATTGGAGAATCAAGCTGCAATTTGTATAACCTGTTTCTCAGAGCTCCAATTTGTCTCACCTTTGTCCAGCTAGAGTGTCTGACACACATTTTCTTCCCTGTGAAGTATACATTGTACCCCTTGTCCTGTAACTGGGACACTGAAATTAAGTTCATACCCAATCCTCGCACATGCAGTACATTAGTAGCGCTGGTGCTGGTTCCGGTTTCCGTCTGAAACTCTATGGTGCCTCTTCCTACCAGAGTACATATAGTTCTGTTGCCCATAGTGATTTGGAAGTCCATATGCTCCTCTTGATAGCTAGAGAAATATTCTCTAATTCTTATCATATGATCTGAAACTCCACTATCAATGTACCAAACACCAGATGATGCCAAACTTGAGAAGCACACAAACTCATCCTCCAACCTAGAAGATAATTCTGAGGCACCTTGACTGTTGATTCTGTACATGATTTTTTGTGCTATTTCTCTTTTCCTCCCAACGCTGATTTTGTTGCTGCAAAAAATGCTGCATCCAACAAGAGATCTTCTCTGCAAAAGAAATGGCTACTCCCTTTGCCTCTGATAATCCTTGAACTGGAGAAATCCAATTTCTCTATCACTCTCTTAGAGAAATTGATTTTCCTCAAGAATCTTGACCCTCCTGGCCAAGGGATTGCTCTGCCCTTGAAGAAATGGAATTGCTGCTTACAAAAAGCAGTGACCCTCCTTTACTTCTTGCTACTGAGCTCTTTGGCTAATCATGTAAGCTCTGATACCATGTGAAAATTCCATCTATAGTAATAACTGAAAAATATTCTTCTAACTGGAAAGTTAATTTTGCAGTTTATTTGCTATGACAAATATCAAATAAATTTACTATTGCAATTTTCACACTCAATTATTGCAGAAAATAAAATGCTGGAAATAGAGAAATTCTAGCACACAGAAAGATATTGACACAAATATTTTTGGATAATTGTCCTCGGAAAAACCCAATGCAGGAAAAATGGTGCAACATATGATGGTTTCTTTATTAATCTTCAGCAACAATTCAAGTACAAGAATCCAGACAAACAAAACAAAGGAAAAATATTGAGACAAATTTAGTGACAAATTGGTCACTCTCCACAGCGACTCCCTAACCCCGAGATGGACCCTATGCCCATACGTTGGTGCCTCTACGTCACCCTTTGCACAGTGACTGTGCAAAGCTCTAGTGGACTGCGTCTCTCCTCACGCTGCTTCTTCTTGAATTTGTCCTGCACTTCTCGAACCACTGCTGATGCCCTCTCTCTCTCTCACCTGCTACTCACCCTCTGGCTCTATTTCCTCTGTTGAACTTCAACCACTGAGAAAATCTATCTGCTTGAGCAATTGAGTAACTACACTGTTGTGTTCTCCGTCTTACCCATTGACTTCTTCCTATAATTTTCTGTTGGAGCACCAATAACCAAGTTTAAAACATAATCGATGGCCCAGATTATTTCCTGTCGATCCGTGTGAGTTTCTAGAACATTCGCACCATGACTTAGGAAATATTAAAAACTGATTAATAAATCTAATTAAGTCGTTTCTAGGTGGAATTTCCATAAACAATTTCTGGTATTGGAGAATACATATATTCTAGCCTCTCCACCAAATATCGTAGCTAGAACACGTTCGATGCTACAAAAACTAACATTATCTAAATCCTACTATAATCAACTGTGACAATCAAAGCTGCATCAAGATGTCTGCAGATCTCGTGTTTCATACTGGGACGAAGCACACCAACAATAAGTTCCACTTCATTAGGAACTTGGTACAAGATGGGATCGTGAAGTTGGAATATGTCTCGACAGATGAAAAAGTAGCAGACATACTGACGAAGGCTCTTCCTAACAAGAAGTTTGAATATTTAAGAGACAAGCTTGGTCTGGTAAATACTGTTGATTGTATTAATGATGATAGATTGGAAGAGATATGTTCAGGCTTTGCGAGTGAAGTATTGCTTGGAAAGACATCGAGCCGATACTTTATTTTGATGTTTGGTAGGGAGGGTAGCATCGGGTTGATGTGCACCTAGTTCCCTGGGTTGGTGGTTAGTAAGTAAGCCTGATGGTACCTAGAGAAGCTGAAAGCTTTAGTCCACCGTAGTCCCACTTGGATAAATTGCCTTGGTTATAAATCTAGTCAATGCCATGGCAGTGCCTAAAATGTTGATAGACCAATGGATAGATTGCCCTGGTTAGGAATATAGTACATGGCATTGCGGTGCCTAAAACTTCTTCATAGTTCACATAGTTTGATATCTTCCATTTGTATATTATGAATACCTCCCTAGTTAAGAGGGAGTGTTGAAGATTGTAGCTAGGTTCAGTCTTCATAAATTATATTTAATGTACTTATAAAAAGTATTAAAGAAAATATTTTATATTATTATTAAATGCCTTATTAAAGCATGGGTTTCATGCTTGGGTCATATTATTTAGGTCAAAGTCCCCATTGTGTACTTCTAGGATTTATTCTAAGTCTATAGAGTCATTATAGATTTAAATTGACCCATTTTGGGCTTTTGAATCATGTAAATAGGTTTAATATTGAGTAAAAAATGATTTATAGTACCTCCACATCAAGTCGGCCTTAAGGAGATCAAGTCGGCCTCAAAAGAACGTATTCGACCTCACCTAGAGCCTATAAAAGGAAGAAGATCAAATTCATTTGGAGCATCACTTCTCAAGCAAGTTCGATATCTATTGCTGCATAGGAAAAAGTGCAAAGTTGGTGAAGGAAGCTGAAAGGAGTGCGAGTTGGGTCAAGAAGATAGAGAAAGAGAAAATCGAAATTTTGGTGGTGGTCTCTCTCCATTTCGTGCCCTAACTTGGGAGATCAAAGTCTTTTTGTGTTTGCTGCTGTTGTTGCTGCTGGAACTGCTGCCTAGTTGAAGTTGCTAGAGGACAAGTTGCTATTGCTGCTGGGTCAAAGATCTGGAAGGCTAACTTGGTGTGGAGGGAAGGTTTGGTCTATGTCTAGGGTGAAGAGTCTCAAAGAATACTATTGAAAGAAGATAATTTTTGACCGGGTTTTCCCCTAAGAGAGGGGTTTTGCCTTGGCATAGTGCCTACATCTTGTCTCTTGTGTTCTTGTGATCTTTGTACGCACATACTTTTGTAATTGCTTGATGAAAGATAATCTAATAAAGAAATAAAAGAACGCAACATAATTCACAAGTAATTATCAAGAAAGAGAAATGAAACCCTAATCTACTTGCATTGGTTTCTCAACAAGGAATGCATTGGAATCTATGGTTGGCTTGTGACCTTTGAACTAGTTAAAGGCTCAAGTAAACTTGTTTTAGGGCTTTTGCTTGTAAAATTAGTGAAATGAGACTTGGTTACCCTCATATAAATAGAGGGGAGTCTCACCCACTTATTCATCATCATCATTTATCACACTTCTCTCTCTTTGGAAGTGCACACTAGCTATTGTTGCCTTTTGCACTTGGCCACAATGTAGTTTCATGGAGCGAATTGTCTTTTGAGGAGGAATTTACATGAGGAGACTTCTTTGGTATTGATTTAATAGATTCTTGTGGAATTTTGTAAGTTTAAATGTTTATCTTTTTTCCAAATTTGCATGCTATCTTATGTGAATTAGGGTTTTTATTTGTGCCATGTTAAAATTGCAATATTGTTCATGGTATGTGATTGTTTTCCTTGAATCCTTCAATAGGACATTGATATGCGTATGTCTTGAACTTAAAATCTCCCATCTAATGAAGTTGCTAGTCTAAGTTGCATGGTACAGGGACACTGAAACATATATGAAACACGAATGCACTGTGTTGTCGCACAGATTGTCAAGGCACCGCGACAACAGCTCAGATTGGGGGCTGTCACCCTTATCCCCAATCTCTCTATTTAAGCTGTCTCCTTGCCAGCTAAGGGAGGTAGACCCTATTAGAAATGAAGATGATAAATCCAGGAGACATAGCTAAAACATCAAATACTTGATAGAAATGAACGAGATTCCACAGATTTAAAATATATTTTACGTTTAAGACCAGTGCCTTATCCATTGGGCCATGGAGTCAAACAAAATCCCGCTATGCAATTATAAACAATTAATTGACGATTAAATGCTGCTTATTAGAACACGATTTATCACAATGATATTCAATTGAAAAACACCACAACCACGCATTAAAATATCTCAAACCCACAGCAATATTACCATAAGATGAAGATGCCAGATATTCGCAATATTTCCAGATTTATGATGTTTCAATTAATTTTGATCCAGAAAATGTTTCTATAGTCAAAACCTTAGATAGAAAAATTTTAACACATTTGACTATAGAAACTTTGAGAAATTTTTATATTTTTGTATTTTCTAAATTTTTTTTATAATTTTTTTTTTTTTTTTTTTTGAATCTAAAATTCAAAATCTAAATCTAAGACTAACTAAATATAAAAAGGCTCTAATTTTAACCAAATTTAAACTCTAAAGTTAATCTTAAAAGAAATTAAAATTAAAACTAAAGCTAATATTAAAATTTAAAATCTAAAAGCTAACCAAATCTAAAACTAAGTTTAATAAAAAAAAAAGGAACCTAAAAGGAACAAAGTCGACTAAATTTAAAAAATTAACTAAAACTACACTAAACGAATTCAAATAATTTTTTTTTTTAAAACTAACACCTAACTGAACCTACGATATCACAAAACTAAACTAAAATCAAATTTAACACCTACGCTATCATCAAAATCACTAAAATAAAATTAAAACGAAAACCTACGACTAACACTAATAAAATCTAACTATACAATAAATCAAAACCGATGCATATACATGTGTGTGCTTTCAAATGCGTTTATCGTTTGTTGCTTTATTTGTTTTGTAGGTCAGGTCCGACGGCGTGAAGGAGCTTGGACGGCGGCAAGAGGAGAGGAGGACGAGGGTTCGATGAGCAGATCGGAATGACGGCTTGTGCGGGCAGAGAGACGGGTATATCAGCGTGAGAAGAGACAGATAAATGCAGGATGGCGTGAAGAGCTGGATGAAAATGACAGGAGATTCGATGCAAACAGACGCAGAGAAACCAGGGGACGAAATTTGTGCAGATCGATGAAATGGATGGAGGGCTCGAGTGAAGACTGGAGAACGAGGGTTCAATGAAAAGGAGGAAGCAGATGGAGGCTAAGAGGGGAGGCAGCTCAATGGCAAAAGGCTGGGTTGGACGCTGGACAGAGACAACATTTTGAGGGACGTTGAATAGAAATGGAGGGCAGAGGATCGATGGTTAAGACAAATGCAGAACTCTGAGGGTAGATTGAATAGGAATGAACAACGATTGAACCCAGTACATTTAAATCACCCAGCAACTTAAAAAAAATCTTCAATGTAAGCTCAAATTTTTATGCTCCTTTAAACCAAAATAATGTCCAGATTTGTCCACAGTGGGGATTTTGAGGCCAGATCTGGCCTTTCGAGGCTAGATCTGCCTTAGATCTAAAAAAAAAATTCCGATTGAACCTGTAACCTGCAACAATCAATTAGATCTGAAGATATACACAACATGAAACAATTAAACTCTCACAATCCTAAAAAATTTACAAATTTACAACTAGTTTACAAATTTAAAACCCTCATGGTTAGATCTGAATCCGTTTTAGCACAATTTTCAGAGATTTAAAGTTTTAGTGAGAGGCACAAGCCTTCGAAACCCTGCAAAATCACAAATATCGTAAGATAGACCTAGAATTTAACAAATAAAGAGCTTATCAGATTTATGTTTATTGAGAGTCGGCTGGTCCAACCGAAGACTTCCCCAGACGCCCAATCTTTAAAAAAATTTCCCTGCACACTTAGATCTGAATCTTAGATCGATAGATATTTAAGAAAACAACATGAGACCTTTGCAAAAAAAATCAGAATGTTATTTTATAAACCCAGAAAACTACATAAGATACCTATATGCAGATTAATCCATGAAGGCCATCAACCATAAAATACAAGAAACAAAGTAGCAGAGTTTAGAGACAATTCACCACATAGATCTGAGAAGGAACATCCAGATTTGTAACCCCAAAGTATTTATGCTTTATTCCTCAAAAAGTTTACAAGAGCTTCTAAGAGCAAGTGCACGATCCTAAGATCGGATGATTCAAAAATGAGAAAGACCTCTAAATTTATAGGACAAAATCTCCAACGGCTAGTTTGGATGATCCTCGTCAAAATAATCTCAACCGTCCAAAATATTTAATTCTCTTTTAATCCGGAGCGTTGAAATTAAAATTTTGGGGCAAAAAGGAATTTATCATTTAATTCAATTTTAATTAACTCAAAAATATTATTTTTGAGTTAATTACCCCAAAATTTTGACCTTGACTTAACTACCAAGGCCCAAGGGTCCAATATTTCTTAAAATTCTCAATATTCCCTTGGCCTGGGGCTTTCAAAATCATTTTCCAAGGACCCACAAATTTTGCCTTTAAAGATTTAATCCTAACTTAGGGCCCTAAATTAATTAAATTTCTGGTTTAAGATTTTATTAATTAATTGACTAAGAGGGGATTATAATTATTTTTCCAACCCTCTTTTACAGAAGATAATACACTTACATACATGAAGGGAAAAACCCATAGACCCTCAAATAAATACCCAATTCTGCGACTTAAAATATGATCTAGTAGACCAAGTAGTTCAAACTACTTTTACAAGGACTCGATAGAGACACTAGGACTCACTTAGCATGCTGATGACAAAATCCACCCTAGCTTTGGGGTGAGGCTGGCGGGAAAAACTCTGCCGATCACTTTCGTGAATCAGTGAGGCAAAAAACCTCCTAGGATAGAGATCATCAACAACATACTAGGCTTACCTAGGTTGTTACATACATGGACGGTCTTACTTAGATCATTTACATCATAACATGCAGAATGGCTTTACATCATTTGTAAAACTATCGACTGTTGACTGATGATGGAATCTGAATGGCGCAACCACGTTGAACATGACGAATCCCATTTGAAAAAATGGGGGTGTACTGCTATGGGGTAGTTGACAAAGTGCAGTCAACATCTAGCTCTACTTGGGGACACGTTGCTTCATTGAAGGAATGTGAGAATCCAGAATCTGCATCCAAGCAACACACAAGATTACATAAGTAGCATCCATCCAAATATCATCATATAACATTAAGCTCATAAAAAATAGAAGCTCTTCTTTTATTTACTATTCTATTTAACATGAAAAATAAATCTTACTCTAACTGCAAAATGAAATGCTGAAATAACAAGGGGTAGGGTTAGAAATACGATACAGAGGATGCCCTGTGGCATCAGATGTGCTCAATATAGTGCATGCTGAGCATCTGCCTGCTTTTAGGCAAGTCTGTGGGCTATTTTTCAGATGTGCCCTGGCCGATCTTGCATAATGTAGGACTTTGTCTTATCCAAATGTCAAGCTGCTCTCGACCATCAGACGAATCAAACCACTTACTTCTTCTTTTTTGCTTCTTTCTCTTCTTCTGAGTGGGTTGTGATGTCAGTAATGAGACCATTGTAAACTCCTTGTCCTCATCTTGAAGATGTTTGTACAAAATATCTGAAGAATCTGGAGTGTGACCAATATTATTCTGGATATACTCTGTCAATGGTGATACATAAACTTGGTTGTTCTCAACGTCCTTTGAAACCATAGTTAAATCCTCCGTGTGATGAGATGGGAATGGCTTTAGCAGACAAGAAGTCTTATGATCTGTTGATGAATTTGACTTGGGTTGGAAATTCTGCATGTGTGATTTTTCCATTATTTCCAACTTCTTTTGTATGGAACTCATCTCCCTGGCATGCCTTACTATTAATTTCGTCTAATTTGCCTCCATATTTTTTATTTCCAACAAGTGATTTTCCTTCATGGCAGTGATTTCCTGGTTGTGTCTTGCTTCCATTGCAATCATATGATTCTGTATAATGGACATCTGATTAATCATTATCTTTACCCTGTTTTCCATGACATTTATTTCATGTGCATGACTTTCTTCCATGGAAGTTATCTTATTTTGAAGACTGATTTGGTTAGCTTCCATGTTTTGAATTATTTGTGTATGATTGGGTTGCACATCCTTAATTATCTGAGTTGGTTCCTTAACCTGACTTTCATGATCTTCTATATGCATGTGATAGTCCTTACCAACAACATAAATTTGATGGCTTGACTTTGCCATTCTACTAGCTATGATTCTTTTGACAATGGGACAAGTAGCCTCTTTATGAAGAGCATCACAAACTCTACAATAAGGAGGAACTTCATCAACCATATTAGTAGATTCAAGCGGATTTGTCGGTCTCTGCTCATTAGATAGGCCTCTTTCCTGCAAAGCATTATTATTTCTAGGTTGGGAATTCTGCATTTGAGCCCTTTCCATTTGGACCAACTTAGCCTGTAAGACACTTATTTCCTTAGCATGACTAAGTTCCATGCTTTCAAGTTTCTTAGCATGATTAAGCTCCATGCTTTCAAGTTTTTGCATTAATTTTTTCATAGGGTCATCATCATCTTTTTCAATTTCTTTTTCCTTAGATTCTATCAAAGACCCTTCAAAATTTAGAGTTTTGGACATTCCAAATGCTTTCTTATCCTTTTCAATTTCCTCAGCTAAAGATTGACAAGCCTTATAATTTGAAGTTTTAGCCCGCCTTAACTCATATGAAGTATCAGAATCAAAAGCATCAATGTAAAAATTCAGAAAAAATCCATCAGGAGGTTTATGAGTTTGAGATATTTCTCTAAGGATACCATTAAATCTCCTGTTAAATTCTTTAGTCGTTTCATTTTCTTTCTTATTTATGGTATTGATCTCTCTTACCAAATGCCTATCTTCCCTTTTATCACCATATTTTTCTTTAAAGGCAGCTATAATTGATTCAAAAGTATCAAATGAATTATCAGGGTTTTCCATGAACCATTCAGCAACATCCTCGCGAAAAGTAAGAACAAAAGTTTTCATCTTTACATCATCGAAATTATTATTTGCAACTACAAATCTATTCCACCAGTTAGTGAAAGAAAATAAATGAGATTTAACACTAACTGCATCATTTCCTTGAAAGATAGGTAATTTATCCATTTGAGGGAGATCATGGGGATAACCCTGAATATTAGCAAAATTACACGGGGCAAAAACATCCATGATATCGTTTTTAGGATTTTAGAAATAGATCTGTGTTCAAGAATAATAAAAAAGTCCTCAAGAAGCGAACTTCTTAGCAAGAACTCTTGTAAGAAATGAAAGAATTGGAGTCGCCACTTGAACATGAAACTAATTCTAAAACAGGAGAAATAATTGAGAGATAGCAGATGGATATCAGGGGGGATTCTTGTTTGGGAATAAAAATATGAATAAGTGGAGTCGCCACCCAAACAAGAAGCCAACTGAAATGTCTAGGGGCTAAAGATGAAATGATTAGAGATATGATGAAAGATAAGACGATGAAAAAATGAAGAGATGAAAAGACACCAGAGAATGTGATCCCTTGCGGCAGGCTAATGAATGGCGATGAAAGATCAGAAGATTAGAAAATGTCGTTAAGACCAATGACAGAAAAACTCTATCCCTGACAACGACGCCGAAACCCCTAATCTGAGACGTTGTCGCAGTGCCTGGACAATGTGTGCGACAACACGGCCCATAAAGAGAACCATTCACAGGGCTCCATTCAAACGTTTTTATCAACGTTCCATGGGCACCGATACTATAAAGGCCCTGCGTGGCTCTGCACATCGACAAGACACTGTGTTTTTAACGTGATTTTTAAAGAGTATAAGTTTTGAAGAACAGAGCGCAACAGAGATGAAGTTTGAAGACAGATTTAGGGAATTACGGCTTAAAATAATTATCAAAAGCTTAATTTCCTGGATTAAAATACAGTCAGAAGAAATTATAAGTGTTTGACAGGCAGAAAAGACCTGCACCGCTACATTCGAGGTGAATTGATTCCTCAGTTACTACAAGAGCCACCTGTTGCCTTAAACCATTCAAAACAGAGGCCGAAGCTATTGATTAAACAAATATCTGCCTCCAGCGCTGCCAAGAAGTTAATTCTGCCAAAGGAGTTTAATAGAAAATATCTGCAGAAGTTACTCCCACATAACGTAGTGCCTCAAAGTCAATATAGGCTCCCACCGAACTTAAATCATAATTGTAAAAGTTAATACTGTGCATCCACATGTAACTTCTCCATCAAGCCTCTCAAAAGGCCGAGAAGTCTTCACTCTATATTAATTATCCTTGAAAGATCTTTTATTAGGTCTCACCTCCTCATTCTTCTATAAATATTACTGTAGAAGATGAGAAAATGTTGGTTGGTTGTTGTTTGATTACCAGTTGTAATACTGAAACTCTCTGAAATAAATACATAAGTCTGTTGAAGTTGAAGAACAAATTGAAGTTTTGGAGGTCTTGATGATGTTGTTGCATGTTTGTTCCTGAGAAGGCTCTATCATTGGATCCATGAGCTTGGCTGTTGGTGAAGTGTTCTGAACTGTTTTATGTTTTCCCATGTTTTCATTATGTTCCATAATATCTTATTACAGTAGGTTGAAAGTTTTAGGCTAAGAAATGACTCTTGGAAGCACCTTAGACCTGTTCACCTTTCACTGTTTAATGTTTTCTGCTGCTGAAGTATTTTAGAGGCTTTAATCTCTCTCTTTAGTCTTCATGCTTGTTTATTTCCTTGATAGTTCGAATAGTTGGTTTCAGCATGATTATGGTTTGCCCTGCTTGTCTGCTACCACTAAAAAACTGTTATTGAAGTCTCCCTTTGAAGTTCTTTGCTTACAGTGAGTCAAAGAGGTCTATTTTGATCTTGCCCTTCGTCCTCACTTAAACAGTTGGCTTAAAGGTCGTTATAATTATGATCATAGATGTTTTTAGGTGTTCCCTCTTCTATGACTGTAATTATCAGTGAAATATTTTATGTTTCTAAGTCCTTTGGAATAAAATCTTGGAGGAAATAGGGTGTTCCCCGAATCTGAGATTTCATTTTAAAAGTTGTTTTGAAATCATTATTTGCTTAAAGGTGTGATTTGTAGATTTTATGGTTAGCCATGTCTATCAAAGAGCTCTTTAATGTTCAAGTTATGTTTCCAAATTCCCTTTGTTGAGAATTAAACCTCTCTTTCTAAAATCATTAATGTTCATTTCATTCCAAAAACAAAAGGATCCTATGGCCAAGTTAGATTTGCCCTTTGATATCCCATATCCACTGATGAGTTTGTTATGATCTTTTCTTGACTCCATTTCCCAATGAACCAGATATTTCTCTGTCCTATATATCTTTCCTAGGCCTTTCATGTTCTGCTGTATCATTCCAACCAATCAAACAAATACACACCTACACTTAATAACTAGTCTAAAACCAATACTCAAAGCACACAAAATAAACCTTTGCAAACAAACTTTTGAGAGATCCCTCTCTGAGAACAAGAGGACTAGATCCTGTAACTTTAAAGATTGGTTCTGATGTTGCCTTGTCTTTTGATTTTCCAAACTATCAAAACACGGGACACCAACAGGTTCTATGAACCCCAAGTCTAACAACATACAAAGCAATGACACCAGATCAAAGGATCAACACAGTGAACAGGATGGATGATACAACAGCATTGTTTAAGGTTTAGATGACAACATTCTTTCCAAGATTGCAGCAGCAACCATAGAGAAGCATGGAACATTCTGGAAATGACATATAGTGAAAGGAAGAACAATACCAATCAACTCCAAGCTAAGCCACATAGTGTTAGAGTTGAGGAAGCAAAAACTATAAAAGGGAAAGTTGTGGTAGAGCTCATCGAATATCCAATACATGGAGACTACAATTGTCTTGCACAATACAGTTGAAGAAATTGCAAAAACAAAGTGATTATGTACGATATTTAGAGTTTGAACATGGTGCAGAAAGTGAATCCCACTCTGTAGATACACCTCTAGGAAATGAAATTGAAACCACTTTTGCAGCACCAACAACTAGTGAGAATACCCTAGTAGTGAATGTTGAATTTGATTATAAGGTTGAACTAGTTTTTCTTGAAGAGTGGCTTGCAAATCCAAGTGTGATGGAGATGAAAGTTGCCACGGAAAACCTACAATCACTACAACAAAACACAAAAGGAGGAACACAGAAAATGAGGCAACCATAAGAGTTGTTGAAGCTATTGCAGCTCCAAAAGAGGAGATGAAAGAAAATGAAGATATTATTTTTTATTTTACACAGGTCAACAAAAAATTTTAATCAACAGTCATTAAAATACACACAGAAGCAAAAGAAGATTTAGATAAACAGGACAATGAAATATTGAAGAGGACAACAAAATATTGAAGAAGAAGACCAAAGTAAAGTTGAAGATGAAGATGAAAGAAAAGTACATAGAATATAAAATTTGCAGCAAAAGGAAGAAAAAGCTTATATGGCATAGAGCTAAGAACAACTCGCATCAGCGTATAGAAGTAAAACCAGTTTTTGTATCTCAAGTGTTGTAAGCTTAGCTGAGACTTGAACTAGCAAACATTAGTGGTTGTAATTAAGGGGTGTTGGAATATGTTAATTACTCCCACTTATTCTCAGTTTTTAAGTATTTTCTAGTAGTTTCTAGTACAATTTAAATTTAGAAATAATTAGTCATGCACATGTGTAACATAAAATTGGCATAATTATCATTTTCCATGATCTTTCTAGAGGATCCTCTCTAAGTTTTTTGGGGTCTAATTTTTCTTGTATCCTCAACCAATTTAAGCAATAAAAAATCAAGTTAGAGAGCTGCAACTCTATTGTGTTTTATTGTGTAATATCCCCAACCAACTAATTGTTGGAAGATGTCACCCTCACTGGCCCTTTGTTCCCTTAGGCTAGCAATAAGGGGAGTTCTGGAAGAAGAGGACCCTTGATTTATAATAAGAAGGGGAAAAAGAAGGGATTTTTGTAAATAACTAGGGAAGATGTGGTATTTGCCATAGGTACCATGGCCATAATGGTATTCATGGTATTATGGTCAATGATACTTGACAGTAAATTCTAGAAACTTGGAGAAGGCCCAATGGAAAGCTATAAAAGGAGGAGGAAGGGAAGGCATTCGATCTTGATGTTTTCTCTTTACAGTTGGATTGGAGGCTCGGGGGAGTTTTCCATAAGTGAGGGTCTCAAGTGAGATCATCACGCTAGCTTCGGTGGGATCCAATTTCACCGTAGCCGGCAACCCAACTTCGGTGATACGAGATATCATCCTAGCTGGTTCGATTATTTTCCATCTATTTGATTTCATGGAGGTGATTTAGCTGGAGTAAAGGGTTCCTATTGAAATGTGACAACAAAAGTAATTAATGTAATTATGGGCAAAATTGAGTTATTACCGGTCAATCGGTTTGTAGAAGCAGTTATGTAACGATGTAACGAATTAGCTCATATTAATTGAGGTGGCCTAAGAGGCTTGTAACTGAGGAGAATTATCGTTGAATAATATAGTTTCCAATCCCTTGCCCCGTGGAGGTTTCCTTGACATCCTGTCAAGGTTTTACCATTTAAATTTGTGTGTTTACTTCGGTATGTGTGATTGATTCAGTTTCTTTCAGTTTCCATACATTTATTTCTTGTTTAATGTATTCTCAAACTCAATAAGTGGTATCAGAGCACAAAGACGGAGAAATCCAATTAAAGCTAGATTCAAGACCGTTGTAGAAGAAAATCGCCGAGAAAGCTAGTCAAAGCCAGAGTTAAGACAATTGTAGAAGAAAATCGCCCTGTTTGAGTTGCCTGTTTGGGAAGCTGGTGTGAAGTGCGAGATGAGGACGAGCTGGAAAATCTACCTATAAAAAAAAAAAAAATTGTGCGAAACGAGGACAGAACTTTGCTGCCATAGAGGAAGTAGCCAATGGATGTCAATCGACTTTGATTATTTGATGCGGTCAAAGTCAAACCAAACTGCCATAAAGGAAGAAGCCATGCCGCCGAAGAGCTATTGAACACATGCCCATAAAGCCGCGTCAACGCTGAAGATAAGAATGCCCATACCCATTGATTAAGAAAACAACGAGAAAAGGGAAGAGTCTGATCAATTGAACCTGCCGGCAGAGGGAAGAGCTTGAGTTGGTGTATCTGTCGTTTTATCAAAGTCGTGTTCACTGTTTGGAGGGAGGAAGAAAGTTGTCATGTCTATTGCAGTGCTGGAAAGAGTAGGCTTAGTCAATTGAATGAAAATCAGGTACATTTTTTTTGAAAAGGCAGACATTTCTCATATTCGATTTTTAAAGAAAACATAATTTTTTTTAGAAGGAAATTGTCTGGTTGAAGAGGAGGATTTTCTGTATGAAATTGTTTCTAAAATTGGTTGAAGAGAAGGGTTTTCTGTATGAAATTTTTTAAAAGGAGAAATTTTATTTCTGAAATTCTGAACTAGAAGGGTTTGAACAGAAAGATTTGAATAGGGTTTGAAATAATCTTTTTGTGAAATTCTAGAAATTAAAACAAGAAGGGAAATCAGAAACCCTACCAGAAGAAGTGAAAATCAATTTTTTTTTAAACCCTAGTTGAAAGAAGGGAAACAATTTTTTGAAACCCTAGTTAGAAATTTAAGAAAGAAGGGAAAACCAGGAAACCATAGTTAGAAGACATGGCCAAAATGACAAATGCAAAGTTCAAGATGGAGAAGTTCACCGAGTAGAACAATTTTGCATTGTGTAAACTGAAAGTTAGGGACTTGCTGGTGCAACAAGGGTTGCACAAAGCATTAGATGAGGTGAAAAAAAAACCTGCAAGCATGACAGATTCAGATTGAGAGGACTTGGATGCCCGAGCTCTTAGTACCATTACATTATGCCTGGTAGATGGAGTTCTCTTCAATATCATTGAAGAGAGTACAGTTGCAGGTTTGTGGGGAAAACTGAAAACTTTGTATATGATCAAATTATTGACCAACAGAATATATTTAAGAAGAAAATTGTATAGTCTTCGGATGAAGGAGGATACAAAAGTTGCAGAACATTTAAATGTTTTTAATACACTTATTTTCCAATTGTCAAATATGGAAGTTAAAATTCAGGAAGAAGACAAAGCTATAACTTTATTGTGTTCTTTGCCTGAGTCATGGGACCACTTCATAACTTCAATCACTTTCAGCACTGCTAATTCTTCGAAATATGAATCAGTTGTGAGAGCTCTGTTATCTGAAGAGGTACAAAGAAAATCCAGTATTGAAACATTTGCACCAGAAGCCATGGTAGCCAGAGGCTGGTCAAAGGGGAGAGGGGAGAAAGCAAGGGTTTCTTCCAGATCAAAATCAAAGGGCAAGAAATGTAAAGCTAAATGTTGGTACTGCAACAAAATTGAACACTCAAGAAAGACTTTTGGAAACTGGAGTCTGAAAACCAGAAGAAGGAAGAAAATCAAGTTGATTTAAGTATGGTTGATGAAGTTTTATCTGCTGAAGTAGGAATAGTAGATGAAGCTTTACCTGTTTGTAATTTCTCTCAGAATGTTGAAAGTTGGTTGTTAGACTCTGGTGCTTGTCATCACATGAGTCCGCACAGAAATTGGTTTACTTCATATGAAGCTGTGAATGGTAGTTCTGTGTTTATGGGAAATAATGTGTCTTTTCAGACTGTTGGGATGGGAAATGTAAAAATTAAGATGTATGATGATACAGTTAGAACATTAACTGAGGTTAGACATGTACCTGAATTGAGGAAAATTTTGATTTCTTCGGTAATTTTGGACTCGGATGGTTATAAGTTTACATGTCAAAATGGAGTGTTGAAAGTCTCAAAAGGTGCCCTGGTTGTTATGAAGGCAGAAAAGGTTGGAAATCTTTACAGACTCAATGGAAGTACTCAAGTTAGTGAGGCAATGATTGGATCAGGAAAAGCAGAAGAAAGTTCTCGCCTATGGCATCAGCGGCTGGGTCACATGAGCGAGAAAGGTCTTCAAGTACTGATGAACCGCAAGTTGCTTCCTAATTTGAAATCCTTGAAGTTGGATTTTTGTAAATATTATGTGTATGGAAAACAATGTAAACAGAGATTTAAAACTGGAAGTCATAATAGTAAAGAAATTTTGGACTATATCCATTCTGATCTTTGGGGACCATCTCCTGTTGTGTCTTATGGAGGTGCATTATATTTCTTAACATTTATTGATGATTTCTGCTGGAAATTTTGGCTATACATGTTGAAAAAGAAAGCTGATGTATTTAATGTTTTTAAACAATTTAAAGCTATGGTGGAAAAGAAAACAGGAAAATCAATTAAATGTTTAAGAATTGACAATGGCGGTGAATTTACTTCTTTAGAATTTGAGCAATACTGTAAAGATGAAGGGATTGTTAGACATAAAACTATTGTTTATACTCCTCAAAAAAATGGCATTGTTGAACGTATGAATCAGAATCTTATGGAAAGAGCCAGAAGCATGATCAACAATGCTAACCTGCAAAAGGAGTTGTGGGCAGAAGCATTATCTACTGCTTTTTATTTAGTTAACAAATCACCTTCTATTGCCATAAATTGCAAAATTCCTAAGGCAGTTTGGTTGGGTTAGTCTTGTGATTATTCACATTTAAAGATTTTTGGTTGCAATGCCTATGCTCTTATTCCTAGGAATCAGCGCTCAAAGTTAGATCCAAAATCAAAATGTTATGTATTTGTTGGGTATGATTATGCAATGAAAGGATACAGGTTATGGGATCCAACTTCACGGAAGATAGTCATTAGTAGAGATGTAACATTTGATGAATCTTCTCTTCTAAAATCGGATGTTGGAAAAGTTGAACAGGAATAGGTATCGCGAAATCAAAAAATTCAGTTGGAGGCTAAACTTTTTCCAGAAAGTCGAAAGGAAGAAGAGACTTCTGAAGAAAAAGGTGAAGAAGCAAATGAAACTGTAGAAGTTCCAGAACCAGTTCAACAACCAGTCACTCTAAGAAGGTCTACGAGGGAAAGAAGAACACCCAAAAGGTATGAAGATTTTGCTTCATCTTTTGCGTTGATTATTGAAAATGGGGAACCTTCTTGTTATCAGGAAGCAATGGATGATGTAGATAGCGAAAAATGGAAAAAGGCTATACCTGGGATCTTGTAAAACTTCATGAAGGGAGAAGTGTTGTTGGATGCAAATGGGTCTTAAAATTGAAACAGAAAGTTGATGGAAATATCGAAAGGTATAAGGCGAGGCTAGTTGCATAAGGGTATCCTCAGGTTGAAGGTATTGATTTTCATGGGATTTTTTCACCAATCGTAAATTTTGTTTCTATTCGTACTGTGTTAGCACTAACTGCATTACTTGACCTTGAGTTAGAACAATTAGATGTTAAAACAACATTTCTTCATGGTGATTTGGATGAAGAGATATATATGGAAGATCTAGAAGGTTTTGTACAAGATCGCAACAGAATATTAGTTTTCAAGCTCAGGAAATCATTGTATGGCCTGAGGCAGCCACCGAGGCAATGGTACAAGAAGTTTGAATCCTTCATGGTGAGCCAGAACTTTATCAGAAGTGAGTATGATCATTGTGTATAATTCAAAAGTTTCAATGGCATATTCATTAACTTAGTGTTGTATGTTGACTATATGCTTATTGCAAGCAAAAGCATGGAAGAAATCAACAGGTTAAAGGATCAACTATCTAGGAATTTTGATATGAAGGATCTTGGAGCGGCAAAACATATCTTGGGCATGGAGATACACAGAGACAAGAAGAATGGTAAGCTTTGGTTATCATAGCAGAAGTATCTAGAGAAAGTGCTTGAAAAGTTCGGTATGAACAATGTGAAACCTGATAATATTCCATTAGCTTTCCATTTTAAGCTTTCTTCGGTTTGAGTCTTAAAATTAATGAAGAAAATAAGTATATGTCTTGTGTACCATATGCAAATGCGGTAGGCAACTTAATGTATGCAATGGTATCTACAAGACCCGAAATTTCACAAGCAGTTGGAGTTGTCAGCAAGTTCATGGCAAATCCAGGGGAAGAACATTGGTGAGCAGTGAAATGGGTGCTTGCATCATCTTTGATGGTCGTGAAGGTTTAGTTTGCGAATATGTGGGTGCTGATTATGCAAGTGATTTGGACAAAAGGATGTCTACTACAAGTTATGTTTTTACTCTTGCAGGTGGAGCAATTAGTTGGATGTCAAAGCTTCAAGAGACAGTTGCTTTGTCCACTACTGAAGTGGAGTATATAATTGCTTCAGATGCCTATAAAGAGGCAATTTGGTTAGAAGGTTTGTCTGATGAGATTGGAAGGATGCAGGAGAAAGTGAATGTGTTCTATGACAGCCAAAGTGCTATTCATTTGGCTACAAAACCAGCTTATCACAGCAAGACCAAGAAAATTGATGTATGGTATCACTTTGTGAGACATGTGATCGATGGTGGAAAAGTAGCTCTCAAGAAGGTCCGTACATAGGAGAATTGTGCAGATATATTCACGAAGCCAGTTACAGTAAAGAAGTTGTGATGGTGTCTGGCTTCTGTTGGCTTGCAAAAGAGATGATGAATGGGCATGGGCAAGGGATTAGAAAAATTGTTGTCAAGGTGGAGTTTGTTGAAATGTGACAACAAAAGTAATTAATGTAATTATGTGAAAAATTTAGTTATTATCGGTCAGTTGGTTTGTAGAAGCAGTTATGTAACGATGTAATGAAGTAGCTCATATTAATTGAGGTGGCCCAAGAGGCTTGTAACTGAGGAGAATTATCATTGAATAATATAGTTTCCAATCCCTTGCCCCATGGAGATTTCTTTGACACCCTGTAAAGGTTTTACCACGTAAATTTGTGTGTTCACTTGTGTGTGTGTGATTGATTCGATTTCATTCAGTTTCCATACATTTCTTTCTTGTTTAATGTATTCCCGAACTCAATAGTTCCAAGATTGGATCAAGATTTGTTATACGAGATCTATTAATGTATGGGCAATTCTCTCTTTGATCCATCGATCTCAGAGAATTAGAGGAGTGAAGTCATTTATTCCCTAGCTGGGTATATTTCTCCATTTCTTGTACACACTTGCAGACATGAGGTTTTTCTTAGATTTGTGTGTGATCCTCATCAATCAGAAGCCAACTATTTGAAATTCATTATCAGGTCAATTTTGAGTAGGATGAAACTCCCTTGACACTTGTGCGTGATTATGTTATGACCTAGGCAAATAATTTACTGAAGGGAAAATCATAGTAGCAGATTGGAAATTGTTGGCATGCCAGAACAGAGATCATGTTCATCACTTTGGCACGAACCCTTCTCCATCAATTAATCAATGATTGTTAAAGCAAGTATACTTGCAGACTTGGAGATTGGTTAATAATTGGTAGAACGAGTAGTTGGACACTATTCTCTATTGATTTTCTAGATTGAGCATCTAGAGTTGGAAGGCCAAGAGCTCATTGTTGGGCAACCCCTTTGAAACAGAGCATTATCCTATTTGAACAGTCATTTTGGTGGCAGAGTTAACATTTATGCATCTGGAGCATCATTGTTTGTATTGTGTAGATGAATTAGGTTCCTAAGATTCATTGAGATTTGTATCTCTTTGTCAAATTAATAAAAGCTATCTTTTTTCTCTAAGAGAATTCATTGTGCAAGTACTCTAGGTGCTTATGATATGTTAAAAGTTTTCATTGAATAATTCTTGTTGTCTCAAATATTTTCTGAATTTTTTATAAATTGTTTGTCGAAGAACTAGGTGGAGTTAAGGTTTAAATTTTGTCAAGTCTGGGCAGAAATCAGTGATGGTACATTACAGTCGTTTCGGAGCCAAATTCTTGGCCAACTGTGGGATGTAATGCTAAGAAAAATCAGAGGGATACCAAGAGGTATTTCCATTGGTTGGAAGGGGTGGAGAGACAAAAGCCAAGGAAGAAGGCACAAGACTAAAGAAGATCTAGAGGTCATTCCTGAAGCATAAGAAGGGCACGAAGAGCATGAAGAACTAATGGGAGACCAAAATTTGGGATGCTCTTGATAAGATTGCCTCAGCGCAAGAAGCAATCATGCAACTTCTCATCAAAATGTCCCATACTCAACTTGGAAATTCTAACCAACAGAGCAATAATGGAGAAGGTGGTTCACATTCCAATGGGGGCAGCCATATACATGCACAAACCAACCCCCATAATAGCCCACACATTTATGGAAGCAGGCCAACTATGCCACCATTTTTAGATGATTCCTCTATGGAGCAGGAATCTCTGTCACCCATAGCAGGAACAGTCACAACTTGGATGAGGGAGTACCAAACATTACCTTTGGAAGTAAAGGTGACCTTGACCATAAATGATTGTTATTTTATGAGGAGAAAACAACAAAGGAAGGCAACAATGTATGGGGGTTCTCAGCCAAACTAGAATCTGCAGAAGGCAGTGGGGAAAGTAACTCTTCCTTATTTTAATGGGTCAACAAAATGTTCAGCTAGGTCATGGGTGTAGAAATTGGACACATATTTCCAGCTTAACCCCATGTGTGAGATGGATGCTATCAAATACGACACTCTACATCTTGATGGGGAAGCACACAAATGGTGGCAATACAAAATCATCACACAAGGGCATGCTAGCATCACTTCCTATACAGAGTTCACACATAAGTTGATAGAGGGATTCGATAGGAAGGACCTTGAGTTTTACTTCAGGGAGTTAGCCTAGCTTTGGAAAACGGGAAATATCGAAGCCTATATTGTTGAATTTCGGAGATTGGTTATAATGGTCACTGACCTTTCAATGGCCCAGACAGTTATGTTGTTCATAGAAGGTCTGTTAAAACCCTTGCGTGGGTGGGTAATAACCTACAAACCCAAAACCTTGCAAGATGCAATTAGTAGGACAAGGGATATGCAAGACGTCGTACCAAAGACCAAGTTCCCTTCCAAACCAACCTTTCCTCAAAAGGGAAAAGATATCAGGTAGTCGCAGAAAGAATGGTCAAGGAAGAGCCAGATGGATGATGAGACTAGAAAGGACCTCAGAAGGAAGAGATTGTGCTTCTCCTGTCAGGAGCCTTTGGCACCAAGGCATTGGTGTATAAAGGAAAGGCCCACTATATCGAAGTATTTTTTGATAGCGAGGATGAGGGAGAAGAACTAGAGCAGGATTAGGGAGAATCACCTAGAATGGAGGTAGAGCAGCTACAGGAGGTGACTCATGAAGGAGTCATTGCCTTACTTACAGGAGTTCCGAGGCATCACACTCTCCTGATCATGGGTACCATACAGGGGCAAAAGGTGACCGTGTTGATTGATGGAGGAGCCTCACACAATTTCATCAATGCAGAGTTTGTAGTGAGAAGGGGATTGACAACTAAAGAATTTGGAGGATTTACAGTCTTAATTCCTAGAAAGAAGGAGCACAACCACATGTCATGCACTAGAATAGTTCACAACATGAGTCTAACAATGGGAAACTACACAGTTACCAATAACTTCCATATCTTATATTACCTAGAATCCCATGTGGTATTAGGGGTACAACAACTATATTCGATTGGGACACATACAGTGAACTATCAGGAGTTGGAAATTTGCATTTACAAGGCCAGATGGTAAGAAGGTGATGCTGAGAGGGATGCATTCTTACCCACCCAAGATCGTGACATCAAACATAATGGAGGCAGATTTTCAACATGGGAATATCCTGTGGGTGATAGAATGCCAAGTTATGGAGAGGAAGCCAGTAGAGCAGCATAGTAAGTACCATCTTGACATTATGGCATTATTGTAGAAGCACCAGAAGGTTTTCGGAGATATATCACTAGGCAGACCCCAAATAGGGGATTCGAGCGCATCATTGAACTAGAGAAAGGGTCCAAGTTGTCATCACTACCCCTTATTGACAACCCAAGGCATATAGAGATGAAATAAAGAAGGTCACCCATGAGTTGTTCACATTAGGACACATTCAGCCTAGCTCAAGTCTTTTCACCTCATCTCTAGTATTGGTAAAAAAGAAGGATGGGTCCCTGAGGATGTGTGTAGACTATCGGCACTGAACAAGAAGACCATCAAGAACCAATATCCTATCCCCAAGATTGACGAGTTGATGGAAGGGGGCCAAGTACTTCTCGAAGATTGATCTCTACTCAGGATCATAGTATTCAAAATCGGTTGGTTTGAACCGTAAACCGGTCAAACTGGTGGGTTCATTAACCAAAGCCACTTGAATGGTAGAAAAAATGGGTTTAACTGCCCTCCTCACTAGTTTTTTAGTCAAATCGAGCATAAATCGTTTGGTTCGCTGCCAAGTTGACCGCAGACCCACCGAACACACTTTTTTGTCTTTTGAGGTGGTTTTGAGGGAAACGAAGGATTGTTTCCCTCCAAAAACAGTGCCTCCAAGCCAATAAAAGGAGGTCTCCCCTCTCAATTTCTTCACACATCTCATTGGGAGTTTTTGCGAGCTTCATTGTGAGCATGGAGAGTGTTTAGATTTTGCTAGAGTAGTGGAACAACAAAGAGTTTCAGCTAAGTAGTAGCTACTAGCCACCATGCCTCCAAAAGCCAAGGATACTGCATAGGCTCATTGTGATATGATTTATGGCAAAATGATCTACAAATATTGCCAAAAATCCATTAAAGGAGGGGGTATTAACAGGTTCAAGCAACACTGGTTGGGATTGGAGGCCATGTAAAGCCATGTAGAGCACCAAATGAAGTAATAGGGCATACTAGGCCATAATACCTTCAAAAGTTTGAGACTCCAGTCACAAGTTTGTGACTCAAGTAGTTGCATAGTTTGAGAGTCGAGACTCAACCAAGTTTGATCATGATGACAAGTTTCAAATGGTAATATTGACCACTAATATCATATATGTAGACTTGTAGAAGGCCAGTGGTCCCATAGATTGTAGGCTTTGTTTTTGGACTCTAGAGGCCATTTAGAGCCTCATTGATTATATATTTTGTCATTGATATGTATCGTACTCGGTGTCATTTTGATATATTCAACTTTACATGGTATATATATGAGCAAACTTTGAATATTTTATCTCTATTGGTTTGGAATCATGGTTTTAAATCTTAAAAATAGTTTTTTTAATTAAAAAATAATTATTTCATGTGTTTTTTTTAAATCGGTTCATTGAGATCTAACCAGCCTCGGTTTGATCGGTTCCGGTTTGAAACCCGGTTTATTAGGTGGACTAGTCTGCTCACTGGTTTTGGTTTTCAATACTGTGCTCAGGATATCACCATGTCAAAGTCTGAGAACAAGACATCCCAAAAACAACTTTCAAATGTCACTACGGATTCTATGAATTCCTAGTTATGCTCTTAGCGTTAACCAATGCACCCGCTACATTTCATTCTTGTATGAACCAATTGTTCAATAAGCAGTTACACAAATTGTGTTGGTGTTTTTTGATGATATATTGATCCACAATCAAACGTGGGAAGAGCATCTACAACATTTGGATGAGGTGCTGGGAATTCTAGAGGAGCAACAAGTCTACGCCAAAAGCTCTAAATGTGAGTTTGGCCTTACATAGATGTTGTATCTAGGGCACGTGATCTGAGGCCAAGGGTTCAAAGTACATTAGGAGAATATTGAGGCCATTCTTAATTGGCCCAATCCTAGGAATGTAACTGAATTGAGAGGCTTCTTGGGTATTTGCACTTATTACAGAAGGTTTGTCAAAGGGTATTCACAGCTGGCGGCAATGCTTACCAATCTCTCTAAAAAGGGGGCCTTTGTATGGTCAAAGGTAGCATAGGAGGCATTCGAGCAGCTAAAGAGTGATGAATGAGTTCATACCCAGTTCTAGCCTTGTTGGACTTCTCTCAATCATTTGTGGTGGAGTGTGATGCCTCTAGAGAAGGCATCAGGGCCGTTTTGACACAAAACCATCATCTGATTTCTTTTTCAAGTAGGAAGCTCAAATATTATGAGCGTACCTATTCTATCTATGATAAAGAGATGTTGGAAATAATGCATGCGTTGGCCAAGTTTTGGCCATATTTGGTGGGCAACAGGTTTAAGGTAGATCATAACAGTGTTAGGTACTTCCTGGACTAGAGGGGTTAAACAAGAGGCAATAAAAATTGGTAAGCAAAAACCAGGATTATGACTTTGAGATCAAAGATGTCAAAGGCAAGATATACGTAGTAGCATATGCCTTATCTAGGAAACTAGCTACCTTTTCTCTCATAGACGCTGCAACAAACTAGAAGTACCATCTTTTGGTAGAATACTCTAAGAACATGATGGCTTGTGAGATTCTTGATGAGAAGTCACAAGACAGTCAATATCAGGTTGTCAATGGCATTATCTATTATAAATACCAAATCTATTTAGTACCTGAGTCCCAGTTGAAGGTGAAAATCATGCAGGCAACCCAAGATTCTCCCATTGCGAGACACCCGAGGTTTTTGAAGACTTATAGGACTATTAAGGAGAGGCTCACGTGGAAGGGCCTCAAGGAGGACGTTATCGGATATGTTCAAGAGTGAAGTACCTGCCAGTAAAATAAGGCAAAACAAACACACCCAATAGGTTTGCTACATCCATTTCCCATTCCAGAGCAGAAATGGGAGAGTGTTTCCAGGGATTTCATCACATGACTACCCTCAGCACAAGGTAAGGATTGTATCTTTTTGGTGGTAGATTGGTTGACCAATTATGCTCACTTCTTCGCCATTTCCTCAAAAAGCTCTGCATTATAGATAGAAAAATTATTCTTCCAAGGAGTGTTCTAGTTGCAATGTTTGCCCAAGACCATCATCAGTGACCATGATAGTATATTGATGGGAGCGTTCTGGAAAGAATTATTTAGATTGGTGGGTAGGAAGCTCACTCCTAGCTCGAGCTACCACCCACAGATAGATGGACAGATAGAGGTAGTGAATAAATGGTTGGAAGGGTACTTGCGGAACTATGTCACGAGGCAGTAGAAGGCGTGGGTGAAGTGGTTGTATTAGGAGAATATTGTTATAACACTACTCACCACATGTCCATAGGGATGTCACCCTTCCAAGCCTTGTACGAGTATGAGGCACTGTCTTTTGCAGATACAACGTTTGGAGATAGTTAGGCTCCACTGGCTAAGGATTGGATCCAAGGGTGCTAGGATATTCTCAGGGCACTCAAGGATAACTTGCAAACAACCCAGAATCGTCAAAAATTGTATGCAGACTGGCAGAGAGTGGAGAGGAGTTTCGAAATGGGAGATATAGTGTATCTCCGTCTACAGTTTTACCAACAGTCCAAAAGCAGAAGGGGGAAGAAAAATTGGAGCCACGGTTTTATGGACCCTGTGAATTATATGAAAAATAGGAGAAGTGGCATATGAATTGGAGCTCCCAGCGGAGAGCATGATACATAATATATTTCATGTCTCTTGCTTGAAGAAGGTTGTTGGGTAGCATATTATCTCATCTCCTAATTTGCCTCCATTGGATGAAGAGGGACACCTTTAGCTCATTCCAGAGGAGGTGTTGGAGGTACAAGAAAGGAAGCTGAGAAGCAGGACCATCAGGGAGTATCTCGTGCGACGGAAAGATTTACCTTCAGAGGATGCCACCAGGGAGGGAGAGCAGATATTGCAGCATCCAACACTTAAATTGCTTGAGAGCAAGCAATTTTGGGCAAGGAGGACTGTAATATCTGTTGATATTTTGTGTATTTGGGGTAGCATCAGTTGTGCTCTGGCTCCCAAACTTTGTGGAGGGACTAGAGTTCACCTAATCTATAGGACCCAGAAATGGATTTGAGAAATTTCATTTGGTTTAGGAGATATAATTATTTTAAGTGTATTTCCTAAGTTAAAACTTAGGAAAATAAAATAATTAAAGTGAATTTAATTAAACATGTGATGAAATTGTCTTAAGTCACACGGATCAAGATTTCTTTTAATCTTAGCCATTGATTCAAGATCTGATCATGGCCGTTGATTTGTCAACGAGAAAAATATAAAGGAAAGGCTTGGGGTCATTTGTAAAGACACACAGAGGCAGAGCACTGAAGCTAAGCTGAGATTCTAGGGTAGGGTTTGCTAAGAATACTCATAAGTGTTTCAGCTGCAGAGAGGGGAATTTAGACCAAGGAGATGATCTAATCCCAGGGTCTAGAATACACAGGCAGAGATCAACTCAAGGGCAGTGCAGAGGAAGGCAGTAGCAGCAGCAAAGACAGCGTAATTTTCAGGAGACCCTTGAGGGGTTACGCAGAGACCCTTCAAGGGCAGCATAGTGACTGCGTCACCCATTCTGAGGTAATGCAGTCCCTTCCGGGGCAGCGCTAAGGGTTTAGAGGCCATTCAAGGCTGACGCAGAGCCTTTCAGGGGATTCAGAGGCTGACGCAAAGCCTTTCAAGGACAGCGCTGGGGTTTCTAGGCCCTAATCTTGGCTAAATTCTGTAAATCCCATTTGAGGGTGTGGATTAGTCATTATTTTGGCCCTAGATCAACCAGTGAGCTGGAGATCTAGTGTTTTCTCTGTTGGGTTTTCCAAGTGTGGAACCCATATCTGGGTATTCAAAAATATTCTTAATAATAGAGCCCTCCAGCAGCCAGAGATCGGTTTTCCCACATTGGGTTTTTCCGAGGACTATTTTTCTAGAAATAACTATGTCACTTTGTCAATGTGTGCATGTGCTTTTTCTAGATCTGAATTGGTAGAGATCTGTTATGTGTTTTGCTTCGATGTTAACTTGAATTTATTCAGTTGATAACTTATCTAAGTAGGAGGAGCTTAACCGGATTAACAGTAATAATTTTTGCGTAAGATATAAGATTCAGAAATTTCTACATGGTATCGGAACAATTGCAGATCTAGAAGGGTCACTAGCAGGAGAATCTGAAGGATCTAGTTGCAGAAAGCAGTTGAAAAAGCAACAGAGAACCAGATCTGAAGGGACGACGCAGTTTTCAGGAGCAGATTCACGCAGAGGGAAGGGTGACATTGTCCAGTGCTGTGTCCTAGCAAGCCCACACAATTACTATGCAGGGGCAGCTCAGAAACAACACTGGTTGGGTCTAAAGCCAGCCAGTGTGATTCAGATCTAAATCTGTCAGATATAGAAAAGATTGCAGAAAAGCTGCAGAAATTCAGAAGAGCTGGTGGGGTTAAATTTCTGAAGTTTTCAGATTTTTAGCCTTAGCACAAGTGACAAAGATTGGGAGGAGATTAGCTTCTCAGAAAAGTTTCTTGCCAAAGGAAACTTGCAGTTTGATCAGAGGATCAAAGAAGAAGCTGAATCATAGTTGATTTGGTAGATTTCCAAGGAGGGAAATCAAGTGTCAGAGGGAGTAGAAGGCCCCTGTTTCACCAATGGCCTTAGATCCATTTCTCTAGCAAAGAGAAAAGAAAGTTCTGACACAATCTGAGCAGATGGCCCCTCATACACTGCATGATCAGGATAGGCTAGATGGCTTCTCAAACTTTTATGTTTGGAAGGCAAAGATCCTGATTGTCCTTGAGGCATACAATCTAAGAGAGCATGCAAAGTAGACTCTGGCCACACCGACATATGCGAATCTCCTACAGAAACATAGGGAAGCTGCTAGGCATGCCAAACGACTAATAATGGATGGTATCAAGGACCATATTGTACCACACATAGCTGAGACAACTAATGAGATGTGGAAGGCCTTGACTTCCCTGTATGAGGGAAAGTCTATCCAAAGGAAAATGTTGTTGGAGACCCAAATGAGGTCATTCATGATGACCAAGGGAGAAGACATGGAACACTTCCTCTTCAGACTACAAGCAATCAGGGATCAACTGACTACAACAGGTGCAACCGTAGATGATGCTGTGATAGTCAGGACTACCCTCAATGCAGTCATGGATGAGTGGGAAACCTTTGTCCAAAGTATCTTGGGCAGAGCATACCTCCCAGATTGGGACAGCTTGTGATCAATCCTGCATCAAGAAGAACTACGCAGATTCACCAAGAGGCAGCACAACCCTACATTGAGCAAAGTAAAGAAGGAAGAGGAGGAAGATGCAGCCTTGGCATCGAAGAAGCAACCAAAGAAGAAGAAGGATCTTTCAAAGATCAAGTGCTTCCAATGTGGCGAAATGGGACATTTTTCCAGCCATTGTCCGGAGAAGAAAAGGGACAAGGAAGCATCTTCTTCCAAAACAGCTGTGGCAGATGATGGGTCAGGAGATGATGCAGCCATGAGTGCTCATGAACCACGGAGATGGGGTGACATGGACATGTAGAGGAGCTACATGAAAGAGAGGCAAGATCCTTGAGCAGCTCATCTCTTGGATCACAAGCGAGCTACGACAGCCTTAAGATAGTAGCGGGACAAGTGGAGCAGTGGGGGCATAGATCACAGATGAGGCAAAGGCAAAGGCAGATCTGAAGGTTGGGAGGAGCAGCGCAAAGCAAAGCAGCAGCAACGTAGAAACAGTAGCAGCGCAGAGGCTAATGTGACTTCAGTAGCGCAGAGCAGTGCTACTTATTCAGTGCAGAGCTACAGCAGCGCAGATGGCTTCAGAGGGACAGTGCAGTGCAGCAGCAGCGTGACAGATTTCAACACAAGGGGCTGATGTGATTTCAGTAGTGCGAAGGGAATCTGATTACGTAGGTAGAGCTGTAGTTGTGCATCGTTCTTTAGATGCCAGCACAGATCTGTAGCCTATGGAGCTTCAGTGATGAGGATGCAGTCCATCTAACTTGTTTGTCAAAGATTTGGCAGGAGATTCAGTTGTTTCTCTCAACAACTGAAGTTGCAATGTAGCAGATTAGCAGTGGCAGTGCTATGAGCAGCACAGATGTAGCATATTGAGAGGGAGCTACAGTACAGTGGTTGCAATGGCAGTGGTAGTCATGGGCAACAGTACAGAATGGCAGCAACAGTGCAAAGTTGAGTGGCAGCAGGCCAAGCTTCAGCAAGCACATAACCATTACTCAAAGTCATGTAATGCATAGTGTGATGTATTGCTAGAGCACACCCTTGATGCTAAGAGGGAGTGTTGAGAATTTTTGTATTTGGGGTAGCATCAATTGTGCTCTATCTCCCAAACTTTGTGGAGGGACTAAAGTTCACCTAATCTACAAGACCCATAAATGGATTTGGGAAATTTCATCTGGTTTAGGAGATATTAAATTACTTAATTATTTTAAGTGTATTTCCTAAGTTAAAACCTAAGAAAATAAAATAATTAAAGTGAATTTAATTAAACATGTGATGAAATTGTCTTAAGTCACACAGATCAAGCTTTCTTTTAATCTTAGCCATTGATTCAAGATCTGATCATGGTCGTTGATTTGTCAACGAGAAAAGTATAAAGGAAAGGTTTGGGGTCATTTGTAAAGACACACAGAGGCAGAGCACTAAAGCTAAGTTGAGATTATAGGACATGGTTTGCTAAGAATATTCAGAAGTGTTTCAATTGCGGAGAGGGGAATTTAGACCAAGGGGATGATCTGATCCTAGGGTCTAGAATACACAAGAGGCAAAGATCAACTCGAGGACAGCGCAGAGGAAGGCAGCAACAACAAAGACAACGTAATTTTCAGAACCTTCAGGGGTTACGCAAAGACCCTTCAGGGGCAGTGCAGTGACTGCATCACCCATTTTGGGATAACGCAGTCCCTTCCGGAGCAGCGCTAACAGTTTGGAGGCCATTCAAGGCTGACACATAGGCTTTCAGGGGCTTCAGAGGCCGACGCAAAGCCTTTCAGGGACAACGCTGGGGTTTCTAGGCCCTAATCTTGGCTGAATTCTGTAAATCCCATTTGAGGGTGTGGATCAGTCATTATTTTTTCCCTAGATCAACCAATGATCTGTAGATCTAGTGTTTTCTCTGTCGGGTTTTCCAGATCTGGTACCTAGATTTGGGTATTCAGAAATATTCTTAATAATAGAACCCTCCAGCAGCCAGAGACCGGTTTTCCCACCTTGGGTTTTTCTGAGGACTATTTGTCCAGAAATAACTGTGTCACTTTATCAATGTGTACATGTGTTTTTTCTAGATCTGAATTGGTAGAGATCTGTTATGTGTTTTGCTTCTATGTTAACTTGAATTTATTCAGTTGATAACTTATCTAAGTAGGAGGAGCTTAACCGTATTAACAGTCATAATTTCTACATAAGATAAAGATTCAGAAATTTCTACAATATCCCCAACCAACTAATTGTTGGAAGATGTCAGCCTTGTTGGCCCTTTGTTCCCTTAGGCTATAGCAACAGGGGGGGTTTTGGAAGAAGGGGACCCTTGATTTATAATAAGAAAGGGCAAAAGAAGGGATTTTTGTAAATAATTAGGGAAGATGTGGTATTTCCCATGGGTATTTGCTGATGGTATTTGCCGGTGGTATTTGCTGATGGTATTCATGGTATTATGATCAACGATATTTGATGGCAAATTCTATAAACTTGGAGAAGACCCAATGGAAAGCTATAAAAGAAGGTAGGAGGAAGTGAAGACACTTGATCTTGATATTTTCTCTCTGCATTTGAATTTGGAGGCTCAGGCGAGTTTTCCATAAGTGAGGGTCTCAAGTGAGACATCAAGTCAGCTTTGGTGGGATCCAGTTTCACCCTAGCCAGCAACCCAACTTCAGTGATACGAGATATCACCCTAGCTAGTTCAATTCTTTCCCATCTATTTGATTTCGTGGACATGATTTAGCTAGAGTAAAGGGTTCCAAGATTGGATCAGGATCTGTTATACAAGATCTATTATTGTTAGGGAAGATCTCACTTTGATCCATCGATCTTGGAGAATCAAAGGAGCGAAGTCATTTATTCCCTGGCTCGGTATATTTCTCCTTTTCATGTGCGCACTTGCAGACAGGAGGTTTTTCTTAGATATGGGTGTGATCCTCAGTGATTGGAAGCCAGATATTTGAAATTCATTATCAGATCAATTTTGTGTAGGAAGAAACTCCCATGGCACTTGTGTGCGATTATGTTATATTCTGGGAAAATAATTTACTGGAGGCCAAATCATAGTAGCAGATTGGACATTGTTGGCATGCCAGAACAGAGATCATGTTCTTCACTTTGGCACGAACCCTTCTCTATCTAGTATCAATTAATCAGTGATTGCTGAAGCAAGTATACTCACAGATTTGGAGATTGGTTAATAATTGGTAGAACGAGTAGCTGGATATTATTCTATATTGATTTGGCAGATCGAGCACCTAGAGTTGGAAGGCCGAGAGCTTATTGCTGGGCTACACCTCTGACACAGAGCATTATCCTATTTGGACAGTCATTCTGGTGGCTGAGGTAACATTTATGCATCTGCAGCGTTGTTGTTTGTATTGTGGATATCACCAGAGATAACATTTATGCATCTGGAGCATCATTGTTTGTATTGTGGAGATCCTAAATTTCATTGAGTTTTGTATCTCTCTCTATCAAATTAATAAAAGCTATTTTTTGCCTCCAAGAGAATTCACTGTGCAAGTACTCTAGGTGCTTATGATATGTTTGGTAAAAGTGTCCATTGAATCATTCCTGCTGTCTCAAATACTTTCTGAATTATTTATAAATTGTTTGTCGAAGAACTGAGTGGAGTTAAGGTTTAAATTTTGTCTAGTCTGGGCAGAAATCAGTGCTGGTACATTACATTTTGTATTCTGATAAGTGGTGTTCTTCTGAATGTTTAATTGCTGTAACAGTCTGTTTTAACTTTTCCCTTCTCTGTCTACTACATCATAGAATAAATAGAACAAAATAGCTAGGGATAAAAGCGACATATAACCAATGAGGTATAGACCAGTTAATTTCTGTGAGATTTAGTACCACAAAGTCAGGTTCAAATCTCATTAGAGAATCCCATTGGAGGGGTTCAGGATGGGAGGATTTAACTATCCTAAGGGTCATTCTTCCATTCAATAATATTGAGACTGGCCCCTAGCATAATTCTTTAAAAACCCAAAAAGAAAGCAAAACATATAAAATGTCGCATGCCCATCAATAAAACGAATTAAAATCTAAATTGGACAGGAACAGAATACAGTGAAAATGCACTTTGTAGTGAAAATCATTGTGTGAAAATGCACTTTGTAGTGTTCAAAATATGATTAATCAACACTAAGTGTTCCGTTTAAGCATGAGTAAGTTTTATGTAATTTAAATTGATTATATTAAATATATTTATGATAATAGATTTAAATCAAAGTATTTTAATTAGTTATTTTGTTCATTATAGATGTGATGATGCATGGCAACCTACATACAGATAACTTGGTAGCAAGATTTAAGTGTATCATTGAGATAGGTATGTAAGCACTCTTTAAAATGACTAAAGAGTAAGGAGTAAAGAACAAAATAATAATACGGTTAAACAATTTTATACTCAATTGAGTGATGCAAATATATGTTATGTTCAAAGGTGATTTGATTAATTGAGTGTTAACATAAAAGAAAAGCATGTCCACATGATTTTCTCCATTCTTTTTAACTTTTTAATGTCTTTTAATTGGTTTGATGAGTGCAAATAATTGTGGGAAAGTAAAGCCGGTAGTGTCCATTTTGTTTAATTTTAATGAATTAAAAAAAAGAGAGTTAAAAGTATATTCAGTAGTGACTTTTTCTTTGTTTCAAGAGCATAAAAAAAGAGGTAAAAGTGAACTTGTTTGGAGAGAACGAGATACATTATAGAATTCTTCTACATCCCCCGATTATGGGATCAACCTAAGAGAAAAGGAGTGCAAATGGTTACTAGCAAGGCAATGCCACTCATAGTAGTGATTTTATGTAGGTTGCATAATGGAGGCAAGCTAAGGCCAAGTGTGACTACAATGGCAGTAATAGGTGCCACGACATAAGTGACAATATACATCTATGACTTAAAATACAACAAAAATTGACGAGAATCCCCCAAAACATGGTCAAAATATCGACAAGTGAGAGAAATGAGGTTCAACTTCAAGTCATATTAGGTCTACAAAGGGCTTCCAACCCTATGGAAAAATAGTGTGGATGCTAAGAGACAATATGGATGTTAATCTAAGACACCCATGGGGGGTAGGCACTACCATTAATTTACAATGTGCAAAGAACAAGAGCTAATGTTGCAATTCAACGTGATTGAACTTCAGCCAATTCAAGGCAAGTTATCATTAATGGTGCAAATGGCAGGGAAACACCTATTCCTATATGTTATGTATAACATATTAGGTTAAATTTGACTTGGTGAAAGAGTTAAAGTTGTTAGGTTAACAATGGTGGTTTTGGGCATATGGTTTCAATAGCGTGTGGGTTTGTACCCATGGATTGCATGTAATGAAGTCTTTAAAAGGCTTGGGATAGTTCATTATAATGGGCCACAAAATGAGCAATGAAGGATCACTTGGTTGGCTTGGTTAGGTTTGGTCGAAGACATTAATAGATCTATTGATGGTTTTTTTTCCCAGTTTGGGTTTTCAAAGACAAATTATGTGCAATAAATCTCTTTTGTTTCTTGTTATTCATTACACAAATACTCTAATCCACTAAAATAAGCTAAGAATCCTCCATAGATTCATCAAGAGAATAAAGTGGGACAAATCCCTTGTGACTGGAAAATACATCAAAGGAGTAGAGGGGAGTTTCCCTTTGCAAAAAGGCAACTACTGGCTTCTCATAGTCATTATGAATCATTTATCATAGCTAATTAGGAGTAGGCATTGTATTACCAACTACAACATCCAAAAGAAAAGAACCAACCCCTAGAAAATGAATAATGTCTCCAAATAAGGTGAAGTCAATACCTAGAACATCATCATCTAAAACCAATATAGCTCAATCTAAATGTAGATTACCACATATGTAAAAAAATGATATTCCATTAATCCAACAAAAGGAAGTCTATGTGAAGGATTTAAGAAAACCCATTGAACATGCTACAAATGGGTTGAAACCCTTTAATACGAGACTTTCTAAAAACCCTATTTCTATAGCACTTAGGGAAAATTCTATTGCCTAATAGTTTCAAAAATCCATTAAATAACCCAAAAAATTGTACCTCCAAGAAATTCTCTAGGTCATACACTATGAAGTGGGCCCTATATGAAGCACCAGAATATGAATAAGCATGAAAAGTCCTTCAAATTTCCTTCCAAAATTTTGAATATGTTCGATTATTGGTTTCAAAAGAAAGCTAGTGCAAAAATACCAACATGAACAACCATACAATAAAATTTATAAATAATAATAATAATAATAAATTGGAAAAAAGAAACTAGAACTATTCACAAAAAAAGAGAAAAAAGATGGTCCAAAAGAAAAATTGGGACAAGCTCATAGGTGCTTCCAACCAAAATAAATCAAATCTAGGAAAACCTAAACCTATAATAAATGGATAAGAGAGCAACAATAGGGAAACACTCTCCTTATAGAGGAAAAATGTCCAATAATATGTGCAATAAATAGAGAAATCAACCCAAAATCTCTTTAAGTTAGGGTTCATTCTATATGTGACGTCCAAAAATGTAGAAAACCAACATGAACAAATAAGGAAATAATCCTAATCAATAGTGGAAAAGGTGAAGGAAGATAAAACCCACTTCAATACCATGTTGAGACCACAAAAGAGAGAATGGATCGAATGGATGGACAAAAAAATCCCAACCTACAATAAATATAAGAGAGGGAGTGTGTGTGTGTTGAATAAACCCTTGAACAAGTGCATGACAGCTATAGAGAGAGATATGTTAAACACAAGTGTAGCAATTAGCTTGAAAGAGAGAAAAAGATGAAAACAAGATATCAATGCCCATAGGCTAAAATAATCAATCACTCAATGAATAAAAATAATGTTCAAATGAGGATGAATGTGTATATATACAAACTCTAAGTTTGGGCACCCTCCCTAAGAGGGTTATGGTTAGCCCTAGCCACCTACATGTAATATAATAAAAAAGTTGACTAGATGGATTTTAAGCCAAAACTCTAGTCATGCTCAAAATACACACAAGATAGGTCAATTATGAATTAACGTGAAGAATATGCCATCATTTCAACATCAATATGAAGGTAACCCATACAATTATGTCTCTAAAAGGTAGTGTCAACTCAAGGTTTATGATATCAATAAAGTTTTCAAACATAGTAAGGCTTAACAAGAATGAATCTTACCATCTTTTTTAAATGCTACAAATAAATGGCCCCTATAAACCATATTATTTTATTCCAAGATCCTTTTTCCTAAGTTTTCTTGTGTTTCCCAAACTTAATTAATATTCTACATATGTGTTGCAAAGTTTCATCTTGAACACATGGTGTTTGCAACCTTGTGAAACATTTTCAAACTCTTCAATATTAACTATATAAGCCAAGCTATGTAAATAAATAAAAATAATAACCAAGGTCACGGGACATGTATTCAAAGCTGAATGTTGGGCAAAACATAGTGGCGGGGATCACTGGTGATTAATAAATGGCTATGGAAATTGGCAAAGGCAAAGAGACATTAATTGACATTTATTTATGGAAATAAAGGAAAATAGGAGAAAAGGAAGGTGAATGGTCACATAATTGCATGAGGAGGAAATTGAGGAAAATTGAACAAAATAGAGGACTCAATGACAAAAAGGCTTTTGAAGATTAGTTCAAAACCTTTTGTAAGTTTTAGCTTTGAGATCTCTTCTATTTTATCTCTCTCTCATGCTCTTGCACACTTAGAGAAATCTTGGAGCATTGGAGGAGCATGCTTGGAGCACTCTAGTTTTCATTGGATTTGGAGAAAGAAGGCAAAGCAAAGTGGGAAAGCACAAGGGAATAGGTGGATTAACAACAACATCTGGATTGCTTTGCAGGTAACATATTGCATGTATTATTTCCTTGATGCATGGTGTATGCATGTTATAATCTGGTTATGATATGTCATTGGCATGGAGGATTGCCTGGATTGACAATGGTTTTTCCTATCCTTGCCATTTCCTGAATAGTCATGGTGTTGTGGGTTTTTCCATTGATTTGTTTTCTGGTTGGTTGATCCGAACTTATGCTGGAACACAACATAATACATATATAAACATAAACACAGAGATGCAGCAGAAATAAATCTTCATTTCATTAATATCAAAGAACTGAAAAAAACTTACATACAAAATGGAAATAAACTAGCTCGGGTGAAGGTAGCTTATCTCTAAGAAGCGATGTGGCGGCTACATGCCTCTGAATTGTGTCACAATGAGGCTTGAAGGCCTATTTATTATTTAGAAACAATGGAAAACCTTAAACATCCAAAAACCTAACCCTAGGAGATGAAGCGCCAAAATGGTGGACCCCATTGGGGTAAATTTGTACATCAACTTCCCATGGTTATAAATTTGGCATACGATCTCCATTTGACGCATAAAATACCTGGTTATAAATATATATTCGAGGACTAAAAATTTTGACTACAAAAATCAATCAAAGACTCCTGTTTGCCTGTTTTCCAAAAAACCGTCGTTTAGGGCCTAAAAATGGTTTTAGAAGTTTAGGACCCGAAAAACTGCCAAAAATAGTAAATTGTGCTAAAATTAAGGAAAATAAAAGAAAAAATGGTGGGGTTCCAAGTGGAATAGGTGGGTGGTCACCAATATCTACCTGGATCAGTCCTCTCCCCTTAGGAAGCAATGGTCCCCATTGCATTGAGTGCCTCCATGAGATGGGGAAACTTCTGTTGAACTTGGTCCCTGGTAAGCCACTTGCCTTGGTGCAGGAGTTGGCCAGCTTTGACAACCTGATATAGTTTGATCTCCTGCTAGCGAGTGTTCTTGATCTTTGTGTCTATGATCCAATCAATTGTGGCTTCTTCCATGTAGTCTGGGTAATGTTGGTGTGAGTTTTTTTGCAATGTTTGATGTGTCCAGTAATGGTGGAAAATATGGCCAAAGGCGGTCTACAATGTGTTGAGAATTTGGTAGGGAAGTGTTTAATTCAATTCTCTTACTTGATAACTTCTTGTGTTATACTTGTTATTATTATATTACATAGATATTGTTCTTCATTAGCTTATTATTTTATTCATCAAGACAATTATCAAAACAAAAGAGACACAGAATTTTGGCTCTTCAAGCCAGGGCCAAAACCTCTCCCTCTTGGAGAGGAAAATCCAAAAGTAAATTTTCTTATAGATCTTCAATTGACGAGTACCATAACCATGACACAGACCCTTAACACTAGTATGCCTCCAAGAGCCTTGTCACTTGCTCTGCTTAGCTCCTTATGTTGATCTTCTTTTCTGCAGTGTGTTTCACCTTCATTGGGGAAGCTCGATCCATAATCTAGCAACCACAAACCTTGTGCTCCTTTGCCTCCAAGAAGGTCTTTCTCATCCTTATTAATATACCTAATACCGAGATCCTTTTTCCTTGTTTTAATACCCTTCCTTTACACTATGAATACTCTCAGTCCTCTTCCTAAGATATCTGAGATACAATGATCGAAGATTGAGGCCCGAATTGCACTTCTTGCAATGTCCTTTCCTTCGCTATCAAGTCACCCTCTTATGCATTGTATTCTTCACTATTATGAGACCTTATCTTCTTCCTTGCACTGTATATATACTTCTCACCTTTCACACTACATATCGGATATATATTACAGACTTTGACCAAGGTAGATTAGACCCAGAACAAAGGTATATTATCCCTCTTTTCTTTCGTTATCTAATCTTCTATTTCACACCAACTGTAGCCCTTAATCCACACTAAGATCATAGAACTTATCTGAATTCTTGGTGTACTAATGAGGCTGCAGTACACCCTTTATATAGGGATTTTTTCTCCTATTCTGGGCCAACATGTCTTCATGTGTGTAGGCCAACTTCATTAAGGAGATCTCCAACATATTTGAGACGACTTCCATGGAGCATAGTGACAAGGGTTTGGAGCATATCTTTACAACAATAATTTGTCTCTTTTACAAGTGTAACATCACTTCACTCTAAATTATATTTATGACAAGATGAAAAAATCCTAAAGACATAAAGAAGAAGTCTTTGACCTATAATAAAAACTCCTTGCTCATGAAACCCATGAGTCAAGCAATAAAAAATACATTTTATTATCTTTTTCTTCTTCATTACATAAATTCATAATTACTAGTCATTATGAAGACCAAACCTAGTTACACTTTTCAACACATTGAACATTGGGTGCAAGCCAAATAATGGTGGAATTTTGAGCTTGAAAGAAGTGTCCCCTAATCCTTAGTGATGGTGTAAGGCCCATATCGAAGCGGGTGAAGCTTGTAGTGGGCCCCAACGAGGTGAAATTTTGGAACTTGGAGGTGAACCTGGAGCTGAAAGTCTAGAACTTGCTTACCTTCCAGGAGAATCATGTTTGTGATGCTGAATTCTGGACCACTCTTGTAAAGATGCATCCATACTAAAGTCTCGTGTCCATAAGAGTTGAACAAAGTGGTCAACGCCATAACCAATGGTCGGCTAAGGCAGTCTGCAACATTATTGGTGTTTCCCTTCTTGTACTTATTGTGAAAATGGAATTTTTGCAAATATTTGAACCACTTTTGATGGCGATCGTTCTGCAACTTTCCTTGTGTTGGTATGAATTGCAAGGGTCGATCGTCTATGTGAATGACTGTTTTCTTCCCCATAATGTAATGCTTCCATTTTCGATAGGTTTGCATAATGGAATACATCTCCTTGTCATAGGTGGGATACCTTCGGACTGTATCTGAAATTGTTTCACTATGATATGCCATAGGATGCCCCTACTAGGTAAGGATTGCACCAATAGCATATTCTGAGGCATATGTCTCAATTTCAAACGGTTGTTGCAGGTTTGGTAATGTAAGCATTGGTGTAGAGAAGAGGTTATAATTCAACTCGACAAACCCTTATTGTTGGGATTCAAATAAAAATAACTTTTCTTTCACTCTGTCCTTGGTGACTTGAGTCAAAGGCCAAGTGATATGAGAGAATCCCAACACGAACCTGTGATAGAAATTGGCGAGACCCAGAAAGCCATAGAGCTCTGTTAGAGTGGTTAGGGTTGGCCAATCTCGAATATCTTGTACCTTGGTTAGGTCCACATGCACGCCCCGCTCATCAATGATGTACCCCATATATTGAACCTCGGTCATACCAAAAGTTAATTTCTCCAAATTGGCACACAATTTGTGTTGTCATGTGGTTTGGAGGACATGTCGAATACGATGTATGTGCTCTTCCCAACTTTGGTTGAAGATCAAAATGTCATCTAGGTACGCTACCATGAATGAGTTGGTGAAGGGTTGCAAGATGTCATCCATCATCTGTATGAAGGTTATGGGGGCATTCTTCAACCTGAAATGCATGAAAAACCATTCGAAAAGGCCCTCCTTGGATTTGAAGGAATTCTTCCACACATCGGAGGGTTCAATCAGTAACTAGTGATACTCGGAATTCAAATCAATCTTGTTGAAATATTTGGTCCCCTTGAGCTAGTATAGAAGGTCATTAATCCATGGGATTGGATGCCTATTCCATACATTTATCTTATTCAAAGCCCAATAATCAATACAGAGCCTCCATGATCTGTCCTTCTTTTGTACCAACACGATTGGGCTCCCACAGGGTGATGAACTTAGCCTGATGTGCCCTTTTTGCAACAACTCTTGAATCTGCCTCTTGATTTCATCGTTCTCCAAAACATAGCATCAGTAGTTGTTCCATTGGGTAGCGGCGCACTTGGGGTTAGATTGATGAAGCGCTTGACCTGACAATGTAGGGGTACCCCTCTGGGTGAGGTGAAGATGTCCCTGTACTCCTCCACAACCTTGTCCATTTATTGATGTTGTGCAAAGGAGCCATGTCTGTAGGTTGTGGAGGTGGCCAAAATTTTCTTCTTTCCCTGAAGGTGAATCATAAGGAATAAAAATTTCCCATTTTTGGAAATGGTCTTACTGCTATGCTTAGTGGAGATAAATGATATGGCAGTAGGCGTTGCTACCTCTGGTATCATGTATAACTTATTTCCAAAAGTAATAATAACAGTGTGAGGCCTAAACTCATACACAACATGATGCTTCCACAAGTATGGTTGTCCTAATAATAAATCACAAACTTCAAGAGGAGCAACATCACATTGTACCTCATTCGTGAAGGGCTTGATGTTGTAAGGAAGGTGGCACTATTGGCTAACGCGGATATCTCGTCTTTGGAGAATCCACCCAATGGTATATGGCTACGAGTGTGGTGTAGTCGGTAGGCCAAAATGCTTCACGGTCTCTACTAAAATGAGGTTCTTTTGGCTCCCACTATCAACAATGAACTATAGTGGAGAACCCTTCACCCACATCTATCAATGGAAGAGGCACTCTCCCTCCTCTAGATCTCTGGGCTCAATCTTTTGGATCTTGGTGGTGCCCGTAGTGCCATTGGGTTCCGCATCAATAATCTGCTTCCCTTTGTTATTCCCCTTGTCGGGTTCTAACTTAGAGTCGAAACATGCATTTGACTTGGAAGCCTTCAGTTAGGCCACCAGTGACTGCTTGGCTTGACACTCACTTGTGTTGTGAACGGGCTCTTATGGGACTCACAACCATTTTAATGTGTCCTTCTTTGTCTTCGTGGTGTTTTTTTTTGGCTTTAGCAGGTTGTCCCGATTCACCCCGCCTTGGCTTTGTCCTTTGTTTTGTGGCTTAGGGGTGCATTTACCTTGCTTCAGATTCACAAATCCAAAGTCTTTCTTCTTTTGTTTAAATTTATGCTCAATCTTGGCAGCATATCATTATGCTGCACCAAGCGAGGATATGTCTATGAATTCCATTTCCTCCTAAATATATTTCTGAAAACAACTGTGGTACTTTAGCACAAGATGTTTCTCAAAATATTTGATACCCAACTTTGTGCATATGGTATGGAAAATATTTGTCATCTCATGCACATCTTGACCCCTTTGTTGTCGCAACATAGTCCATTGTATGTAATTTTCCTCATAGCTCCCCATGGGGTAATATTGTGCCTTGATGGTGTCTCAAAAATAATTCCAAGTGGGTGCCACTAAAAACAATGAGGGTTCTCTCTCATCCCTTTATTCGCAGTAGGCTTCCCACCAGTCCTTTACATGGAGGGCAGCTTTGAGGAGTGAAAAAGTAATCTTTTCCCTATTGGTAAAATCATGAACCAAAAAATATATTTCCAACATATTTAACCATCCATCTATGGCTTCTACATCTATATGACCTTCAAATATGGGAATGCCAAATTTGACTTGTACCTTCAAGGGAGTGGCGCATCCAGAGTGGCTGTCAAATGAAGATGTGTCGCCTATGGGTATACATCGAAGGATCTGGGAAAATTTATCCATCACCGTGTTCCTTTTTCACTTGAGGGCTTCTTTGAGAAATATTTTAAAAGGATCTCCCGATCCCACATTTTTCTTTTCTTTCACCATGGGAGGCCATCAGGGTTTGCGAGGCTATTCTTGCAAAGGCTCAAGTCCTAACTCCTTATACCCTAACCTTTTTAGGGACATGCAAATAAAAACAAAGGAAGAGTAGACTGCTCTGACACTACTGATCTGAACTTCTTTAGGAATGCAACAGAATACAGATATAAACATAAACACAAAGATGCAACAAAAATAAATCTTCTTTTCATTATTATCAAAGAACTAAAAAATACTTACATATAGAATGGAAATAAACTAGCTCGGGTGAAGGTAGATTATATCTAAGAAGAGATGTGGCAGCTACATGCCTCTTAATTGTGTTATAATGAGGCTCGAAGCCCTATTTATTATTGAGAAACAATGGAAAACCCTAAACATCCAAAAAACTAACCCTAGGAGATGAAGCGCCAAAATTGTGGGCCTCGTTGGGGTAAATTGGTACATCAAATTCTCAAGGTCGTAATTTTGGCATACAATCTTCGTTTGACGCGAACAATTCCTTGTTAGAAATATTAATCTGATGAATACAACTTTTGATTGCAAACGTTGATTAAAGACTAATGTTTTCATTTTTTCCAAAAAAACGTCATTTAGGGCCTCAAAATATCTCCATAAGTTCAAGACCCGAAAAACTACCAAAAATAGTAAATTTTGCAAGGAAATTGAAAATTTGCTACAATTAAAGAAACTGAAAGAAACAATGGTGGGGTTCCAACTGGAATAGGTGGGTGGCCACCAATATCCACATGAATCATTGGGGCTTGTAATTCCTTATGATTGTGGATTGGAAAAAACACTCTAGAATCCCTCGAACAACTTGGGCTAAGTTGCTAGTCTTGGAGCCTAGGTTGAAAAAACGCTCTAGAGCCGTTAGTGGGTTGAGTTACTAGTCCTAGATTTGGGTTGGAAAAATGCTCTAGAGCCCTAGAAGGTTGTGGGTTGAGTTACTAGTTACTGGAGCCCTTGACATCTTGGGTAGAGACCGATCTAGTTGGTGCTAGTGATGTTTGAATATGAGGTGGAATCAATAGATGAGGTTTCTTGTTGCTTGGCGTCTGGAAGCCCTGCTTTGGTTTTGGTTGGTTTATTCCATGAGATCCCACTTTCATGCTTAGAATATGGTGCAGGGGTGATTGGATGAAAGATAGATTTGGTTCAGCCGAGTCTATGGTCGGGTGGTACGTGGAAGTCCCTAACTTGGTTGGTATTTTCCTATGTTAATAAGAGTTATTCTTTCATTATGATTCATGTATATCTATTGACAATGAGTTGATGATATATGGTTGAGTTATCATGTTTTTTTTTTTGGTTATTTTCCGATTATATGTTGTCATGTGATGTGTATCTTCTGTGGCTTATGTCATGAATTACTTAACTATTGATCGGTCGATGGATGAATGGACTAATAAGTGTTATTGCAACTATGTGGAGAGGGAATAGGGCCTTCTCAGTGATTTTGAGATGAATCTCATACATGTATGATCATAGATGTATTTATGACATGTAGCTTACATGTTTGCAATATGTTTGACGAAATGCATGTTATGTTCTAGGTAGTCTAGGTCAAGTTTTTCCTTCAAGTTTTCATATATAGCATTTTTGTCATGTCATTATTGATTCTAAGAAGTTAAAGTAAGTTATGGGCAGTGTTCTGGAGGTTGACCTGGAATCTAGGCTAAAATCTTGGGACTGCATGCTCCTAACTAGAAAGTTTAGGTTACAACCACATGGATGCAGGAATATGCATGTGATTGGAGGCTTCCAACAGCAATTATGCCTTGATGTGGTTGTGGTTGAGGGCCCAAGTTAGAGAAAAGGGTGTATAAGTCAAGTGTTGGCCAGCTGGAGTGGTTACTCAGCCTTTGAGTGACCTATAGCACTTGTAGAATGGTGTGAGATGTCAGCTTGTCTTGCATAGTTGGACCCACTTCCTTAATGGGACCTAAGAGGTCAGGTCATGTCATAGTAGCTCTTCCTCTCATGTTTACCCCGACATGCTGGTGAAACTATATAGATGGTTGAGGGTGGTTACAAAATGGTATCAAAGCTTCCTGGTTCAACACTTGAACTAGATGGGTGGAATGTGTTTAGCATGCATGCATGCCATTTGTATATGTGTTGCTTTGCATGCACTGTGGTGGTCATTGTTGTATTAGTGTTGTCATGTAGAGGTTCATGATGTTGATGTTGAGGTTATATATATATATATATATATATATATATATATGTTGTTCCAATCTGGATTGATTTTGCAGACGAGATAGCCCCCCCTGAACTTCATTTAAGTATGTTGATTATGTTTATGTTTGGTTTATCTGACGTGATATGTTTGTAGGAAGTAGAGATCAAAGATGACAAGAAAAATGGTGGACTACAGTTCACGTGGTTCTCCTTGTAGATCAAATGGGCAACATGGTGATGAGTACTCCCCTCAGATAGCAGACACATTGAGAATTTGGAAAGTAGAGATAAGAAGTTGTAAGGTAGATAATGACATAATAATTGAGTCACAGGAAAGAATTGCTAGGGTGCAATAAAAGAAAGTAGAGGTTAATGCAGTCATCCTTCATAGTTTTTCATATTTGTAGACACAAGGACCACTTAGGATCAATCATGGATAGGAGGAAAGGACTGATGGGGCATATGGAAACAAGTCTCAATCAGGATACAAGTTTGACAGGGATGACACAATAAGAGATGGTAGGTTCTTGTATACACCTGAGAGGAGGGTTAATGACAGTGGATTTCATTCTAGTTTTGGTTCAGAGATATAGCATCGTCATCACTGTCACCATCCATATAAGAGGAGTGAGAAGCAAAAATTTCCAGAGGAGTTCAAGAAAGAAAATCCTCCTACATTTGATGGAGAAATGAAGAAGTCAGAGGATGCAGAAGCTTGGTTACTTAGGATGAATACATTTTTCAGATTGCATGACTACTCAGAGAATATGAAAGACATAATAGATACATTTAGTCTTAAAGGAAAAGAAGACATATGGTGGGATTATGTGAAGAATGTTATAGGCATTCAGGAAGAGGATTTGACTTGGAGTGAGTTTGAGAAACTTTTTAGGAAGAAGTATCTATCTGATAGATACTACAATGACAAGGTGAAGGAGTTTTATGAACTAAAAATGGGATATATGACCAATGAGGAGTACACTAGTAGGTTTTTGGAGTTGTTGAGATATGTGTCTTACCTTAAGGAGGAGAAGACCACGATTTATAGATTCATTACTGGGTTGTCAGTATCATTCAAGGAAATGATTGACTTTGATGAGCCTAGATCGTTGGAGGAAGCCATCAGAAAGTTGAAGCGTTATTATGAGCAATCGAAGTGCAAGAATGAGTCTAAGTAGGATTGGAAAGTTAATGATAAGAATAAAGGAAAGTGGGTTAATAAGAGAGCAAAACCACAATATACATATGACAAGGATAATGAAACACCGCACAAGAAATTCAATGCAGCTGACAAAGGATATGGATTTCAGTCTGAGGAGTAGAACAAGGGTGATGACAGGAAATATTTATAGTGTTGGACATGTGGCAAGGATCATTATAGGAGATATTATCCACAACATCAGGGTTGCAGAGTGCAAATATACAGTGTTCAAGAGGCACAAACAATCGGCGATGTTGGACAAATTATTCATCGGATTTATGCACCATTGGATAATAGGAAGGATGATCATTAGACATCTATTATCGAGATGGAAGGTAAGCTTTGTGATCAAGTTGTTTCTATTTTGATTGACCCTGGATCTAGCTTGTTGAGATTCAACAAGATGATGAGCTTAGTGAAAAATAAGCACCTTCACTAAGTGGGGCTTGCAAGCTATTTTTAGGTGTATGTCTATTTTTAGACATGGTGAGCATATTCTATAAGTTGCAGGATGCTATTTGTAGATGGTTGGTCAAATGTGAAAAATAGATGAAATTCTATTTTTAGAGTATTGGGCGAAGTCTATTTATAGATCGTCGATATAAAAATAGATGCATGTCGATTATTATTAGCTCTTAATAATAATCCGATAATAAACATCAACTTATTCTCTTGGATCACTTTATTTCAGTGAAAAGATTTGGAAAATCAGTGGGCTGAAGGAATTACACAATTCCTAGGGTTTATTGGTGGCTCATGCATGGAGGACTTAGTTAACTGAAGTGGCAAAGTTATGACAGAGTTGGAAGAGTAGTTTATGGAGTTGTTATTTAGTTTAACTCAGTTGAGCTAGTTGTATCTAGTCTAACTGAAAGATACACTAGTGAGAGTTAAGTGAATTAATTAGTTAATTAATTCACAACTAATAACTCACTAACAACTGAACAGAAACAACAGTTAACTACAGTGCATGTCAGTTCCAGTGGAGACTCAGTGGAGAGATAGGTGAAAGGGTGAGAGGGACTATCCGTTGTGACTATAGTAATGCATTCAATGCATCTGAAACACATTGGAGTTTCCAATGAGGATTGCGCAGTCAAGGCAAGGCCAATTCGAATTCATTCAAGGGTCTTCTTCAGCAGGGATTGCACAGTGGAGGCAGGCTATCAGGAGGCAAGAAATTAGTGCATGGAGATGAAAATTTCTACATGACAATGTGTAATGAATCTACATTGTACTGAGAACTTGATGTACTAAGATTTGTATCAGATTATTACATGATTCCATTGATATACATTATATATGATATTTGGGGTTTTTAGCTTTAAGCTTTCCCGTTAAACAACTATGTTATGCACGATTGAATTTATTCACGTGTTTGCAATTGAGTTTTAAATTTCCGCAAGATCAATAATGGAAGGATTCTGTGTTTTTCAAGAAGACAAATATTGTGAGATAAGGAGGATCTAGTAATACATCAATATTAATAAATTTATACATGGCATCAGAGGCAGTATTGATTATTGGAGATTGCAATTGTGAATAATTGTTGAGTTTTGTGCTGGTGGACAATTTGAATTTGTTGCAGAAATTTCTTGGTGCGATAGTTGAGTATTCATTGAAATGTCTTTCAATGGGTTGCGATTGGAGCATGCCCTTGAGGTTAGCTCGAATTACATAGCCTAGAAGGATAGGATGGAGGCAATTATTGAAGATAATAGGCTGAAGGATTTCATCGATAGAAATGTTCCTAAGCCGACTTCTAGCGATGTTGCAGGACTTGACACATGGCAAAAGAAGGTAGCAAAGATAGGAATAATTCTGTTGGAAGGTGTGAAGGACCATATTGTGTCAAGCCTTCACGAGAAAGCCACTCCATTTTCAATATGGAAGGCTTTGACAGATATTTTCCAAAGCAGCAGCGACCAGAGGAAGTTGGCGCTGAAAGATAAGCTTAGAAAAATAAAAATTGAGAAGGGCGACAAAATTCCAAAATATCCCACGAAGTTTTTCCACTGTAGGGATGAACTGGGAAGTGTGGGGATTACTATTGATAAACACGACTTGGTGAGTTTGGCTTTCCTTGGGCTTCTGAAGTGTTGGCATAACTACGAAGACTCTGTCAATGGACGGGAGAAACTGTCGGGTTGGGAGCGACTTTGGTCGGATCTTGTGCAGGAGGAGATAAGGCGAAGTACTAGGGATGACTCTTCATCGAAGAATGATGATGAAGAGAATTGCGCTTTGGCTACCAAAGAAAGGAAAGGAAAGGGGAAGAAATCCCATCCAAAATCCGAGGCTAAAGGCAAGAAGCTGGATTTGTCCAAAGTGAAGTGTTTTCACTGTCACAAACATGGGCATCTCGCCACTAACTACCCACAGAAAAAGAAGAACAAGAAGGCTGCTGGAGCTGTAGCTGGAGAGGCCTTAGCCTCGAAATTTGAAATTGATTTCTCTTTCATCGCATGCTTGGTTTCAAGCTCAATGGGATTGGTGTGGTATCTTGATAGTGGTGCGTCTTTCCATATGACAAGAGACAAGGAGTTGTTCAGTGACTTGGAGGAGAAGGATCTCCAAATGCATATAGAGATGGGCGACGATGGCAAATACAATGTGACTGACATTGGAATCATTACCTTTGAGAGGGAGTTAGGTAAACCGTTTTTGTTGAAAGATGTTATGCATGTTCCATGTCCGAAGAAGAACTTGGTGTCAGTCGCAATGTTGGAAGACAGAGGTTATGACGTTGTTTTAGTGAGGGAAAAGCTTTCCTGCAATATAAAACAATGGGTCAAACCAAGAGGATAGGGATTCAAGTTAAGAATCTCTACAAGCTAGAGGTAGATGGTTGTGCTGCAATGATGGGAAAAGCAGGAGAAGTGGTGAGCGAGGATGAGGGCGAATTATGGCACAGGAGATTGGCTCATCTTCACCATGGCGCCTTAAAGATTTTGCAGTATATTTCTATTGGACTTCCCAAGGGTACTCTTGCGCAATCAGATCAGTGCAAAGGATGTAATATGGGTAAGTTTGTGAAGAACACCTTTCATGAGAAGGAGAACCGTGCTTCGGTGATCCTGGAGAGAATTCAAACAGACGTGTGTGGACCTTTCTCAGTTGCTTCAACAACAAAACGCAAGTATTATGTTATATTTGTTGATGGCTATTCTCCTAGATGTTCGATCTTCTTCATGCAGAAGAAGAGAGAAACATTCTCAAAGTTCTGTGAGCTTAAAGCATTGGTGGAGAAGGAGTCGGGTAAGCAAGTGAAGGCTCTATAGAGCGATAATGGTGGTGAATATATCTCGAATGAATTCAAAGAATTTTGTAGGAAATAAGGAATTCGAAGAGAACTCATAGCGCCTCATAACCCACAACAGAATGGGGTCGCGGAGAGGAAGAATAGAACGATCGTGGGTGCTGCACGAGATATGCTTGAGAGGGAGCTAGAATTGCATGCAGAGGAGGAACTGCCTGTTCCAAAAGATGAACCTCCAGATGTGGATCGGCCACAGGAGGAAGTTCATGGAGTGGAGGAGTCCACTCATGCAGAGCCAAACATCAAAACTAGTAGAAAGCGTACCACAGAAGCTGAGAGATTGAAGCTTGATGCGGCGCAGAATGTAGGAGTCCCTACATCACAGCATAGACAAAGATAATCACCTGACCAGTTTACTAGATACATGGCTCTTATGAGCAAGTGTATTGTGACAGAGCCATCTTCTTTTGAAGAAGTAGTGCAGGAGTCCACATGGGTAGATACCATGGTGGAGGAGTATGACTCCATTATTAGAAACAGTGCTTGGGAGATTGTTCCAAGGCTGGTGGGTAAATCAGTGGTAGATTCAAAATGGATCTACAAGGTAAATCAAGGTGATGATGGGAGTGTAGAGAAGTATAAGGCAAGATTTGTTGCCAGAGGCTTCTCACAGATCGAGAGGATTTATTATGAAGAAACTTTTGCGCTTGTCGCATGAAATTCTTCCATAAGGACCATCCTTGCTTTCTCAGCGCAGATGGGTTGGCACATTCATCAGATGGATGTGAAGATTGTGTTCCTTAATGGGATCATTGAGGAAGAGATGTACATTGAGCATTCTGAAGGATTTGAGATCTTCAGCAGCGAGTCACATGTGTGCAGACTCAAAAGAGCATTGTATGGGCTGAAGCAAGCACCACATGCTTGGTATACATGGATCGACAACTATTTCACTGGACTTGGCTTCATCAAGAGTGAGGCAGATGTAAACCTATACCAAATTGTGGTGGAGGGTAAGCTTTTAATCATTGTTCTTTATGTTGATGATTTAATACTAACGGGTGATGAGCAGTTGATACATTCATGCAAGGCAGATCTTGTAAAGGAGTTTGAGATGAAGGATTTAGGCCTCCTTCATTATTTCCTTGGATTGGAAATATGGCAACGAGAAGGTGAACTATTTGTGTCTTAAGGCAAGTATGCTTGGGAGATACTTGGTAAGTTTCACATGGAGGACTGCAAGCCCATGGATACTCCTCTTCTAGGAAATTGGAGGAAAGAGGATACTACATCGGCAGAGGTAGTGGATGCCACTATTTATCGACAGTTGGTAGGTTCGCTCATGTAATTAGTTAATACAAGACCAAACATATGCTATGCGGTGAACTAACTCTCACAAGTGATGGTTAAGCCTACGAAGCTCTTTTGGAAGGGAGGCAAGCATGTCCCGAGGTATCTCAGGGGCACATCTGAGTATGGATTATGGTACAGACAGATAGATGAAGTGAAGTTGCATGGCTTCATGGATGCAGATTGGGCAAGCAGCCCAACAGACAGAAAGAGCACATCAGGAGGGGTTTTCAGTATCGGATCTACAATAGTTTATTGGTACAGCAGGAAACAAATATATGTGGCACTCAGTTCCGCGGAAACAGAATACATGGTAGCAAGTCAAGCTGCATGTGAGGTTATCTGGATGAGGAAGATCCTGGTCAATTTGTTCGGTTCACATTTAGATCCTACAGTGATACATTGTGATAATCAGAGTTGCATTAAACTCTCTATTAATCCTGTGTTTCATGATAGATCTAAACATATTGATATCCGGTATCATCATATCAGAGATTGTGTGCAGCGGAAGATCATGTTGCTTCAGTACATTCCTATGGAATATCAGGATGTAGACATTTGACAAAGGCACTCAACAGGAGAAAATTCGAATACCATAGAGGCAGGATCAGGGTGAAGGATAATCCCTATCTTGCTGAGAGGGAGTGTTGAGATTCATCAAGACGATGAGCTTAGTGAAAAGTAAGCACCTTCACTAAGTGGGGCCTGCAGGATATTTTTAGGTGTATATCTATTTTTAGACATGGTGAGCATATTCTATAAGTTGCAGGATGCTATTTGTAGATGGCTGGGAAAATGTGAAAAATAGATGAAATTCTATTTTTAGAATATTGGGCGAAGTCTATTTATAGATCTTTGATCTAAAAATAGATGCATGTCGATTATTATTAGCTCTTAATAATAATCTGACAATAAACATCAACTTATTCTCTTGGAGCACATTATTTCAGTGAAAAAATTTGGAAAATCAGTGGGCTGAAGGAATTACGCATTTCCTAGGGTTTATTGGTGGCTCATGCATGAAGGACTCAGTTAGAACTGAAGTGGCAAAGTTATGATAGAGTTGGAAGAGTAGTTTATGGAGTTGTTATTTAGTTTAATTCAGTTAAGTGAGTTAAACTCAGTTGAGCTAGTTGTATCTAGTCTAGCTGAAAGATACACAAGTGAGAGTTAAGTGAATTGATTAGTTAATTAATTCACAACTAATAACTCACTAAAAACTGAACAAGAACAACAGTTAACTACAGTGCATGTCAGTTTCAGTGGAGACTCGGTGGAGAGATAGGTGAAAGGGCGAGATGGACTATCCGTTGTGACTATAGTGATGCATTCAATGCATCTGACACACATTGGAGTTGCCAATGAGGATTGCACAGTCAAGGCAAGGCCAATTTGAATTCATTCAGGGGTCTTCTTCAGCAGGGATTGCACAGTGGAGGCAGGCTGTCAAGAGGCAAGAAATTGGTGCATGGAGATGCAAATTTTTGCATGACAGTGTGTAATGAATCTACATTGTACTGAGAGCTTGATGTACAAAGCTATGTATGAGATTATTACATGATTCCATTGATATACATAATATATGATAGTTAGGGTTTTTAGCTTTAAGCTTTCCCATTAAACAACTATGTTATGTGTGATTGAATTTATTCACATGTGTTTGCAATTGAGTTTTAAATTTCCGCAAGATCAATAGTGGAAGGACTCTGTGTTTTGCAAGAAGATAAATATTATGAGATTAGGAGGATTCAGTAATACATCAGTATTAATAAATTTCTACATAGCTATAGTTATATCAGTCTTGACCTGGTGGATAGGTGACGTTTGAATAAATAAGTGCATGTAGTGGTTAGTGTAGTTGGCTATAGGTACTAAGAAAAGAGTTCATCATTGGGTAAGATCTTGTGCATTTGAGTTGAACGATATGTCTACATCAACGCATATAAATGTTCTTCTGTTGGGATAATACAATGTGTTGTTGGGTATGGATTGGTTGTACATTCACAAGACTAAGCTGGATTCCTATGATAAGGCTATTGAGTGTTTTTATGATGATGGAGAGAAGAGAATATTGCAGACTAAGAAGAAGCCTACATTAATGAGAATGGTCACAATTATACAAGAAAGGCACAATAGCAAGAAAGGATGTGTATTGTTTGTAGTCCATATTTCTAGTGATAAAGGTAAGGTTGTTGAGGATGTTGAGGTCTTGAAGAGGTTCTCGGTTTTGCAACAGTTTCAAGATGTATTTCCAAGAAATATATCAGAGATACCGCCTCACAGGGAAGTGGATTTTTATATTAAGTTAATACCTGGAGTAGCGCCAACATCAAAGGAATCATACAATATGAGCACTCTAAAATTGGTGGAACTGGAGTTTCAATTGAAGGAAATTCTTGGTAAGGGATACATTACGCCAAGTGTGTCACCTTGGGGTGCACCAGTGTTGTTTGTGAAGAAGAAGGATGGTACTCTCAGGTTTTGTACTGGTTACAAGTAGTTGAACAAGGTGACAATTAAGAACATGTACCCTTTGTCACGAATTGATTACTTGTTTGATTTGTTGAAGGGATTAGTAGTGTTCTCAAAGATTGATTTTTCGTTAGGATACCATCAGGTACGCATCAAAGAACAGGAAATCTACAAGACTACTTTCCAAACTAGGTATGGAAATTATGATTTTGTTGTATTTCCTTTTAGTTTGACTAATGCTCCACCTACTTTCATGTATTTGATGAATAATGTGTTGTGTCCTTGTTTGTACAAGTTTGTGATTGTATTCATTGATGACATATTAATATATTCTAGGAATGAGGAAGAGGATGCAAAACACTTAGTAGCAGTGTTAAGGTTTCTAAGATAACATTAGTTTTATGCATGCCAAAATTAGTAAATCCAATTTCTTTCAGGTAGAGGTTCATTACTTGGGGCATATGGTTTCCAAGGAAGGTATAGAAGTGGAATCAGAAAATATCAGAGCTATCATGGAATGGGAAACTCCTAGGAATGTGGATGAGGTCATATCATTCATGGGGTTAGCAGGTTACTATAGGTGATCCATCAGGAAATTTTCACAGGTTACCTATCCTATTACATCCTTGCATAGAAAATGAAATAAATTTGAATGGACAGAGAAATGTGTAGCTAGTTTTGAGCAGTTTCTTACAAATACTATAGTTCTAAAGATTGCAGATCCATCGAAAGAATCTATGGCATGATCTTGAGTTGGCAGTTGTCATTCATGCATTGAAGATGTGGAGACACTATCTTCTTGGAAAGAGGTTCATATTTATGAGTGATCACAATGGATAGAGATACTTTCTTGACCAACTGAATTTGAATGCCAAGCAGGCTAGGTGGTTAGCTACACTCAGTGAGTTTGACTTCGAAATCAGGTACATAAAGGGTAAAGAATATAGATATGCAAATTCTCTTAGCAGAAGAGTACAGTTAAATCACATAGAAAATATGAGTTCATATGGGACATATTTACATGATCGTATCTTACAAGCAAGAAAACAGGATGACATGTACCGGCAACTTAAGCAACGTTTACAACGACAGGGTACATGTGAATATGATGTGGATTATCGTCTCTTAGCAGATGGTTTGTTCAAATTTAGGGACAAGATATATGTGCTAGATGAAAGTGAGATAAAAAATATTATATTGCAGGAATTTCATGTTAATTTGTGTTTAGGTCATCCAGGATATCAGAAGAAATTGACAACAATGAAGAAGTTCTACCATTGGCTGAACTTGAAGAAAGATGTAGTTGAGTTCGTCACCAGGCGTTTGGATTGTCAATAGGTAAAAAGTAGAGTGTAAACATCCAGGTGGTCTATTGCAGCCGATTCCAATTCCAGAATGGAAATGGGAGGTCATTTCCATGGACTTCAATACAAGTTTGTTGAGGAAATCTAAACAACATGATTCTATTATGGTTGTGGTTGACTAGTATCTCACTTCTTTCCAGTGAATTCTACTCATTCAGCTAGTGAGGTAGTGATCCCGATGGATATTGGTGGCCACTTGTCTATTCCATTTGGGGCCCCACCATTGTTTCTTTCAGTTTTTCAGTTTCCTTAATAATAGCGCAAATTACTATTTGTAGCAGTTTTTCAGGTCCTGAACTTCCGGAGCTGTTTTGAGGCCCTAAACGACGTTTTTTGGGCATCACTTTTTCTAGAAAACATGATTCCATTTTGGAATTGATATTTGCAATTAGCAGTTGTAGTCCTCGGATAGATCTTTCTAATGATGTATCATGTGCATCAAACGAATATAGTATTCCAAAGTTACGACCCTGGGAAATTGGTGTACCAATTTACCCCGACGAGGCCCATATTTTGGCGTTTCATCTCCTAGGGTTAGGTTTTTGGAAATTTAGGGTTTTCCATTGTTTCTCAATAATATATAAGCCTTCGAGCCTCATTGTAACACAGAGTTTAGAGGCCTTTAGCCACCACATCTCTTCTCAGAGATAAGCTATCAGCGCCCAAGCTAGTTTATTTTCATTATGTCTGTAAACAAATTTTAGTTCTTTGATATTAGTGAAATGGAGTGTTATTTCCGCTGCATTTTTATATTTATGGTTATATGTATTCTATTTCATTCCTACATAAATCCAGATCAGTGGTATTAGATCGGTCTGCTCTTTCTTAATATTTCTTTGCATGTCCTCAATGAGGTCGGGGTATAAGGAGTTAGGGATCGATTTGGTTGAATATTTGCAAGATCAGCCTTGTAAACCCCGATGGTCGTCCATGGGGGATGAAAATAAAGATGAGGGAGTAGGAGATCCTATCAAAATATTGCTCGAGGAGGCCCTCGAAAAAAAAAGGAACGCGATGATGAATAACTTTGCCCAGATCCTTCAACGACTGCCCACTGGTGGCACATCCGCATCCAGCAGCCACTCTGGAGGTGCAATTCCTTTTAAGGTACAAGTAAACTTTGACATTCCCATATTTTAGGAACAAATAGATGCAAACATCATAGATATATGGTTGAATATATTAGAAGGATATTTCTCAATTCATGACTTTTTCGACTGGGAGAAGATTATTTTTGCACTCCTCAAAGCTACCCCACATGTCAAGGACTAGTGGGAAAACTACTTTGAAAAAAAGGATGAGGGGGAACCCTCTCTGTTCTTGGTTGTGCCCACTTGGAATTATTTCTAAGATTCCATCAAGGAAAAATATTATCTCGTGGGGAGCTATGAGGACAAGTACATAAAATGGACTACGATGCGACAACAAAGGGATGAAGATGTACATGAGTTGACGAATCTATTCCATACCCTGCACACAAAGATGGGTATCAAAATTTTAGAGAAACATTTGGTGCTGAAGTACCGCAGTTTTCTACATAGATACATTTAGGAGGAAATGGAGTTCCTTGACATCTCCTTGCTTGGTATGACATACCGGTATGCTGCCAAGATTTAGCAGAAATTCAAACAGAAGAAGCGAGACTTTGGAACTGTGAATCAAAAGTAAGGGAAAGGTGCCCCCAAACCACAGAACAAAGTATAAGGCCAAGGAATAGCAGCCCAAGATGACCTACCAAAGCCGAAAGCAAATAACAACACCACGAAGTCGAAGAAGGACACAGGAAAGTGGTGTGAGTTCCATAGGAGCTCCACTCACAACACAAGTGAGTGTTGGGTCAAGCAGTAACTCATGGTCGAGATGAGGGCTTCTGAATTAGATGTATTCTTTGAATTTGAATCAGAACCTAACAAGGGGAATGACAAAGGGAATCAGATTATTGATGCAGAGCCCAACGCCATAGTTGCCACTACAAAGATCCAGAAGGAGGAATAGAAAGATCCAGAGGAGGAGGAGCGTATCTTCCATTCTCATATTTGGGTAAAGGGTTCCTCTCTACAGTTCATTGTCGACAGTGGGAGCCAAAAGAACCTAATTTTAGTAGAGGTCATGAAGTGTTTGGGCTTGCCGACCACAACACACCCACAGTCATACACCATCCGGTGGCTTCACCAAGGACGGGATCTCTGTGTCAGCCAGTGGTGTCGCCTTCCCTACAAAATCAAGCCCTTCACAGATGAGGTATTATGTGACATTGCTCCTCTTGATGTTTGTGATGTATTATTAGGCCAACCATACTTGTGGAAGCGACATGCTGTGTATGAGTCCTGGCCTTGCGTTGTTACTGTTACTTTGGGAAATAAGTTGTACAATATACTAGAGGTACCACCGCCTACGACTGTCTCTTTGGTTACTACAAAACAATGCAGTAATCTCATTTCCAAAACTAGGAAATTTGTTTTCCCGATGATCCGCCCTGAGGGCAAGAAGAAGGTTGTGGCCACGACCTCCAAACAGGGATCCTCCGCACGACAAAAACAAATGGACAAGGTCATGGAGGAGTATGGGGACATCTTGACCTTACCCACAGGGGTGCCTCTACACTGTGAGGTCAAGCACTCCATCGATCTGACCCCAGGTGCGTCGCTTCCCAATGGACCAATCTATCAACACTCTATTCTATAGAATGATGAAATCAAGAGGAAAATTTAGGAGCTACTGCAAAAAGGTCACATCCGGCTGAGTTCATCACCCAGTGGGAGCCCGATCCTATTAGTGAAGAAGAAGGATGGGACTTGGAGAATTTGTATTGACTATCGGGCGCTGAACAAGATCACTATCCAGAATAGGTACTCGATCCCATGGATTTATGAGCTTCTGGATTAACTCAATGAGGCAAAATATTTCAGCAAGATCGACTTGAAATATGGGTATTACCAGGTACCAATCGAACCATCCGATGTGTGGAAGACTGCCTTCAAAGCTAAGGAATGCCTTTTCGAATGGCTTTTCATGCCTTTCGGGTTGAAAAATTCATAAGGCTAATGGGTGACATCTTGCGACCATTCACCAACTCATTTGTAGTAGTGCACTTGGATGACATCCTGATCTTCAACCAGACTTGGGAAGAGCACCTACACCACATCTAACAGGTCCTCCAAACACTGTGGAAACACAAGTTGTGTGCCAATTTGGAGAAGTGCACTTTTAGTATGACCCAGGTTCAGTATCTGGGATACATGATTGATGAACGGGGGGTGCATGTGGATCCAACCAAGATCCAAGTGATTCAGGATTGGTCGGCCCCAACCACTCTAAGAGAGCTTCGCAGCTTTCTGGGTCTTGCTAATTTCTACCACAGGTTCGTGTTGGGATTCTCTCATATCACTTGGACCTTGAGTCAAGTCACCAAGGAAGGAGCGAAAGAAAATTTCTTTTGGTCAGAATCTCAACAGAAGGTGTTCGTAGAATTGAAACATTGTCTCTGCTTTTCCCCAATGCTCACATTACCAGACTTGCAACAACCATTTGAGATCGAGACAGATGCCTATGACTATGCTATTTGGGAAGTTCTTACTCAACAGGGGCATCCAATGGCATATCATAGTGAGACATTGTCTAACACAGTTTGCAAGTATCCCACTTATGAAAAATAAATGTATTCCACTATGCAGGAGTGCTACCAATGGAAGCATTACATTTAGGGGAAGGAAATGGTCATCCACACAGACCACCAAACCCTACAGTTCATACAAACACAAGGGAAGTTGCAGAATGATTTCTATTAGAAGTGGTCCACATATCTAAAACAATTTCATTTGAACATCAAGTATAAGAAGGGAAACACCAATAATGTTGCAGACTGCCTCAGCCGACCACCAATCATGGCGCTAACCACCATTCTCAACTCTTGTGGGCACGAGACTTCTGATTGTCCACTTCTCTACAAGAGTGATCCAGAATTCGGCTACACATACAAGACACTCTTGGAGGGTACACAAGTTCCAAATTTTCACCTCCAAGATGTACTGCTATGTCACTTGGGACACCTTTGTGTTCCTTCAAGCGAGCGTGCCAAGATGATTTGGGAAGAACACTACAGTCAAGTCGCTGGGCATTTTGGGGTCAAGAAAAGTGTGGCAGTACTGCATAAGTAGTTCTATTGGCTGAACCTTCAACAAGATTTTTGGAAGTACATCAGATCCTGCACTGCTTGCTCCATTGCCAAACTGACCATTAAGAAGCAAGGCCTCTATACTCTGCTACCTACTCCTATTCGACTTTGGGAATCCATCTCCATGGATTACATATCAGGCCTTCCTTCTACTAAGCATGGAAATGACTATTTTTTCATGATCGTCGACAGATTCTCTGAGATGGCCATTATGTCGGCCTGCAAGAAGAATATCACAACGGAGGCCACTGCTAAACTCTTCTTTGAACGAGTGTGGGTGCACTTTGGGATCTCGTAGTCTATCATCTTAGATCGGGAGAACAGGTTCCTCAACAGATTTTGGTCCAGCCTCTTGTCAATGTTGGACACCAAGATCACCAAGTCCACAACTTTCCATCCCCAACTGATGGACAAATAGAGGTCATCAACAGGATGATTGTACACATTTTGCGCATGTACAATTCAAAGCATCCACGCACATGGGATGAGAGCCTTCCTTATATAAAACACAATTATAACTGGGCTCGCCACAACTCAACTAGCCAGAGCCCCTTTCAGGTGGGCTTGGGATTCCAGCCACTATGTCCCATTGATGTAGCCATGGAATTTGTGGCTACTCAGGCCGATTCAGCTCATGTCTAGTCTAAAGCTGACAAAGAGAGAAAATTCATTGAGCACATTCGGCACATCCACTGGCAGGTTCATGACATATTGGACAGATCCAATGCTAAGTACAAGCAATGAAATGATCAACATCGGGGGACACACCACTTCCAGGTGGGCGACAAAGTGTGGCAACATTTGCAGAAGGAGCGCCTCACTGGACCACACCGCAAGCTTCGCCTGCTCTGCTATGGGCCATACACCATCACCATGGCTGTAGGGAATAATGCCTTCAAGCTCAGTATTCCACCATTCCTTGGTTTGCACCTAGTATTCAATGTGGACCGCCTTCAGCCCTATTTCCCACCTCTACTGGACACCTCTGACATTGCAGAACAACTCACACTAACAGAGTTAAACCCAGAATGAATGGAACATGACACCACAGATTGTATCATGGGCATGCAAATCAAGAACACTCGCCAGCATAAGATCCAACTATATCAGGTGGTCAAAGCTAGCCAACTCCTGCACCAAGGCAAGTGGTTCACTAGGGACCAAGTTCAGCAGAAGTTTCCTCATCTCATGGAGGAACTCAACGCAATGGGGACCATTGTTTACTAATGGGGGAGGAATGATCCAGGTGGATATTGGTGGCCACCAACCTATTCCACTTGGGGCCCCACCATTGTTTTTTTTGGTTTTTTAGTTTTCTTAATAATATCATAGTTTACTATTTTTAACAATTTTTCGGGTCCTAAACTTCTGGAGTCATTTTGAGGCCCTAAACGACGTTTTTTGGGCATCACTTTTCTAGTGAATATGATTTTGTTTCAGAATTGATATTGATGGTCAAAAATTGTAGTCCTTGGATATATCTTTCTAACGATGTATCATGTGCGTCAAAAAAATATAGTATGCTAAAGTTACAACCCCGGGAAAATGATGTACCAATTTACCCTGATGGGGGCCCATATTCAGGCGTTTCATCTCCTAGGGTTAGGTTTTTGGATGTTTAGGGTTTTCCATTATTTCTAAATAATATATATGCCTTCGAGCCTCATTGGAACACATAGTTCAGAGGCCTATTGCCACCACATCTCTTCTAAGAGATAAGATACGAGTGTCATAGCTAGTTTATTTCCATTCTATCTGTAAACAGATTTTAGTTCTTTGATATTAATTAAATGAAGTGTTATGTCCGCTACATTTTTATATTTATGGTTATATGTGTATTTTGTTGTGTTCCTGCATAAATCCGGACCAGGTAGCCCAAATATTCACGAGGGAAATAGTGAGGTTGCATGGTATTCCTAGGAATATTGTGTCAAACAGAGAAGCCAAGTTCACTTCTAGGTTCTGGAAAGAGTTATTTCCACGTTTGGGTACATAGTTGGCCTTCAGTACAACTTATCATCCACAGAAAAATGGTTAGACATAGAGGGTCAACAGGATTCTAGAGGACATGTTGAGAATGTATGTTATGCATCAGCAAGGGAAGTGGGAAGAGTACCTTCTATTGGTGGAGTTTGCTTACAACAATGGGTATGAAGAATATTTGAAGATGAGTCCGTTTGAGGCACTTTTTGGGTGGATTTGCAATACTCCCATTAGTTGGAGTGATCCAGTGAACAGGGTATCAATTGGACCATATATGTTGACATAGATGGAACAAGAAATGTAGGTTATCAAGAAAAATCTAAAAGTAGCACAAGATAGAAAAAAGAGTTATGCAGATCGACATAGGGTATTTAAGGAGTTTTGGGTTGGGGAACATATGTACTTGCGCATCAAGCCCAAGAATATCTCCTTTAGGAGTGGATCACATGTGAAGATGGTACCTCAGGATTGCGAGCCTTTCAAGATCCTTGAGAGCATTGGACCAATGGCCTATTGACTTGCACTTCCTCTCATTGTGAAAGTCCATGATGTTTTTGTAAATTTTCTAGATGTTCTATGCTTGATGAAAATTTCCTTTTATCCCCAATATCAATAACAATCACATAAACAAGAAAGTAAAATGTTGATAGAACATACTAGTAGATTGACAGAAGACAAGCCAAAAATTACACTTAACTTGATCAACAAAATATATGTGTTGTGGTGGGTTATGGCGGTCAACAGGATGCTTCAATGAGCAAAGTCTCAATACAGTCAGCAAACCAAAAGTGTCACACAACCCTCTCGGACAACTATACTAGTCATCCCAAAGTCAACGAAAGTCAACATTGTCCCAGTCAATGGTCAACATCGATTTTTGTGGCAATAAATGTAGACTACATGAATCAGAATTTCGACCAAGTTTGGGGTTATTTTGACCATGCGTTAACCAAATTCAACGCTGGTCAAATATGCGCTGAAAAACCTAGGTTGAAAACATAAAATCTTTTTGTTGTGTTTCCCACGTGTGAGAGAAGAAAAGCCTCCAAGGTGATTGAACCAATCAGATGATGAGAGAGAATGTGTGATGATGATGAGTGAAATGACCTCCAACGTTGACCTATATATGTCCATCAGTGAGGGTGTGTGACACATTTGCTGGGGCTTTAAGCCTACATTTCAATTTTGGCCGACCTTGCACATAAGTGGAATTAATTCAAATTAAATGTTCTTCTCATTGGATCAAGATGATCTTTAGATCTATCTTGCACCTCTTCGAAAGAGGAATCCAATAAAAACATTGGCATCTTCATCTGAGTATCACAACAATGATGGAGTTTGGACCTAGTTGTCCAAAATTAACACTCCCTCTCAACTAGGGAGAACTCCATCCACCTGTTGCATCCAAACATCACACGTCATCCCATCGTAACTTGCTTTGATGGCATCTTTATTTTAGAACAGAAAGGGGTTAGTCACAAAGACATCATTCCCAGATGAAAAATTCAGCCTAGAGGTATGAAACCTCTATAGGACTCAAAAGAGTCACATACTAACACGAAGTTGGTTTACTTGACCCGAAGTTAGTTGGAGGTCTGAAACCTCACTAGACTTGATCCCAGATCAATTGGTTGGACACGTGCCATCATACACATAGAGAGTATGGAAATATCTGATGCGTCTGTCTGTCTTTGCTACTGGTCTCTATCTTTTCTCACCTCACTGGCCAGATGAGAAGTACTTCCCATGAGTCTGTGACTCAATGGGTAGGATGCATATAGGGAATATATCATGAGAGGTGAACCAAATCAACATCATAACGATGGGGTAGAAGCACCACAAGGTTCGGCAAGCCTAGTCTCGTGTGTGCTTATAGCTCTGAGGAGCTATCCCCAAAGCCCCCCAAGGCCCCTAGAGCTCATCGTCCAACATGACCCTCAAAATAGGGTCGTTCCACTATTCCAAGATTGTCATGAAAGTTTAGGAACTTGACCTTCCCCAAGGGCTTTGTGAGAATATCTACGACCTGCTCATCAGTTCCTATATGATCGAGCCTTACGACACCTTGCTGTACCATATCTCGGATAAAGTGGTACCTAATATCAATATGCTTGGATCGATCGTGGAACACAGGATTCTCGGACAACCGAATCCCACTATGGTTATCACAGAGTATCACAGTGGTATCTAGCACATGCCTGAACAACTCACTGAAGATATTTTGCAACCAAATTAATTCACAAAAATCTGTACTCACCACAATGTATTCAACCTCCGCGGTGCTTAAACCAACTTATGCTTCTTGCTCATCCAATATATCAAAGTAGAACCAAGTGTGAAGCAGCATCCAGATGTGCTCTTGTGATCCACCACACTGTCAGCCCAATCGAAATTAGTATATCCATGGAGTGTCACGCTCCCTGCAGTGTATCTCAGCTCATGGTTTATCGTGCTCCAAAGATATCTCAACAGATCCTTGGCACCAACCCAGTGAATGTGATGAGGTTCAACCTTATGTTGACTTAAAGTGTTCACTAAAAAACATAAGTTTGGACGGGTGTTCACTAAGAACATCAGGGCCCCTACGAGTTGATGATACTTAGTAGGATTTGCTAGCACGGGCCCAGCAGCGCTACCACTCAACTTCTTAAATTTGAGCTCCATTGGTGTCGAAACAGACTTACATTCCACCATTCCAAATCTTTCCAGTAGCTTCACAACATATTTTCCTTGAGAAACGAAAATATCACCAGGTCTCTGCCAGACCTCCAAGCCTAGGAAGTAATGCATCAACCCTAGGTCCTTCATCTTGAACTAAATAGCAAGATCCCTCTTACACTGATGAATGAGAGGGTCTGCACCTGCCAGGAAGAGGTCGTCCACATACAACACCAGAATGAGAGGCTTTTATCTATCAACCTTTAAGTAAAGGTTCGGATCAATGTTACTACGAGTGAAGCCCAACTTCATCAGGTAGCTATGTATCCTCTTGTACCAAGCTCTGGGTGCTTGCTTCAACGCATAGAGGGCTTTCTTCAACCTGAAAATGTGTGTGTCCCGATCCTGGACTTCGAACCCTAGAAGTTGCTCTACATACACCTCTTCCTTTATCGCACCATGCAGAAATGAGGTATTCACATTCATCTGATGAATATTCCATCCTTGCGTAGTAGCAAGGGCCATGATAGATCAGATTGTGGTATATCGAGCCACAGGTGAAAATATGTCATCATAGTCTACGCCTTCCTTTTGAGAGAAGCCACGGGCAACAAATCTTGCCTTGAATTTTTCAGCACTACCAATAGATCCATGCTTGACCTTATAGAGCCATTTTGAGGTGGCAACTGCTTTGTCCTCTGGTCTTGGAACCACATCCCAGACATCATTCTTCATAATGGACTCATATTCTTTGTGTATAGCATCCTTCTAGACTTGATTCTTTAAGACTTCTTCAATGGATCCAGGCTCAGATTGTAAGATTGTACTCATGGCTGCTAGATACCCTTGGTATCTATTCGTCTTCTTACTTTCACGAAATGTCCCCCTTGGGGCCATATGTCTCTCGGCATCCTCGAGAGTGTCCCTAAGCCATGGTGGTATATTCCTAATTGAAGGAGGTGGATCAATAGGGTCCATCGGTCCTTCAACATCGGGCATCGTCTCATCCTTTGGTTCTTCTTGAATTCCAGGCCTTGCTTCATGATCTTCCTCAGATCTCGGAAGATTGATTACTTTCCTCAGGGAAGCATCTTCTTCAAAGGTAACATCATGGCATATCTCCACTTCCTTTTGACTAGGAACATAAAATATATAGGCCTTTTAAGTTTTGTTGTAGCCCACAAAAATTCCCTTATTTCCAAAAGCATCTAGCTTGCTCCTCTTCCCCTCCGGTACATGAAAATAAAAAGGACATCCAAAAACTCTAAAATGTGAGACGTCAGGTTTCTTACCAGAGAAAACCTCTTCGGGATTTTTGGAGTCCAGAGTGGATTGCGGGCATCGGTTTTGTATGTATACAACAGTGTTCGTAGCTTCTCCCCACATAAACTTCGGAAGACCTTGGTCACATAGCATGACATGAGCAGCTTCCACAATGGTCCTGTTAATTCTTGTAGCAATGCCATTTTCTCAGGAGTATATACAGTTGTGGTATCCCTCTTGATTCCAGCTTCTCTGCAAAAGTTATTGAACTTGTTCATCTCATATTCAGTGGCATTATTAGTCCTCAAAATCTTGATCTTCTTCCTTGTTTGATTTTCCACCAAGGCTTTGAAAGTACAAAACCACATGAAAGCCTCATCCTTCTTCTTCAAGAAGTATATCTAGGTTTTGCAAGAGAAGTCATATATGAACGTCATATAGTATCAATTCTAAACCGAATCGTGATAGCTTCCTTGAAAATCTTCTTCCATATGCACACCTTCCCATCAATGAATGCCACATTGAAACCTTTGTCATCCATGGCCAAAATAGACACAAGGTTTTTCTTCAAATCAGGTACATATAATACATCTTGCAAGTGGTGGACTTGACCTTGAGACAAGTGGAGGGTCACAGTCCCTGTCCCTTTCATGGGACATGTGGCATTATCTCCAAGGATAATTTTTAGATTTAATATCCTTCTCGACCATATCAAAAAGTGCTTCCTTGAACCCAGTGAGGTGCCTTGAGGCACCATTATCTATCAACCAGACATCCATAGTGTTGGGTGGATATGCAACAGAGAGGGCAGATACAAGAATGAATTGATTTCTTTTATCATCAACAACATTAGATTCCTCATACCTGGAATTTCTCAACCTTTTGAAAGGTTTCCCATTTCCACCAGAGCGAGGCTTCCTCTTTCCTTTGAACCTGTTGTTCCTTTGATTTCCATTCCTCTAGTTGTTGTTGTCATCATCATCAGGAGAATCCTTCTTGAAAGGGAATTCTCTAGCATAGTGTCCGGTCTTGTGACATGTGTAACATTTACCTTTATTCCCTTGGGCCCCTACTCTTCCTTTGTTCCTCGGACCACCATTGTTATTCTTTTTAGCATGAGTAGTGAAGGCAACATTTCCTTCATTTTCATATTCCTTCATCCTTGTCTCTTCTTGTATGCATCTCGATAGTACTTCGTCAAAATCAGGTATCAAATTGTTATTGAGTATGGTAGTATTGAATACATGCCATTCAAAGGAGAGACCTCCAAGTGCAGTGAGAACCATTTCTTAATAAAATATTGTCTCCCCAATGGACAAAAGATTATTTCTGATTTCAATCACTTTTATAAAATATGATTGAACGTATTCATCCCTGCCTTTATTCAGATTCTTCAGTTGGTTCTTGAAGAAAAGGAATTGATTTTCATTGTTGACCTTGAACATGTTGACCAAATTGGCATACATGTCCTTGGATGTGCCCTGCTTAGAGATGTAGGCAACCATACTCTTATGAATTGAGTCCTTGATCATCAAATTTGATTTGATTTCCCCCTTCTTATATTTTGACTTGGTGGCAGCAGGTGCATTGGATGGAGGCTCTTGGATTTTACCGTGCACATAGTCCATGACATCTTGGTCTTCCAGCATAAGATCCAATGTCATCTTCCATGCATGGAAGTCTTCCTTCCGATTCAATTTGTGATCAACTTTAAAGCCATTGTAGTTTGAGGTACCCATGTTCTTCTTTGGTGATTGTTACAAAATTGGGCTTTGCCTTCAGCTCAACTCTAATCCCATGTAAATTTTTGTAGATGTTCTATGCTTGATGCAAATTTACTTTTATCCCCAATATGAACAGAAATCACATAAACAAGAAAGTAAAATTCTGACACATCTACTGGGGCTTCAAGCCTACATTTTAATTATGGCCGACCTTGCACATAAGTGGAATTAATTCAAAATAAATGTTTTTCTCATCGGATCAAGATGATCTTTAGATCGATCTTGCACCTCTCTGAAAGAGGAATCCAATAAAAATATTGAAATCTTCATCTGAGCATCACAACATGGAGTTTGAACCTATTTGTCCAAAATACACAGTTTTTTGTGTGTCATTTCTTAAGAAGTATGTGAAAGATGTTGATCATGTGATTGACTAGTCTGTATTGCAGGTGGAGCTAGAAGGAGAATTACAACTGGAACCTTAGTGAATTTTGTAGTGAAAGATGCACATGCTCTGGAATCAAGCAATTGAGCAAGTTAAAGTGCAGTGGAAACACTTTGGGTCCAATGAGGCTACATGGGAGATGGTTGATCATATGTGGGCTATGTATCCTTCATTATTTTCTAGTTGAGCGGATACATTTTTAATGTATGTTTTGATGTGGTGTTTTGGTTAAGTCCATATATGCATATGTATGCAAATACCACATCGAGCTATTTTATAAGCTCCAATAAGTAGTATGGTGTTCATGATATGTTGGTTATGTCTTTAGTAGTATGATATGATGGAAATGTTGTGTCGATTTATGTTATAAAGCTCCATGGGAGATATTTTTTTTTTTGGTTTATAAGTGTCATTAAACACGGAGGGCAGTGTTACCCCAAGGTGGGAGTGGTTTGTAACAACCCCTGGTTGATTTCCTATGTAGATAAATAAAAATAATAACCAAGGTCCATGGGACACACATTCGAAGTTGAATATTGGGAAAAATATAGTGATGGGGATCACTGGTGATTAATAAATGGCTACGAAATTGGAAAAAGAATTGGCAAAGGAAAAGAGGCATTAATTGCCATTTATTTAAGGAAATAAAAGAAAATAGGAGAAAATGAAGGTGAAAGGTCACATAATTGCATGAGAATGAAATCGAAGGAAAAACGAGGAAAAATGAAGAAAATAAAGGCCTTAATTATAAAATGGTTTCTGAGGATAAGTTCACAACCTTTTTTCAGTTTTAGCTTGGATCTATCTTCTATTATCTCTCATACTCTTGCACACTTAGAGAAACCTTGGGGCATTGTTGGAGCATGCTTGGAACACTCTAGTCTTCATTGGATTTGGAGAAATAAGGCAAAAGAAAGCGGGAAAGCGCAAGGGAATGTGTGGATCAACAACTATAGTTGGACTACTTTGCAGGTAAGAGGTTGCATGTATGATTTCCTTAGTGCATGGTGTATGCATGCTATTATATGGTTATTATCTGTCGTTGGCATGGAGGATTTCCTAGTGTTTTTTCCTAGCCTTTCCATTTCCTGGATAGCCATGGTGTTGTGGGTTTTTCCATTGATTTTTTTTCTAGTTTGTGCTTGTAATTCCTTATGATTGTGGGTTGGAACAAATGCTAAAGAAGCCTTGGAACATCTTGGGTTAAGTTATTAGTCCTAGATCCTAGGTTGGAAAAACACTTTGGATCCCTTGGTGGGTTGAGTTACTAGTCTTCGAGTCAGGTTGGACAAACACTCTAGAGTCCTGGAAGGCTATGGGTTGAGTTACTAGTTCCTGGAGCCCTGAAAATCTGGGGTAGAGGTCGATCTGGTTGGTGTTATTGATGTCTAACTGTGAGGTGGAATCACTGGTTGAGGGTTGAGATGGTTTTGCCTCTAGAAGCCATGGTTTGGTTTATTCCATGAGATCCAACATTCATGCCTGGAATATGGCGTAGGGGTGATTGGCTGAAATAAGAGATTTGGTTTAGCCCAATTTATGGTCAGGTGGTACATGGAATTCCATGACTTGGTTGGAATTTTCCTATGTTAATAATATTTATTCTTCCATTATAATTCATGTATATTTATTGGCAATGTGTTGGTGATATATGGTTGAGTTATCATGGTTTATATGTTGGTTATTTTCTGATTATATGATGTCATGTGATGTGTATATTCTATGGCTCATGTCATTAATTGTTTAATTATTGTGTTGGTGTCTTGTGTTTTGATAGTTTGGCAAATCAAAAGACAAGGCAACATCAGAACCAATCTTTAGAGTCTCAGGATCTAGTCCTCCTGTTCTCAGAGAGGGATCTCTCGAATATTTGTTTGCAAAGGTTTATCTTGTGTGCTTAGAGTATTGACTTTAGACTAGTTATTAAGTGCAGGTGTTTGTTTGTTTGTTTGATTGGATTGAAATGATGCAGCAGAACATGAAAGGTCTAGGAAAGATACACAGAACGGAGAAACATCTGGTTCATTGGGCAATGGAGTCAAGAAAAGGTCTTAACAAACTCATCAATGGATATGGGATATCAAAGGGAAAATCTAACTTGGCCATAGGATCCTTTTGTCTTTGGAATGAGATGAACATTAATGATTTGGAAAGAGAGTTTTAATTCTCAAAAAAGGGAATTCAAAAGCATAATTTGAAAAATAAAGAGCTCTTTGATAGACAGGGCTAACCATAAACTCTACAAATAACACCTTTAAGCAAAGAATGATTTCAAAACAACTTTTAAAATTAAATCTAAGATTCGGGGAACACCCTATTTCCTCAAAGATTTTATTTCAAATGACTTAGAAAACATAAAATATTCACTGATAATTGCAGTCATAGAAGATGGAACACCTAACACATCTATGATCACAACTATAAAAGACCTTTAAACCAACTGTTTGAGTGAGGACAAAGGGAAAGATTAAGACAAACCTCTTTGATTCACTGTAAGCAGAGAACTTCAAAGGGAGACTTCAATAATGGTTTTTAAGTGGCAGCAGACAAGCAGGGAGAACCATAAATCATGCTGAAACCAACTGTTCGAACTATTAAGGAAATAAACAAGCATGAAGATTAAAGAGAGAGGTTAAAGACTCTAAAATACTTCAGCAGAAGAAAACATGAAACAGTGAAGGATGAACAGGTCTAAGGTGCTTCCAAGAGTCATTTCTTAGCCTAAAATTTTCAAACCTACTGTAGTAAGAAATTATGGAACATAATGAAAAAAGGGGAAAACATAAAACAATTTAGAATACTTCACCAATAGCCAAGCTCATGGATCCAATGATAGAGCCTTCTCAGGAACAAGCATGCAACAACATCCTCAAGGTTTCCAAGACTTCAATTTCTTCTTCAACTTCAACGGACTATGTATTTATTTCAGAGAGTTCCAGTATTACAACCGGCGATCAACGATAACCAACAACTTCTCATCCTCTACAAAAGTATTTATAGAAGAATGAGGAGGTGAATCTAACAAAAGATCTCTTAAGATAATTAATACAGATTCAAGATTTCTGGGCCTTTTGAGGGGCTCGAGGAGAAGTTTACAAACATTCGGTCTGCATTAACTATTTAACATTCATGAATTAAGCTCGGTGGGGGCTTTTATTGACTTTGAGGCTCTGTGTTATGTTGGAGTAACTCTGCAGATATTTTTGTATTGAAGTTCCTTGCAGAAGTAACTCTTCGGCTGTGTTGAGGCAAAATATCTGATTTTAAACAATAACTTTGGCCTCTGTTGAATGCCTTGAGGGACAAGTGGCACTCAGGGTAGATGGGAGGAATCAATTCGCCTCAAATGTGGTGGTGGAGGCCTTTTTTTCTGTTTAAACACTTATAATTTCTTTTAATTGTGTTTTAATCCAAGGAATTAGGCTTTTGATAATTATTCTTAGCCGTAATTTCCCAAATCTGTCTTCAATCTTCTTCTCTGTTGCGCTCTGTTCTTCAAAACTTATACTCTTTCAATATGCTTCAAATAAAACAGTGTCTTGTCGATGTGTAGGGCCACGCAGGGCCTTTATAGTATCGGTGCCCATGGAACGTTGATAAACGTGGAGCGGAACCCTTTTTTAGTCGTTTTCCCTTTAATAACCAAAGGCCAGAAGATTGGGGCCTTTGGCTTTCTTTTCTTTGTAATATGGACAAAACCTTCGGAACCTGCAAAAAAAACAAAATGTTATGAAATCCTGCGGAAATAGGTTAAAGTGCGTTGGAGGCGTCGAGGAGAAGCGTGGCCGTTGGATGAAAGCATCCAATCGGTGGAGATCTGCGCAAAAAGGAAAAAAGGAGAGCGGGAGAAGAATAAAGGAGAGTGATTTTGGACCGTCCGATCCGGACATGTGGATGGTTCAGATTTAATCGGTAGATCGCAATCGGGGGTAGGGAACGAATGGAGCGATTGAATCATGCGATGCGATGAAGCATAGGCTGTCGATCTACAGATTAGGTCGATGGTGGAGAATAAATCGGAGGATGGATAATCGATGGAACAAACGAATGCATGCGATGGAGATTTGCGTTGCGAGTTAGCACGAACCATTGATCTGAGGATCAGATCAACGGTGGAAAGTGAATCGGGGAATGGCTGATCGGCGGGAGTAACAAATGGACGCGATGTAATGAAAAACTCCAATGCGATGGAGTGTTGGTTGCTTCATCAGCTTTCGATCAACGGCTGGGATTTGTTTAGAACAGATTGGCGGAGAAAACCTTTATAATATGAAAACTCAAACATTTTGGAATAAAACAAAGGTTTTATATTTTGGGGAGCGGAAAATATATATAAGGCGATGTTGTAGCCCCTACAACACCCTCCAAAAAGATCACCATTTCAAATTTTTGGAGCCCCTTGAAACTAAAGAGAAACTATTAAGTCGCCAAGTCGCCAAGTCGCAAAGCTAAACTATTGATGAAAACCGCGACCCCGCGACCTTGCGACCCCACGACCCCAGGTCGCTAGGTCGCAAGGTCGCAAATTCCCAACTTTAACGAAAAGTGCGACCCAGCGACCTTGCGACGTCGCCAGGTCGCTAAGTAGCAAATATACAATTTTAATGAAAAGTGCGACCCAGCGACCTTGCGACCCCGCGACCCCAAGTCGCAAGGTCGCAAGGTCGCAAGGTCGCAAAACTCTGGAATTAACTGATTTGTGACCCAACGACCCGCATTTATTGCCCGCACGTGTGACCTTCTATATAAGGGAGGTCGCCAGGTCGCATTTTACACATTCAGCGATTTGAAAGAAAACGCCTCTGACAGCTCGACTGGCGCGATTTTCCCGGGTAAGTTGCCATTTCCTCCTGCTGTTTCCATTATGAGCATTTCTTGCCAAACCCATGTCCCCTTAGTCCTTTAAATTGCCCTTTGTCTGAGCTTTTATATTTTTTGAGTGTTTTGTGAATCTGTTTTTTCCACAATTGTCCAACCTCACCACACTTCTGGTTCAAACTCTCGTAGCTTTGCCCTTTGCTCTTAAAACCATTCCTCAGCTCTATCTGGACCCAGCCAGCTTATAAATCCTCAAGAGGAGGGAGAAAAGAAGTCTCACGGTCGCGCGCGTGCAAAACCCCCCGGCAAGCCTTATCGCGACCTGCGACCCAGTGACCTAGTCGCGAGGTCGCAAAGTCGCATTTTTTCCAGATTTCTGGAATCTGCGACCCAGCGACCTAGTCGCGAGGTCGCAAGGTCGCATTTTCCATTTGTTTTGGAGAGTTGTGACCCAGCGACCTGGTCGCGAGGTCGCAAGGTCGCGCCTGAACCTTTTTCTTGCAATCCGCGACCCAGCGACCCAGTAAACCAGTAACCCAGTTTTACATGTGTCACAGCTAAATCTCATCACTAAACTGTAACTGGTTTTATATCACCATGTCGTTCTTATCTTGGGATTCCTTTATGAATTTTACAGGTGAACTTCAAGAAGACATAGAGTGCATACCTGTTTTATCAGATTCTAGTGACATGGCGCCCCCGCTATCTCGGAGGAAGGACAAGCAAGTAGTGGAAGAAATTGATGAGCTGGAAGTGGTGTCCCCACCCCCAATATACAGGGATACACTATGTACCTTTGCAAAAGAAGACAATATGCGATGGTACCAAGTGTATCATGAGTTTGCCATACCAGAAGAGGAATTTCTAGAAGATCTCCTAGACCGGGAAATATACTTGGCAGTCAAGAAGTCCAAACTACATCTGGCAGGGGCGCATCCAGCCATATTTCCATGTCCTGAGGTGATAGATTGGATCATACAAAAGATGGATCCTAAGAAGTTTGTGATCCGAGACAGCGAAGGTAGGGCTTTCACTACGCTCGTAGGCGCGGATGCTCACCTCTACTACTCGTTTCCTCGCCCGGATGAGCATTTCACTCCAGAATGGGCTACTGCTCACGTTGTTCCGATAGTTGATACTATTAGACAATGGTGGGAGGAGCCCGAGAAGTTCAAGGTCAAGAAAGACCAAGAATACCCGGTGGCTAGCCTGAGGAAGGTTTATAAATTGGTTGCCGCCATGATTTGCAGGCTTTACGGGCGCTCGGATTGCTCCACTTTCAGCGGTAGTTGGGCTACCATCATGGAGTATGTGACAACACATGGCACCCGTTTCAACTGGGCGGGCATATTGATGACTTCAATGCAGACCAACTTGAACGCGGCATTGGCCCCGGATGAAGGAACGCTTGCCAAATTTTACATGTCCTCTTACCTACTGGATGCTGTCTACACAAGAGTACACTTCCAGGGATGTGCACACAATTGGGATTCCGAGCAGTTGCATGCAATTCATCTGCAACTCAAAGTATTCTGGGAGTCCAAATACAAACATGATATAGATCAGATCTCCCAAGTTTTTATTCCCTCTCTGTATAGACACTTATTTGGCCAAGACGCCCCCTTCATGTCTTGGCGGGCCAAGGAGACTCTAGTCAAAGTGGCACACTGGTTCCCTTTCCCCGGGTATACCTTCATCCGAGTCTTTGGAACTTACAGGGCACCCCATGCTATGCCTCGCTTTGTGATAGACAAAATGCTCCTCCAGGAGGTATGCTTCCAGATGTCTCAAGGCTTCTCCAGCGTCGTCTCTAAAGGTAAGAAGAAGCCGTGGCCCACGCTACCCCTCACCATTGGCGCATGCACAGTTAAAGACTTCAGGGAAGTAGCAGCAGAGGGAGAAGCAATGAAAATTTATCAGCTTGGAGCACTTGAACATCGAACATATGACCCGGATAGAATAGTTCCAGAACACTACCTAAAAGCTAAATTCAAATGGATGTATCAGCATATCGAGCGCCCAGCAGAAGACGAGAGAAGGAACTGGTACAGTGCCGAGAGACAATTTGCTCCGGAAGTAAACATAGTCCAAGAAGATCCAGATGATCAGAGCTTAGAAGACAGAAGTCATCAGTTAGGAGGTGCCTCTTCCTCTTTACCTAAGAAATCTCAAACCAACACAGGGCTTACCCCATCCATCCAAAAGAAAGAAGCAGAAGAAAAAGCCCAACAAGAAAGGGAAAAGAAGATAAAAGAGGATGAGGAAGCATGCCAAAAGAGTGCAACAACAACGTAGAAGAAGAAATAGGCCAAGGAAGCCAGGAAAGAAAGAGAGGGAAAGGAGGCACAAGCCGCAGCAGAACGGGCACTTAAGGCAGAGCTGGATAAAGCAGAAGATGAACGCCAAAAGAAAGCTGAACAGGTTGCGGAAGCTGAGCGCAAAAAGAAAGCCGAACAGGCTGCTGCAGCTGAGCGGAAGAGGAATGATGAGATAGAAGCAGCAGCAGAAGCTGAACGCCGGAAAAAGGAAGAAGAAGAAAAGAACATAGAAGAAAGGGAGGATGACATGCTGGAAGATATCGAGGTAAATCCCCTCGACATCCCTCTGGGCGGTACCAAGCTTTCTGATGTTAGATCCCCCCAGGGGTAGGAAGAGGATGTATTCAACCTCACCAGACTCACATTCAATCAATTCTCTTTCAAAATCCGGCAAGAGAAGAGGAGGTCACTGGCGCAAAGTCCCTCTGCCACATCCACAGTGGCAACAGGCAAAGACATAGTCCTTGATACCAGGACTAATCCTGTAATGATAGCATCAGCGGGTACTGCCTTCGCCGCAGCTACGGAAGAGAATGTAACCAGAATGAGTAGAGAAATAGTCTCTCTACAAAATAGACTGCAAGCAGCTGAGCAACGCGAGAAGAGAGCAGAGCAAGAGAAAGCAGAATTGCAAGCAGAAGTTTAACAACTTCGAAACCAGACTCCACTAGTAAATGAAGTCCCACTGGCCATTTTCAAGGAGTGTGAAGTGTTGGAAGTGACCATGAGGCAGGTGTATGGTGAAATGTTCACCATCAAACAAACAGTTGCCCCACTAGCAAGAGCACGAGCAGAAACCAGGCAAAGACACGAGCAGCTCAGGGAGGCTTCACAGGCCTTAGACAGGATGATGGGCTGGACAATACAGTACCCTCAGGCACCTGAAAATTTGCCTAAGAGGGACTGGATTCACACGCAGGATGCAAAGGTTCAGCTCCGCATGGCGATACAATCTAAAGACAAACTGTCTAAGGACTTGGACAAAGTAATGTCCTCGTACAACCACCTGATCAGCGGTATCGACTCAATGCATACTTTGCACCACATTCCATCGCATGGGGCATTGGACGAAGAGAAAACCTGGGAACAAGTGGACCAGGACATCTAATCATTTTTGCAGCCTATCAAGCAAGCTGCTGTTGATCCAGAGCCCTCAGCATCTCAAGAGCATCTGAGTCAGTTTATTGCCACTCCAGCGCAGATTTATACCAAGCTTGCCTCGCTTTCAAATCAGATCGCACAAAAGAGGGAAACCTTAGTACCAAATGCGTTGGAATGTATGCATCGATTGAAGGAGGAGGTCCCTCTGGTTTCCCCCGTAGTGACAGAGTACCAGACGTGGCAGGATTTTCTCAAGGAGCAACAGGTTGACGTCCCTGACATTAACATTACACGTCCATCTCCACAGCCCAGTGGCAGCAAGTCATGAGCAGCAGTTAAAGCTAGGTCGCAAGTCGCACCAACAGGACAGGTCGCAGGTCGCACCGCCTACCCAGGTCGCAAGTCGCGCATACCAGACAGGTCGCAGGTCACAACCTCTTCGAGGTCGCGAGGCAACTCAACATGCAGGCAGGCGAAAGGTCGGGAAGCCCAAAGGGCAAGTTTTGTGCTATAAAACTCCCTACGGGGAAAGTAATAAGAGGCTTTTTCTTTTTGGGAAGACTCAAGAGCTACATTGTATTGTATTGAAAGACCATATTCTTAGGCATATGAATACGAATACTTGCTAAAACCCCTTTGTCGGATGATGTATTTTGCTGTGACAACACTATGTGTATTTTTGAACAGTTTCAGAACATCCTATGATTAATGAAACTGCCTTTCTAATAATATCATTTATGCATCATGTTCATCTATGTTGTGTTAATGATGTTCAGTTTTATCGCTTTCTAAATGAATGTTAATACCTTTGTCTATTAGCATTTCGTTTTATCTTTCAGAAGTAAGAAGGAATCTTGCCATTAAGAGCTATTTCTTCTGTGGTAAGATACCTTGCAAGCATGACCCCAAAGACGTGCCGTTAACTGCATCTCTTCGGGCGTATGTGTTTTATTCATTCTCTTGCTACGCATAGTGTTGTAGACATGTTCCATGCATCAATCATGTATTTCGTATCCTATGAATAAGTGTGTGTCCGCAGGTTTAATCAGGTTCTTTTGAGACCAGAAGGGAAGGCGTCTTAAGCGGTAGCCGGACCCACACCCTGGATGGGATCCCTACTCCAAACGGTTTAAGGTCTAATTGGGACTTTTTACCGGGAGATCCCCTACTGTTGACTGGACAAATTTTCCCGTCAACAGATTTGGCGCTAGAAGGAGGGCCTGATGGCAGCCTCCCAGCACACAACGAACTTTCCATCACAAACTCCCCAAGGGGAGGTCATAAACAATGAAACTGTCCCTCCTCCTCTAGAAGATATTCCAGAGAGGGAGACTCGATATTATGAAATAACCAGGGCACAGTTGAGAGCCTTGTGCCCAGCTGCCCGCGATCTTATCAGAAACTTATGATTTACTCCAATCATGGAATACCTTGCCCACACTAGAACCCCTCCCGAGAACATTACTCGGAATGGTGCCCTTGCAAGTACCATACCCGAGCTCATAAATCTCATGTTGGAAGACCTCGGCAAGGCTGTTGAGGAAGATGACCCGGTTCTCCAAGAAGGCGAAGAATTTGGTGACACCGAACCTTTCCCCGACTCCCAGCCTAACCAGACTCGGCAAAACAACAACCAGGTGCACCCCCCACCTGGGGATGGTGAAGAAGAAAGAGGCCGAGGAAATGTAGACGGGGGAAATAGGGCTCGTAGAAATGAAGGAGAAAGGAATAGGGCTCGTAGAAATGAAGAAGATGGAAATAGAGGCCGAGGAGCCGGAGGTAGAGGAGATAGGGGTCGAGGCCAAGGAAACCAAGCTCGCAACCGTCACCCAAACCCAATGAGGCCTCCTGTCCACAACTTGGGATATCTTAGAGATTTTCTTCACCGTGGGAGACACCAAGACGAACACTCCCGTCATGAATCAGAAGCATCTGTCTCAGGTTCGGGAGGTGAATTTGAGCCTGAGTTTAGGCAACACCAGCGGGCTAGGAGAGTGCAGCCCCTAGCCTGGATGGCTCAATCTCCATTGAACCTTTTGGGCCCACTCCATGATCTGCCTAGGCATCCGGAGAAACACCTCCCCAAATTTGACCCTGAGAAAGGCACCTTAGCTGAAGATCATATCAGCAACTTCTATTTGTCGTTACAAATCATGAGAGTCCAGTCCGATGATGTCGCATGTCGAATTTTTCCCCATACTCTCGAAAACAAAGCAACCACATGGTACCGCTCTCTCCCCAGTGCCTCTATCACTTCATGGGACCAATTCCGTCGCGTATTCCTGCAGAAGTTTTCAGAAGATAAAACTCCTTCCATGCTTCTCACGGAATTGAGCACGATCAAGTGTCATAAAAAGGAGAAGGTTAAGGATTTCAACCAGTGCTTCGCTACCATATTGCATAATTTTCCCCCAAACCTGGCGTTGGATGACTCAATCACCATTGACTACTATACCAAGGCTCTTCCTAGAGACATTTCCATTTTCATCAAACGTGAAGCCCGCGCTACCCTTACGGCTAATTATGAGGCTGCTCTCACTGTGGAGAAAGACATGTTGTCGATAGGGGCTATCGATCACGAAGGAAGAGATGATCACAAGCCTAATACAAAAAGAGGTTAGTCCTCCACTCCTAAGACCACCGATAGGGATAGGGATGCATTTGATTTTGAAAGCATGGCAAAAACGCTCAAGCATTTAACGAATGAAGTCACTGACCTAAGGAGAAAGGGCACAGAAGCCACAACTAGCACTAAACCACCCAAACCTTTCTTCAGAAAAATTAATCCCAACACTAACAGACCTCCGTCTAACACAAAAACTGCTCTCAATGTGGAAGAGATAGGGAAAGATAACTTCTGTTCTTTCCACCAAGCTGCCCACTCTGAAAAAACGTGCCCTCAATGGATTGGCAGCATGACAGCAGTAGTTAATCAACTTTTAGATGACCAAACTCCAGGGGATGTGACGGAGGATGATGTTTTAGATCACGATGAGGATCCACCCTCGAACGAAGAACCAGGATCCTCTATCCTTGCTTTTGACATAATCCGAGGTGGGGACAACCTTACCTCCATTGATATCAACATGGCAGATACTCCCAAAGATCAGCCCGTGCGGAATTATAGTCTAAGGAGCAAAGGACCTGTTCCCGAGCAATCCTATGAAGACAAGAAAAGGGCTTTCCTAAGGAAGATCCTGCCCCCAGGAAGCGAAAAACAATCTGTCCCGGAGAAGCCCCCCAACAACACTACCCGAGCAAGTCAAAAGAGCAAGCTTCCGACAGAATCCTCTAAGACCCCCACCGAGCCTAGCCCTCAACCAGAGTCTAGCTATAACATTGTTGAAGATATGAAGAAAATAAGAGCAAACATTTCTCTCTACGAGCTGGCTCGCATTACTAACCAAAAGGATCTCATTCTAAAGGCTTTCGCAAACACTTCAGCTACGAAAACTGTGAGCAATACGTCCGCGCAAGCCGGCCCAGATGTACAGTCTATAGTAAATGCCATCAATACCAACTCAAGAGGATCCATGCCTCCTTTCCTTTTTTCCTTCGAGATTTTTAACTTCAACGTCCACAACTGTCTAATTGACTCCGGTGCCTCAACAAACGTCATGCCCCTATCCGTCTGTAAAAAGCTGAACATTCGCCCGGAGAAAACTGACGCAAAGATTATACAACTTGATAGATCACAAGTACCAGCCGTAGGAGAGTTGAACAATGTCATCATCCGCTTGTCATCAGACTCTAGGGTCCATCAATGCATTGACATTGTGATTGTCAACATCCCGGAAGCGTATGGCCTATTGCTTAGCAGGGACTGGTCCAGCAAGTTACAAGGCTATTTCGCCACCGAATGGTCCCACTTGTGGCTTCCTTACAAGGGGCGGAATAATCAAATCAGGGTCGAAAGTGAACCTTATATGAAACACACCGTCACTGATTTGGATGCCGTTAATGAACCCATCAGCTTTGCACAAGAAGAACTTGGCATGTGCTTTCTGGAAGCAATATTCGGATGCTACCAACCCCCTTAGTCTTCCGTAGGCCCCGAAGTCCAATCTGAACTATCACTTGTCACAGAGGAGAAAGTTATCCCTGACTCACCATCAGAAGGAACCCCTCCACAACCTAGTACCCCGAAGGAGCCGGAAAGTGACATGTGGACCTTGTATTATGACTGTTCCAAGACCCATGACGGAGCCGGTGCTGGTTGCATATTGCTTGACCCACATAAGAATAAATACTTAATCTCATGCCGGCTAGAGTTCCAGTGCACCAACAACTTTTCTGAGTACGAGGCATTAATCCTCGGACTTAAGAAAGCGCTGGATTTGAAGGTAAAATGCTTACAGGTCATTGGAAATTCCGAGATTATCACCCGCCAGGTACGCAACACTATTCACTGTTTATCTCCGCATTTAAAGGCGTATCAACAAGAGGTATGGCGATTGATTTCTGGTTTTGATGCATTTGGAATTAAATCTGTCCTCAAGATGCACAATGCAGCAGCTGATACTCTGGCTAATGCTGCTGTTAGATTCACCCCTTTGAGGGACGGTTTTTTCTATTGAAATTATATATAAACCCTCCGTGCCAGACAATATTACTAACTTACGCATCTTTGATGATGATCAACAGGTACTAGAGTTTATGTGTAACTCAGAAACATTCAAAGACGTTGCAATAGATGAATATGATCACGACCAAGCTGTGCAGCAAGAGTTTGAGAAACACAGAGGGAACCCCATGCCAAAGGGAGTAGTGTCACTTGAGAAACTCTTCGATCTGCAGAGCCATTTTCGAGGGCCCCCGAATACCAAAGTGCAAAGCTCCATCTTGGCCCATCGACAAGTGAACTTGGGATCAGAAGATAATCCTAAGTTCGTCAACCTTGGGAAAGACTGCACCACCCAGGAGGCGCAGGTTTTCACCCAACTATTTTGCAAGTATCGTGACATATTTTCTTGGACATATGATGACTTACGTACGTATGATACTCGAATTATCCAGCATGTTATACCCATGAAGGAAGGCGCAAAACCGTTCCAGAAAAAGCTCAGAAAAGTACATCCCACTCTGGAACCATTGATTCTGAAAGAACTCAAGAAGCTCTTGGATGCACGAATTATTTTCAAAATCCGTCACTCCACGTGGGTGTCAAATTTGGTACCCGTACGAAAGAAGTCTGGCGAGATCCGTTTGTGCGTAGATTTCCGCAATCTGAATCTTGCCTCAAACAAAGACAACTATCTGGTGCCACCCATGGAACAGATATTACAAGCCGTGTCTGGGTCCGAAATGTTCTCCCTATTAGACAGTTTCTCTGGCTACAACCAAGTGCTGGTGGCTGAACCGGATAGATTGAAGACCACTTTTCGAACCAAGTGGGGAACTTTCGCATTCAAACGTATGCCTTTTGGATTAATCAACGCAGGGGAAAATTTCCAAAGAGCCATGGATATAGCCTTCAGGTGGCTGATAGGCCAAAGTGTGGTGGTCTACTTAGATGACGTCACCGTGTTTTCAAAACACCGGGGTGACCATATACGCCACCTCAGGAAAATTTTTGAAAGATGTAGAAAATATGGAATTTCACTTAACCCAAAGAAGAGCGTTTTCGCCGTGGCAGAAGGAAATTTTCTAGGCCATATCATAACTAAACAAGGTATTATCGTTGATCCGGAACGGGTAAAAGCCAGTGCTCAAATTCCTCCTCCCAGGAGTAAAAAAACGATGCAATCTTTCTTGGGGAAGATCAATTTCGTACGAAAATTTATATCAGATTTCGCACAGATAGTCAAGCCATTACAAGGAATGATAAAAAAGAATGCTATGTTCCAATGGAACCTACCGAAAAGGGAGGCCTTTGACAAAATCAAACAGGCTATAGCTGAAGCTCCCTCCCTACAAAGTCCAGATTTTGGCAAAGATTTTATCCTATATACTTTTGCTTCAGATTCCTCACTTGCGGCTGTCCTTACGCAGAAATATGGCAACAACGATGAACGACCCATTTCCTTCATGAGCATCGGTCTACAGGGAGCTGAGTTAAACTATCCAGAAATTGACAAGCAAGCCTATGCGGTCTACAAGGAGGTAAAACATTTTAGGCCCTACATCTTGAAAAATCATGTCACGGTTTTTGTGCCACACCCAGCGGTCCGCTCACTTTTCGTGCAACAAGAGCTAGGCGAAAGGCGGGGCAACTGGGTGGTGTGTTTGCAAGAATATGATTTGGAGTTTAAACCGGCACATACCGTTAAAGGACAGGGCTTATGCCAAATGGCCGGGGAGGCTGCAAGTGCTCATGAAATTGAAGAGGAATGTTCGGAACAAGAGATCGACATGTATCAAAGTGACCATGTGCCTCAGCAAAGTAGCCCTTCTTGGTATTTCTACGTTTCAAGATATTTGGCCCAAGGTACCATGGACCCTGCCCTTACTGCCCAGCAGAAACGCGCAATAAGACTCAAAGCCGCATCTCACCAACTGATCCAAGGTAAGTTGTTCAAGAAACACCACTATGGGGTCCTGTTACGCTGCTTGGAAACCGACGAAGCGAAAAAAATCTTAACTGAGCTGCATGACGGACCAGCTGGAGGTCATTTTGCCGGAGATACTACTGCCCATAAGATAATGCGCGCAGGATATTATTGGCCTACTCTTTTTAGAGATGCGCATGCATATGTTCGGAAATGCATTCAGTGCCAGAAGTTCGCCAACTGAGAAGCACGGCCAGCCGCCCCCTTACTCTCAGTAGCAGTAGAGGAACCTTTCCAACAATGGGGTTTGGATGTAATTGGTGAAATCACACCTCACTCTTCTAAACAACATCAGTATATCCTTACAGCTACTGATTACTTCACCAGGTGGGTCGAAGCAATGCCTTTACGCCGAATCAACGATCAGGAGGTAATAGAATTCCTCACGCATTCCATCATTACCAGGTTTGGCGTTCCGACTTCTTTAGTTTTCGATAATGCGACCTATTTCTCATCTTTTAAATTATATGATTTTGCGCTGGAAAATGGTATTGTTCTAAAACATTATGCAAATTACTATCCCCAGGGAAATGGATTAGCTCAGTCCACCAACAAGAATCTTATCCGTATTATTAAGAAGACCCTGCTATCCCACCAGCACAACTGGCACAATGCCCTTCACAATGCACTGTGGGCTGACCGTATCACTCCCAAGTCCTCTTTAGGAACCTCCCCATTTTTCCTCGTGTATGGAAAATAAGCTGTTCTTCCTTCTCATCTATCTCTCCCGGCCCTCCAACTGTCCCAAGAATTTCATGGTACCCCGTGCCCTACCTTGCAGACTTTAATCGACACCTTGCTGAAATTGGAGGAAGAAAGGCAAAAGACCCGGGAAAAGTTTGCCATCCATCAGAGCCGAATCAAAAGATGGTTTGATAAAAAGTCCGCAGGGAACAAAAATTTTGAAGTAGGAGACTTGGTCCTCAAGTGGGATAAAGCCCATGAGGAAAAGGGGAAGCATTCCAAGTTCCAAGCACTTTGGACAGGCCCTTTCCAAATTAATGAGAAGATAGGATCCCACACATTTAGATTGCAAACCCTTGAGGGACGAGTCGAGGTCCTCCCGGTAAATGGGCATGACCTCAAACACTATTTCACCTAGCTGCCCTTAGAGGGCTATATTATCCTTGTACCATATTTTCTTCTCTCATACTCGTTTACAAAAAATAAAAATAAAAAAAAATAAAAAAAAAAAATATATATATATATATATATAGTAATAAAATTTTGAGGAAGGATTTGTTAGAGCCACGCAATTGGCACACTGCAACAGGTTCTATGCTGATGGAAAGCCCTTTCCGATAGACTCAAAGGTGGCAAAAGCTTGCTTGTTCTCTGCACCTAAGGGCAGCATATCACCAAACTCGAGGCATCAAGCAGGAAGCTTACCTCGCCAGCCTGAGAGGGTGTCCGCAAAAGAAAATGCAGTGTGAGAGGTAACCAGACCAGAAGGGAAAAGAGGTACTCTATGCTACGATAGGGTATCTAGGAAAAACCAAATTCCTCACACCAGACCAGGAACAACCTCTCTGCCAACAAAATAAGTCGGGATCCCTCATCCGCCCAGGCTAAATTTCCATCTCAAATAAGTGCCACGAGCACATCTAAATAAGTGCCTCAGGCACATTCAAAATAAGTGCAATAGCACACTAATAAAGGGTAAAGGATTGAGAAAGGCTTCCTGCGCAGAGAGGCGATGTAACGACTCCGCCGGAGTACTGACCAGGCTCGCTGGCAGCGGAGCAACGTTCACGATTCCTAGGCAGTGACTCCACCGGGACCGAGAGGTTCGCGGGCAGCGGAGCAACACGATGAGGACAAAATAATTGTACCAGACCCTGTGGCCGCCTGGAGTTCTTCAACTCTTCCAGTCCGGAGACCTGAAGAAATGAATTTGGTTGAACGGCGCCCAAACAGGCCAGCAGATTGAGCAACCCAGCAAGGTGCCAAAGGTTAGGAAATGTCAACCACAAGGTAAAAGAAAACAGTCAGCATAGGCCCCTCCCTCCCCCCGCCAAGACTAACTATCAGCAGAGACTTTGAGTTCGTCCAGTGAATCGCCATTTGTTGTAGCCCCTACAACACCCTCCAAAAAGATCACCATTTCAAATTTTTGGAGCCCCTTGAAACTAAAGAGAAACTATTAAGTCGCCAAGTCGCCAAGTCGCAAAGCTAAACTATTGATGAAAACCGCGACCCCGCGACCCCAGGTCACTAGGTCGCAAGGTCGCAAATTCCCAACTTTAACGAAAAGTGCGACCCAGCGACCTTGCGACCCAGCGACCCCAGGTCGCCAGGTCGCCAGGTCGCTAAGTCGCAAATATACAATTTTAATGAAAAGTGCGACCCAGCGACCTTGCGACCCCGCGACCCCAGGTCGCAAGGTCGCAAGGTCTCAAAACTCTGGAATTAACTGATTTGCGACCCAGCGACCCACATTTATTTCCCGCACGTGCGACCTTCTATATAAGGGAGGTCGCCAGGTGACGCAGAAACAGCTCTGCGCAATGTAATACCCACTTTAAATCTTTAACAAATCAATAGTGGAATAGCAGTTCTCAATAGTTTAAAAGATTTCGGTTTTCAATATTTAAAAAAAAAAAACCGCAGGTCCTTTTCTCACTAATATAAACTTCTGAAAAATAACAAAGTTAGACACTGTTTTTAAAACAATCACAGGTAGCAAATAATTACAGTATGTCGGCCTTCCAGATTATCACTATCTGTTGATAAACTAGCCAATCCAAGGCTATATTACACATCTTCTTCACTTCGGAGAGAACGCGCCCATACATTACTATTCTCTTTACATATGATAGTGAAAACGCCTTTTCTTAAAAATAACATTACCAGCATATATATATGTGGCATTGCAGCAATTGACAATAACAATAAACATTTACCAATTGCTCCAGATCCCACGCAATCTGTTGGCATTTGGCCACAACATAAATAATATCAAATCCTTTTATATTTGTGTTAAAACGTTCTTATGCCACATATCAACGCCCATAAATTTTGTCGTGACATGGAACCGAATTGCAACCTGTAGAATTTCTGCATATCACAAAGAGATCTGTGTTTTCATTTTACTGGCCTTGAACATGTTGTACAGCATCACAACTCACCAAAGTTTTGGTCTGTCCATAGCACCAACGCATGCACCATTTGGGATCGCCGATTCACTGCAGTGACATGTCACGTTTTACTTCTAGAAATTACAACGCCAATCCCATAAATGTGGAACTGCCTCCATTTAAAATTGAATTCAATCTAACTTCCGATTTTATTGCGATGCGTCATTACTTCCGCTCCGATGTCGATTACACCGAACCGTGACAACTAACACGATTGCTCTTCCCTTGATTTTTGCCGGTTGACACAACGCCAATCCAGACTTCCTCACTGATTCAATTCAAGACTGGATTCCGGTATTAATGTTTTCGAACTCATCAAATTCAACAGCGTTAAAAGTGGAACAAAACACTGAATCTACAACAGAAATCCAATTCAAAAACCACATCGACCAATTTGAATGTTTAAATCAACGATATTTGTAATCGATTATATATATCACAGTTACATTTAATAAAACAAATAGAAATCAGCTTTTGGCATAACAGGTCACTGTTCTACATGAAAAACCATTCTCTTTATTTATCTGAGCTTTCGCTCTGCAAATTACACACACTAAAAACTCTCCCCCAACGAAGAAAAATCTCATCGTTTTTTATTACACTGTCTACTAACTAATCGATACAGAATATTCTAATTTTAAAATTCTAACAAACAAAACTCCTATCTAGTAGCGCTCACCCACACCTGTTATAACAAATCTTATCAGTAAGATAGGCAATAATAACTAATTAGTTGTGAAATCGACCTCCTTAATAAACTGGATTTTAACACACAGCAAATAATTTCATCCTGTCAGGCCACAACATGTGGACAATTTTCCACATTGCTGGCCAGGTCCGATGCTCCTGCATCAGACTCCCAGAGAAGAAAATATTGGTTCTTTAAACTTTCAGGATTTATGCCGTATTTCTGCAATTCAGTTACTGTCAACCAACTGCAATCTTCCATTGGCTGCTCTTTCCACTTGACAAGATACTGAAAATATGTCTGTCCTCGAGTTTTCTTGGATATCCTTTGATCTAAAATAGCTTCAACTTCTTTCTTGAATGTTTTTGGTACCTGTTCTTCCCAATCCACAGTTTGAACTTCATCATCTGTAGCTTCAGTCTGCAACTCTGTTTCTACCTCTCTGAATGGATACAAATCTGCAATATTAAAAATGGGGGATATTCCGATCCCTTCTGGCAACTCAATCTCATATGCATTGGCTGAAAATTTCCTTTTGATTTTACAGGGTCCTATCTTCTTCAATTTCAGCTTATTATAAGTCTTTGTAGGAAATATCTCTTTCCTCAAATATTCCATGACCAAATCTCCTACCTGAAACTCTTTTTCTCTCCTTCTCAAATCTGCTCTCTGCTTGTATCTCTTGCTGCTTTCCTGTAGTTTACCTTTAACTTCTTCCTGTAGCTTCTGCATTTGTTCAACAAAATCTTCAGCACTTGCACTTCTGGCTTCTTGTTTCCCCAAGTCTCTTAACTCATATACTCCTCTTGGATGCATTCCAAAGACAATCTGAAATGGACTCATTCCAGTGCTTCGGTTTGGTGTGTTATTGTAAGCAAATTCAGCTTGAGCTAATGCTAAATCCCACTGTTTGGGATTCTGATGTACCAAACTTCTTAATATATTCCCCAAGCTTCTGTTTACAACTTCAGTTTGACCATCCGTTTGAGGATGGTAAGCTGAACTAAAACTGAGTTTAGTTCCCAGTTTCTTCCAAAGTGTCCTCCAGAAATGCCCTACAAATTTAGTGTCTCGATCTGGTACAATACTTACAGGCAAACCATGCAATCTTACAATCTCTGAAAAGAATAAATTTGCTATGTGTGTGGCATCATTAGTCTTCTTACAAGCAATAAAATGAGCCATTTTAGAAAATCTGTCTACAACAACATAAATAGAATCGTTTCCTCTCTGAGTTTTTGGTAAACCCAGAACAAATTCCATACTCACTGCATCCCATGGTTGATATGGTATGGGCAATGGCTGATATAGACCGGTATTCTGACTCCTTCCTTTGGCATACTGACATACCCTGCATTTCTCAACAAACGTTTTAACATCAGTTTGCATTTTAGGCCAATAATAAAAAGCATTCACCTGAGCGAAATTTTTGTCTTGTCCAAAATGACCAGACAATCCTCCACTGTGCTTCTCTTTAATGATGTTCTCTCTCATGGAACATTTAGGAATGCATAATTTGTTGCTTTTAAATAACAGGCCTCCTTGAACAAGGTAATCCATCCATTGACTTCTGTTATGGCTCACCGGATTCTGCACTGTTGTGTAGATGTCTTTAAAATCCTCATCATCCTTGTACATTTCTATCATTTCATCAAAACCTACAACACCCACTTTAAATTCTTGCAAAAGAAAACTTACTCTGCTTAATGCATCTGCCACTTTATTAGACTTACCACTTTTATGCTTTATTACAAAAGTGAAACTTTGCAGAAATTCCACCCACTTGGCGTGCTTCTGATTTAGCTTTGGCTGATTATTAATAAACTGCAAAGCATGTTTGTCTGAATATAAGATGAACTCCTTCGGCAACAAGTAATGCCTCCACTTTTTCAATGCCTGCACAATAGCGTAAAATTCTTTATCATAAGAAGAATATTTTTTCTTTGCATCATTTAACTTCTCGCTGAAATATGCTATCGGCCTTTTCTCTTGGCTTAGCACCGCACCAACTGCTTCTCCACTTGCATCGGTTTCCACTTGAAAGACTTTCTCGAAATTTGGTAATGCTAGAATAGGCTTTTCTGTTATCTTCCTTTTCAGCAAATTAAAATTCCTATCAGCTGCTTCTGTCCATCGAAATGGCTAATTGACCTCCTTGATTGTCTCAAGGATTGGTGCACAAACTTGACTAAATCCCTTTATAAATTTTCGGTAGAAACTAGCAAGTCCATGGAAACTTCTTACCTCGAATACACTCCTGGGAGTAGGCCAGTTTCTGATTGCTTGTACCTTCTCCAGATCCATTTTCAAACCGTCTCTGGAAATCACAAATCCCAAATATACTAGCTCCTCTTTCATGAAACTACATTTCTTCAGATTGATTAGTAGTTTCTCTTTCTGCAGAGTTTTCAAAACTAACTTCAAGTGTTCCAAATGCTCCTCTTTACTTTTACTAAAAATTAGAATATCATCAAGGTAAACAACAACAAATTTACCTGTATATTCTGTCAGAACCTCGTTCATTAGTCTCATGAATGTGCTGGGCGCATTAGTGAGCCCAAAAGGCATCACTAACCACTCATACAGTCCACTGTTGGTTTTGAAAGCTGTTTTCCACTCATCGCCTTCCCGAATTCTGATCTGATGATACCCGCTTTTCAGATCTATCTTAGTAAAGTACCTGGATCCACTTAAACAATCCATTAAATCATCCATCCTGGGAAAAGGAAATCTATACCTGACTGTTATCTTGTTGATAGCTCTGGAATCGGTGCACATGCGCCATTCTCCTCCCTTTTTCGGACTAAGCACCGTTGGCACAGCACACGGACTCAGACTTTCTCGAATCAGTCCCTTGTCCATCAGCTCTTGAACCTGTCTTGCAACTTCTGCATTTTCTTGAGGGGTTAATCTATATGCAGCTTTATTAGGTAGACTTGCTCCTGGTATTAAGTCGATATGGTGACTTATACTTCTAATCGGTGGTAATTCATTCGGCAATTCATCCACAATGATATCCATGTAACTATTTAACACAGATTGAATTTCTTCAGGCAAATCATTTAAATTTGTGGAGGTTAAAATTACCTTTGGCATTCCCACGATAGCGAAATGCACCTCTTCGCTTTTATCAACCTCCTGTAGCAGTTCCTTACCACTCATCAACATAATACTATTTCAGGCAGCTCTTTATCAGCATCATTCTTCACTGGTAGCAACGTATGTTTAACTCCATCCTTTTCTATGGTGTATGTATTTCTTCTTCCGTCATGAATTGCCTTTCTATCAAATTGCCATGGTCTCCCCAATAACACGTGACATACATCCATGGGCATTATGTCACATAAAATCACATCTCTGTATGTGCCAATCTGCATTTCCACATTACACTGTTCTGTCACGATGACTTGATGACCCTTTTGAAGCCAAGATACTTTGTAAGGTGCAGGATGCGCTTTCTTTGTTAATCCAAGCTTTTCCACCATCTCTGTAGACACAATATTTTCAGTACTCCCGCTATCAATTATAACCTTACAACACTTACCCTTTGATTTGCATGTAGTTCTGAACAAGTTCTTCCTTTGCGCAGGTTCTCCAATCTCTTTTTCTGATCTCAGCAAAGTTCTTCTGAGCAGTAATGATTCACCTTCTTCCGGTGGTTCTTCCTTCTCTACAAGTCGAGGTGGTTCCGGCTCTGCCTCAGCCACATTTTCACCTCTCTGGCTTGCTGATTTGTTATGAGGACAGTCCCGCGACATATGTCCCCATTCTCCACAGGTATAACACCTAACATCTCTTCCTCACCCTCTTCCTCTGGGCGCGAATCTCCCTCTACTAGATTCACCCACCTGTGGTGATCTGCTGCTTGAACTTCCTGCTTCAAACTGATGTTGTGTTCCTCTGGATCTAGTATATCCTCTACCTCTTGCTGAGCTCTTTCCTTTGTTTCTTTGACTCTGTTTTCGCATTATTTTCTCCTCTTCTTTCAAACTTGCTTGATAGGCATCCTCAACAGTTTTCAAACTTAACAGGCTAATCTCATCTTGGATCTCATACCTTAGCCCATTAACATATCTGGCTACTTTCTCCAAATCATCTTCTACATGCCCTGTTCTGATGCTTAACCTGTAAAATTCTTCAGTATATTCTTTAACAGACATTCCTTTATGCTTCAAATTTTGCATCTGCTTAAAAAGATTCAAATGATAATCTTTAGGCAAAAACTTGGCTTTTAGTTTGCTTACCATTTTATCCCACTGCTTGATCTTAGATTTTCCCTTTCTCGTTCTTGATGTCTGTAACTCGTCCCACCAGATGGCTGCGTGACCTTTCAATCTAGTGACTGCAAATTTTACCCTTTTATTTTCTTCAATCTCTTCATAATCGAAGTACTGATCTATGGATATGATCCAATCCATGAGCTCCTCGGCATTTAGACTCCCTTCATACATAGGAATCTCCACTTTGGGTTTGCTTCCAATCTTTGCCAGGATCTTCATGAATTTAACATTTTCATTCTCTTCTTCTGCTTCCACATCTTCCTCAGATTCTTCTGAAGAACTTGCAGCTCCCTCATCAGGCGCTCTTCTCTGGGCTGTTTCCATTGTCTCCATGCATTCACGCAGTCTTCGCACTTCTTCTATCAAGACTGCATTTGCTTCTGGTCTCCCTCGACCAATTCCTCTCCTTGGTGGCATCTTTGCTGCAAACACCTGCTAATTTGGCTTTGATACCAAATCTGACGCAGAAACAGCTCTGCACAATGTAATACCCACTTTAAATCTTTAACAAATCAATAGTGGAATAGCAGTTCTCAATCGTTTAAAATATTTCGGTCTTCAATATTTAAAAAAAAAAACCGCAGGTCCTTTTCTCACTAATATAAACTTCTGAAAAATAACAAAGTTAGACACTGTTTTTAAAACAATCACAGGTAGCAAACAATTACAGTATGTCGGCCTTCCAGATTATCACTATCTGTTGATAAACTAGCCAATCCAAGGCTATATTACACATCTTCTTCACTTCGGAGAGAATGCGCCCATACATTACTGTTCTCTTTACATATGACAGTGAAAACGCCTTTTCTTAAAAATAACATTACCAGCATATATCTGTGGCATTGCAGCAATTGACAATAACAATAAAAATTTACCAATTGCTCCAGATCCCACGCAATCTGTTGGCATTTGGCCACAACATAAATAATATCAAATCCTTTTATATCTGTGTTAAAACGTTCTTATGCCACATATCAACGCCCAGAAATTTTGTCGTGACAAGGAACCGAATTGCAACATGTAGAATTTCTGCATATCACAAAGAGATCTGCGTTTTCATTTTACTGGCCTTGAACACGTTGTACAACATCACAACTCACCAAAGTTTTGGTCTGTCCATAGCACCAACGCATGCACCATTTGGGATCGCCGATTCACTGCAGTGACATGTCACGTTTTACTTCTAGAAATTACAACGCCGATCCCATAAATGTGGAACTGCCTCCATTTAAAATTGAATTCAATCTAACTTCCGGTTTTATTGCGATGCGTCATTACTTCCACTCCGATGTCGATTACACCGAACCGTGACAACTAACACGATTGCTCTTCCCTTGATTTTTGCCGGTTGACACAACGCCAATCCAGACTTCCTCACTGATTCAATTCAAGACTGGATTCCGGTATTAATGTTTTCGAACTCATCAAATTCAACAACGTTAAAAGTGGAACAAAACACTGAATCTACAACAGAAATCCAATTCAAAAAACACATCGACCAATTTGAATGTTTAAATCAATGATATTTGTAATCGATTATATATATCACAGTTACATTTAATAAAACAAATAGAAATCAGCTTTTGGCATAACAGGTCACTGTTCTGCACGAAAAACCATTCTCTTTATTTATCTGAGCTTTCGCTCTGCAAATTACACACACTAAAAACTCTCCCCCAACGAAGAAAAATCTCTTCGTTTTTTATTACACTGTCTACTAACTAATCGATACAGAATCTTCTAATTTTAAAATTCTAACAAACAAAACTCCTATCTAGTAGCGCTCACCCACACCTGTTATAACAAATCTTATCAGTAAGATAGGCAATAATAACTAATTAGTTGTGAAATCGACCTCCTTAATAAACTGGATTTTAACACACAGCAAATAATTTCATCCTGTCAGGCCACAACATGTGGAAAATTTTCCACATTGCTGGCCAGGTCCGATGCTCCTGCATCACCAGGTCGCATTTTACACATTCAGCGATTTGAAAGAAAATGCCTCTGACAGCTCGACTGGCGCGATTTTCCCGGGTAAGTTGCCATTTCCTCCTGCTGTTTCCATTATGAGCATTTCTTACCAAACCCATGTCCCCTTAGGCCTTTAAATTTCCCTTTATCTGAGCTTTTATATTTTTTGAGTGTTTTGTGAATCTGTTTTCTCCACAATTGTCCAACCTCACCACATTTCTGGTTCAAACTATCGTAGCTTTTCCCTTTGCTCTTAAAACCATTCCTCAGCTCTATCTGGACCTAGCCAGCTTATAAATCCTCAAGAGGAGGGAGAAAAGAAGTCTCACGGCCGCGCGCGCGCAAAACCCCCCGGCAAGCCTTATCGCGACCTGCGACCCAACGACCTAGTCGCGAGGTCGCAAAGTCGCATTTTTCCAGATTTTTGGAACTGCGACCCAACGACCCGGCGACCTAGTCGCGAGGTCGCAAGGTCGCATTTTCCATTTGTTTCGGAGAGTTGCGACCCAGCGACCCAACGACCTGGTCGCGAGGTCGCAAGGTCGCGCCTGAAACTTTTTCTTGCAATTCGCGACCCAGCGACCCAGTAAACCAGTAACCCAGTTTTACATGTGTCACAGCTAAATCTCATCACTAAACTGTAACTGGTTTTATATCACCATGTCGTTCTTATCTTGGGATTCCTTTATGAATTTGACAGGTGAACTTCAAGAAGACATAGAGTGCATACCTGTTTTATCGGATTCTAGTGACATGGCGCCCCCGCTATCTCGGAGGAAGGACAAGAAAGTAGTGGAAGAGATTGATGAGCTGGAAGTGGTGTCCCCACCCCCAATATACAGGGATACACTATGTACCTTTGCAAAAGAAGACAGTATGAGATGGTACCAGGTGTATGATGAGTTCGCCATACCGGAAGAGGAATTTCCAGAAGATCTCCAAGACCGGGAAATATACTTGGCAGTCAAGAAGTCCAAACTACATCTGGCAGGGGCACATCCAGCCATATTTCCATGTCCTAAGGTGATAGATTGGATCATACAAAAGACGGATCCTAAGAAGTTTGTGATCTGAGACAGCGAAGGCAGGGCTTTCGCTACGCTCGTAGGCGCGGATTCTCACCTCTACTACTCATTGCCTCGCCCGGATGAGCATTTCACTCCAAAATGGGCTATTGCTCACGCTGTTCTGATAGTTGATACTATTAGACAATGGTGGGAGGAGCCCGAGAAGTTCAAGGTCAAGAAAGACCAAGAATACCCGGTGGCTAGCCTGAGGAAGGTTTATAAATTGGTTGTCGCCATGCTTTGCAGGCTTTACGGGCGCCCGAATGGCTCCACTTTCAGCGGTAGTTGGGCTACCATCATGGAGTATGTGACAACACATGGCACCTGTTTCAACTGGGCGGGCATATTGATGACTTCAATGCAGACCAACTTGAACGCGGCATTGGCCCCGGATGAAGGAACGCCTGCCGAATTTTACATGTCCTCTTACCTACTGGATGCTTTCTGCGCAAGAGTATACTTCGAGGGATGGGCACACAATTGGGATTCCGAGCAGTCGCGTGTAATTCATCTGCAACTCAAAGTATTCTGGGAGTCCAAATACAAATAGGATATAGATCAGATCTCCCAAGTGTTTATTCCCTCTCTGTATAGACACTTATTTGGGCAAGACGCCCCCTGCATGTCTTGGCGGGCCAAGGAGACTCTAGTCAAAGTGGCACACTGGTTCCCTTTCCCCGGGTATACCTTCATCCGAGTCTTTGGAACTTACAGGGCACCACATGCTATGCCTCGCTTTGTGACGGAAAAAATGCTCATCCAAGAGGTATGTTTCCAGATTTCTCAAGGCTTCTCCAGCGTCCTGTCTAAAGGCAAAAAGAAGCCGTGGCCCACGCTACCCCTCACCATTGGCGCGTGCACAGTTAAAGACTTCAGGGAAGTAGCAGCGGAGGGAGAAGCAATGAAAAGTTATCAGCTTGGGGCACTAGAACACCGAACATATGACCCAGAGAGAATAGTTCCTGAACACTTCCTGAAAGCTAAATTCAAATGGACTTATCAGCATATTGAGCACCCGGCAGAAGATGAGAGAAGGAACTGGTATAATGCTGAGAGACAATTTGCTCCAGGAGTAAACGTGGTTCAAGAAGACCCAGATGATCAGAGCCTAGAAGACAGAAGTCGTCAGTTAGGAGGTTCCTCTTCCTCTTTACCCAAGAAATCTCGGACCAACACAGGGCTTACTCCATCCATCAAACAGAAAGAAGCAGAAGCAAAAGCCTAGCAAGAAAGAGAGAAGAAGATAAAAAAGGATGAGGAAGCACGCCAAAAGAGTGCAACAGCAACACAGAAGAAGAAGCAGGCCAAGGAGGCCAGGAAAGAAAAGGAGGGAAAGGAGGCACAGGCCGCAGCAGAACGGGCACTTAAGGCAGAGCTGGATAAAGCAGAAGCTAAACGCCAAAAGAAGGCCGAACAGGTTGCGGAAACTGAGCGCCAAAAGAAGGCCGAACAGGCTGTTGCAGCTGAGCGGAAGAGGAAGGCCGAAATAGAAGCAGCAGCAGAAGCTGAACACTGGCAAAAGGAAGAAGAATAAAAGAACACAGAAGAAAGGGAGGATGACATGCTGGAAGATATCGAGGTAAATCCCCTCGACATACCTCTGGGCGGTACCAAGATTTCTGATGTTAGATCTCCCTAGGGGCAGGAAGAGGATGTATTTGACCTCACCAGACTCACATTCGATCAATTCTCTTTCAAAATCCGGCAAGAGAAAAGAAGGTCACTGGCGCAAAGTCCCTCTGCCACATCCACAGTTGCAACAGGCAAAGACATAGTCCTTGATACCAGGACTAATCCTGTAATGATAGCATCGACGGGTACTGCTTTCGCCGCAGCCACGGAAGAGAACGTAACCAGAATGAGTAGAGAAATAGTCTCTCTACAAAATAGACTGCAAGCAGTTGAGCAGCGCAAGAAAAGAGCAGAGCAGGAGAAAGCAGAGTTACAAGCAGAAGTTCAACAACTTCGAAACCAAACTCCACCGGTAAATGAAGTCCCACTGGCCATTTTCAAGGAGTGTGAAGTGTTGGAAGTAACCATGAGGCAGGTTAATGGAGAAATGTTCACCATCAAACAAACAGTCGCCCCATTGGGAATAGCACGAGCAAAAACCGAGCAAAAGCACGAGCAGCTCAGGGAGGCCTCACAGGCCTTAGACAGGATGATGGGCTGGACAGTACAATACCCTCAGGCACCTGAAAATTTGCCCAAGAGGGACTGGATTCACACACAGGATGCTAAGGTTCAGCTCCGTATGGAAATACAATCTAAGGGAAAACTGTCTAATGACCTGGACAAAGTAATGTCTTCGTACAACCACCTGATCAGCGGTATCGACTCGATGCACACTTTGCACCACATTCCGTCGCTTGGGGCATTGGACGAAGAGAAAACCTGGGAGAAAGTGGATCAGGACATCCAGTCATTTTTGCAGCCTATCAAGCAAGCCACTGCTGATCTGGAGCCCTCAGCATCTCAAGAACATCTGAGTCAGTTTATTGCCACTCCAGCGAGGATTTATACCAGGCTTGCCTCGCTTTCAAATCAGATATCACAGAAAAGGGAAACCTTAGTACCAAATTCTTTGGAATGCATGAATCGATTGAAGGAGGAGGTCCCTTTGGTTTCCCCCATAGCGGCAGAGTACCGAACATGGCAAGATTTTCTCAAGGGGCAACAGATTGACGCCCCTAACATCAACATTGCGCGTCCATCTCCACAGCCCGGTAGCAGCAAGTCATGAGCAGCAGTTAGAGCTAGGTCGTAGGTCGCACCAACAGGACAAGTCGCAGGTCGCACTGCCTACCCAGGTCGCAAGTCGCGCATGCCAGACAAGTCGCAGGTCGCAACCTCTTCAAGGTCGCGAAGCAACTCAACAGGCAGGCAGGCGAAAAGTCGGGAAGCCCAAAGGGCAAGTTTTGTGCTATAAAACTCCCTACGGGGAAAGTAATAAGGGATTTTTCTTTTTGGAAGAATCAAGAGCTACATTGTATTGTCTTGAAAGACCATATTCTTAGGCATATGAATACGAATACTTGCTAAAACCCCTTTGTCGGATGATGTATTTTGCTGTGACAGCACTATGTGTATTTCTTGAACAGTTTCAGAACATCCTATGATTAATGAAACTGCATTTCTAATAACATCATTTAAGCATCATGTTTATCTATGTTTGTGTTAATGATGTTCAGTTTTATCGCTTTCTAAATGGATGTTAATACCTTTTTCTATTAGCATTTCGTTTTATCTTTCAGAAGTAAGGAGGAATCTTGCCATTAAGAACTATTTCTCCTGTGGTAAGATATCTTGCAAGCATGACCCCAAAGACGTGTCGTTAACTGCATCTCTTCGGGTGTATGTGTTTTATTCATTCTCTTGCTACGCATAGTGTTGTAGACATGTTCCATGCATCAATCATGTATTTCGTATCCTATGAATAAGTGTGTGTTTGCAGTTTTGATCAGGTTCTTTTGAGACCAGAAGGGAAGGCGTCTTAAGTAGTAGCCGGACCCACACCCCGGATGGGATCCCTACTCCAAACGGTTTAAGGTCTAATTGGGATTTTTTACCGGGGAGATCCCCTACTGTTGGCCGGATAAATTTTCCCGTCAACAGGCGAATAGGCGTCCGACTGCCGGGCCTTTGGGCTGTATGAACTATATTATGCCCGGGGCATATACGAAATAAAGGCCAATCGCAATCGGGCCATCGGGCCTGGTTTTTTCAATCAACCCATTGTGTTTTCTCCGATTTTGATTGCGCGATCGGTCTTTCAATCTACCCATTAAAATATTTCAACACGTGACTTGGGTTTTTAAGTTAAAACTTTGGAAAAGTGGGTTTTTAAGACTTTACAAAGAAAAAGAATGATTGGGAATGGAAAATTTACAAAGTTTTAAGTGTCGAGGCGGGTTTATGGTTTATATGAAAAATATTATAATCGGGGGTCTTATAACAAAAAAAAGACTAATCGCAATCGGAACTTTCGGTCTATGGCAAAAGACTTGCGCACTTTGAAATTGTGCGATGCGATAAGCGCCGTGAGGGGCTTAGCACCAGGTTTCAGGGTGTAGGCATGTGGGGGAAGTGGTTAGGACTTAGCCCAAGGGGCTCAAGTCCATAGTAATTAAACTTTGTTTTTTATGAAATTTTCAAATTTTTCAATGGATTTTGGAGGTTTCGGTAAAGCTAAAGAGTGAGTCTTTAACTTTATAAAAGTGATTTTCATGAGGGGAAGAAGAGGAATCATGAAAACAAGGGAATTTTTACGGAGAAATAGGGGAGAAAATGAAGGTTAGTTTGGAAGAAGGGAAAGGGAAAAATAATGGTTTTAAAAGAGTATTTCTCTTGGAATTTATCAGAATTTTCAGAGTATGAAATGGAACAGCAGTGAATATTTTGGACAGAGGCACGAGGCCTTCAAAAGTCTTCAAGAGGAAACACTTTTTAGTAATAAAATTTGTTCCTTGATGGCTCAAAAATCATTTAGCCACCATTTGGTATGACAAAATTTTATCGGTGGCTAACAGTGGCTCCACTTGGGGATGATGCCTTGTTGAAGGCATCAAGAATTTCGAACTTGCATTCTCTGAGATGCTGATCAGTTGCCTCATCCATTGGGCTGTCTTTCTTTGATTGAATGATCTTCTTTTGCTATGGAAATGCTAACAGCCATGGAAAACAATTGATCTTTCATCAACAAGCTTTCTACCTACCCAATTCTACTGATCTAACATTTTTTCTTCCTAGAGTGCACTTGGATTGGCAAACTCTTGTGAAAAACATTTTATTCTTTTGAAAGAAGGAAATATAATCTATTTCTACTCCTTATTTCTCCCTGAACTCAGATTAAACAGTTGAGCCCATATGATTCTCTACCTAATCTACTAATCTGTTAGGATTAAACAGTCTAATAAATTTTTATTCTTCAATTTCTAAAGCAGAAATTTAAAAAACATTCAAGCTAGGATTAAACAATCTAACTTGATGCTGATATATGGCATAAAAACAAGTTGCACATAGATTATTTTTTGCAGAAAATTAAATCAAAATGATGAAGGCTCAAGATATAAAAATTTAAAGCACTTCCTTCATCCTTTTACAGCTCTGTTTTGACTTTATTGGAGCTGTTTCTTCTTTGTCCTCTGGTTCAAATTTTGAGCTAATTAGAACCAGATTTTTATCCTTTTTGACTCAGAAAACAAAGCAGATTTGAGTCATTCTCTTTTTGAAATGTTAGATTCAGATTTTGAGTATGTTTGAACCTTTGATTTCTATTCTAATCTATCTATTGATAAGCCAATATTAAATAGTTTGGAAAATCGAATTCACTATCCTATCAGCTTTTCTTCTTTTTTGGTATGGGGCCATACCTTTATTGTTTTTACAATCTGCCCTCTTTTCTTTCTTTCTTTTTGTATTTTTGATTTTTCTAATTTTGAATGCAATGGTTAGACTATGATATTTACAATGAAAAATAAAATGCTTTGAAACTTAAGATTCTTGGCAGAAGTAATGTTTGAGCATCCTGCCATTGACAGGACCTCCATATAGATCTTCTCCATTCAATTCTTTCAAGAAAAATGCATTGTGACCTCTCTCAGCATGAATAATATAAGGCCCTTTCCACAAGTTCTCAAACTTGCCATGTTTTCCCTTCTCTTCTCTTCTTGAATCCCATTTAAGAACAACATTTCCAACTTGGAAATTGTTTGCCTTAGTCCTCTTATTGAATAGCTTCTTCATATTTTCTTGGACTAACTGTGTTCTTTCATAGACTTCCTCTCTGGTTTGCTGTAAATGGATTGTTTGGTTGATTCTTCTCTGCATATCATTTTCTTCAATCTGCACTTCTTGAAGGAGTTTCATGACTGGAACTCCCAATGAGGTAGGAAAAACTGCATCCATGCCATAAACTAACTGATAGGGGGACATATTTATTGATTTCTTTGTAGTTAACCTATCAGCCCATAAGGCATGCACCAGCTTACTGTGCCATGATTTTTGATTCTGTTCCAACAATTTTTTGATTATATTGATGAGAGTCTTGTTGGAAGATTCAACTAATCCATTTCCTTGGGGATAGTAAGAAGTAGAATAGCCTAAGGTTATGTGGTATTTGTAACAGAAATCAACCATCTTCTTATATTTAAAAGCATCAGCATTTTCTGTTATGATTTTTCTGGGACAACCAAATCTGGATAGGATATTTGTTTCAAGGAACTTGATAATGATAGAGTCATTAGCATTTATAGAGGGTATAGCTTCTATCCACTTGGTAAAAAAGTCAGTGGCTGTGAGGATCCACTTATGTTGAGCTGAGGAGGGTGGATGAATTTCCCCAATGAATTCCAACCCCCATTGTTGAAAAGGTGCCTCAACTCTCATAGGATGTAAAGGTAAAGGAAGGAGTTTTCTTTTGCCATCAAAGATTTGACACTTATGGCAAGCCATGAACAACTTTTGAGTGTCTGGGAAAAGGGTAGGCCAATAGTAACCAGATCTAAGAATTCTATTTGCTGTGGCCTTCCATTAGAGGTGTCCTCCACATTCTCCTTCATGTAACTCATGCATGATCCTTCCTGCATCATCTTCAAGTAAACATTTAAGAAAAATTCCAACAGCATTTTTCCAATATAATACTCCATCTAAGATACAAAAACTCAAATATTTTTGTTTCAAGAATCTAGCTTTAGTTTTATGAAAAGAAGGAGGGGTATTTAAATATGAAAGCACATAAATAATGTCAGCATACCAAGGATAATACAGAAATGTTTCTTTAATAACAGGAGCATCAGATCCCTCTATTTCTTCCAACACATCTACCATATTGATGTTTAGTGCTTGGAAGTTAGACTCAGCCATAAGTTTTGCTAATCCTTGCCCTTTAACTATTTTGGTGGGCCTAATTTCTAAGTCATATTCAAAAATAGTTGCAATCCATTTTCCCCTTTTACCATCAGGGTCTTGACTTAGAATGTCTTTGACAACAGTATGTGGAACAAAACCAATTATGTGAGAGTGTAAAATATAGACCCTAAAGTCTTTCAATGCTTTCACTAATGCTAAGGCTTACTTCTCCATGATATTATATTTGAGAAGAGCATCTCTTAAGGCCCTACTAAAGAAATATATTGGTTGTTCTTGCCCCAAATCATTCTTTTGAAGTAAAACTGCAGCTATTGTATGCTCAAATGCAAAAGAAAAGATGTAAAAGTCTTTGGTAAAATCTGGACTAATCAGGACCGGTGTTTGAGTAAGAGATTGTTTGACCAGTTCGAATTATTGTTTAGCTGGTAAAGTCCATTTTACACCCACATCTTTCTTAAGCATGTTTGTAATGTTTTTTAATAGCTCAGCAAGGTTGGGGATAAACCTTCTCAAAAAATTAATCTTTCCAATGAAATATTGTAATTCTTTGAGGCTTCTTGGATGGCTAATTTTCAATATGCCACCTATCCTTATAGGGTCTATTTTGATTCCTTCTTCTGAAATTATGTGACCAAGAAGTTTACCTTCTAGGAGACTGAAGAGTGTCTTCTTGGGATTCAATGACAAGCCAAATTTCCTACACTTCTCAAAAAATTTTCTTAAGTGAGTTAGATGTTCTTCATCAGTTTTTGAAAAGACAATTATGTCATCAGGGTAAATAATTATGAAATAACCAATATATTCAGAGAAGGCTATGTCCATGGCCCTTTAGAATGTGGCCCCTGCATTCATTAAACTGAAAGGCATTTTGACATACATAAAGGTGCCCCAAGGTGTGGTAAAAGAAGTTTTGATTTGATCACTTGGGAGCACTAACACCTAGTTGTAACCCGAGAACCCATATAAGAGTGATATCATTTTTGACCCAACTACCCTCTGAAGTACATGATCCATCTTGGGCAATGGGTAGTTGTCTTTTAGAGATGCTCTGTTTAAGTTTCTGAAGTCGATATAGAGTCTGATTTCCCCTGTCTTTTTCCTAACAGAAACTAAGTTTGATACCCATTTTGAAAGTCTAATCGGCACTATAATGCCAACATCATGCATCTTTTCAATTTCAGTTCTAACTAAAGGTAATAAAAGTGGGTTTATTCTCCTTAGTTTTTGTTTGAAAGGCTTTTGATTTTCCTTCAGGGGAATCTTGTGCTGAATGATGCTGGTATCGTAAGACTTCAGATCTGTGTATGCCCAGGCAAAAACATATTTAAACTCCTTAAACAGATCAATGTATCGAGATTTCATGTGAGTTGGAAGAGTGCTGGACAATTTAATCATCTTGGGTTCTGTTAGGGAGCCTATGTTGTGTTCTTCTACGTTTGTTTCTACAGGCTTCATTTTTGGTTCTTTAGCTACATCATTAAAGTTGAAAAGGTGTTCCAAAGGTGAGAGACCTCTTGGAATTGAACCATTTTTACATTCTAAAACTTCCAGGTCATTTGGTCCACGTTGTCAATTAACTTTGCTTCAAACGGATTCTCATAATGATTTATATTAGCAGAGAGTATCATTTCAGCTTCTGGGATTTGTTCAATATACAAACAATTTTCTTTTTGGATGGTTTCTGATTTTGGTATGCTAAAATCATTTTCTGATTTCAAGAAATCATCTATGTGTTTGTCAGAATCGAACACTTGCCAGTGATCTTCGTTATCAGGCACAATAGGCCTGTGTTTTACCTTTACACTGAGTTGTTCATTTATCTCAGGTACTTGGCAGTTGCTGGCATTGAAGGCGAGTTCATTTTCTAGATGATTTAGTGCTCTAGGGATGAAAATGAGTTCATATTTTTCAAAGGTTTTTAATAAATCAAGGGCAGCGTTCCGATATTCCCTAAGCCTTGGATTTCTATCTGAGTATTCTCCTTTGATTTGTTTTATGATAAGTTCAGAATCCCCTAAAATGGATATCTTTTGGGCTTCTAACTGTTTAAGAAATTGTAAACCTAAGAGGAGGGCTTCGTACTCAACAATATTGTTAGTGCATGGAAAATCTAACTTAAAAGAACAACTTTGATTCGTATTTTGAATCCAGACACCTGCTCCTGCACTTGTTTTATTACAAGATCCATCGAAGTTTATTGTCCAAATTACATTTGACTCATTTTCTTTTTCTTGTTGCTGTCGATTGTCAATGTTTTGAAGTTGATTCGAGGGAAGATTTGATTTTTCTGGAAAATCAATCGGGTTTATGTCTCTTTATCTTGTTGAGTAATTTCATCTTCGTTACATAAGATAAAGGAATCTAAACTTGACTGAATAGAATAGATTGGAGAGTTGTTTGGTTTTTCCATGTTGCTCACCATGTACTTCATGTGAGATTCCCTGTATAGTCTTCTGTTTTGGTTAAAAACAGGGATGGTGGCATAAGACATGTCCATTTGAAGGCTCCCCAAGATCTTGATAAGAGCATGCCATACTTAGGGGGAATATCAGCTACAACTATGAACATGACTAAACTCTTAGCAGGGATTTGGGATAAGTTAACACACAAATCTTTGATTAAACCCAAACATTTGATTCTACTTGAGTCAAAGGAATACAAATCTTTGTATGGTTTAGTAATTTCTAAGCCTAAGCTTTCCATCACTACCTTGGGCATTAGATTATGTGAAGCTCCAGAGTATAACATGGCATTATGTAAGATTTTCTCATGTATGTTCAAACTAACATAGAAGGGAGGGACGACCCCTTCTTGGTATTTTCCTTCAACTTCTGGACCAAACAACAATTCAGGTTTTTCATCTGTCAAGTTTAAGGTGTCAGTATCGCTTGCTAAGTTCAAAGCTTTCAAAACTTGGTTTTTGTACACTTCTTGGGTTACTAGTTCAGCTAGGGGGATGGTAATTTTTATCTTAGCAATCTCTCCCTCAAGGCTGAAAGGAATAATAAACTTTTTGATATTTGCATCGGCCTTTTCAATTGAATTCTTTTCAGCAACTTTGATTTGCTGAACCTTGTTTGGACTGTTAATTGGGAGAGTTTTATTAGGACCACTAGCTGAATGCTAGGGGTGCTATGTTCAACAATTGGCTAGACACTTTTGTCTTTGTTTAAGTCTGGTTTCTTGGCCAAAGTGTTGAATTTTTCTGCTGTCTTTCTGGGCTGCTTTTCTTCATTTTTCTTGACAACGATGCTAGTGTTCTTATCTTTTGAATTATCTATGTTTCCCTTGCTCCTAAGATCATACTGTTTGTGTACCTCCATGATTGCATTTTCAAAACCCAATCTACAGTCATCAGAATCTTCATAGGTGTTTGTATTTTGATCATAAGATAAGAAATATTGTTCTTCCTCAGTGAGGAAAACATCATCCCCACTGTCTGATCCAATCAAGTTTACATGAGATTCTTCCAAACTTTCCAACTCCCTATCTTCCTCATATTGATCTACATAATTCTGTTGGAAGGGAGGTCTAATTTGTTGGTCACTTTCCTTTTTCTTGTCTTGATTTTTTTCTCTTCTATAATTCTGATTTCTATTTTTGTTTTGATTATTTTGAGGTTGTGTTCTCTCAAGCATGTTCATCCTTTTCATGATTTCTTCCAACATCTGTTCTTTTTTTGAGCTAGATGTGGAGGGTATAGTGTCATCTTTATAAGTTACCCTCTTCTCTAATCTCAACCTATTTCTTTTCTCAATTATGTTTGCTTCTACGCTCACAGCTCCTTTCTGCATGTATTCTAAGGTTAAGTAATCCCTCTCCCTTAACTGATACATCATGTCAACATCAAGGCCTTCAGGATATCTTACTAAGGCCATGCCTTGAGGAGGTTTCACGTGAGGTGGAAGAGCATTGTAAATGCTATTAAACCTAGTGGAGTAGTCAGGAATACTCTCTCCTTGATTTCTCTTGAGGCTGCTATATTCTTCTAGTATTTGGAGAGGATTCTTTTTGAGTTCCCATTTGTCGATAAATGTTTTATGCAAGGCAGGGAGATCATTTATGTTATCAGGAGGTAAGTTTTTAAACCATTTCTTTACATCTCCTCCTAAACTCTGGGCGAAGATCCTTATCTTCATAGTTTCATCTTCTATCTCCATGTAATCAAAGGCATCTTCCATCCTATCTACATGATGTTGAGTTGTTGTAGGCTCTTTTCCAGTGAAGTGAGGGATTTTAGATTGGTAATCATTTGGTAAGGGAAGTAGAGGTTGTGGTAACACTAACGGGGCATACCATGTTGCCATGGCTGAAAATAAGGGTGGATTTATAGTAGTGAAAGTGGGCTAAACAGGAGTGTTTTGGACAATGGATATTGGATGGACAGATTTGGATGCACCAGGGATAGATTGTTGAGCTGATCTTGGATGAGAGACACCTAAATTGAGAATGAAATGTAAATCAGGTGGTGTGGTTTCTCTACTACAAGGTTGTTCACTTTGTTATGGGGATGAAAGTGGAGACTCAGAGTCTATCTAGATTGTATCATCAAGCGACCTAGTTCTAAAAGGATTTCTTAAGTCAACTTTTGATTGGTGTAGAGTTGCAAGATTTTCAGGAACTGAATTAGCTCTCAGGGGTGATCTGGAAACAGTTGAAAATTTAATCTTAGGGGACACCCTAAGTATACTTTCGGGGTTTTCAACTACTTCTGGTGGGTTTGGGTCAGGGTAGGCTCTAGTATGAATCTTTCTAGGAGCCACTACGCTATGTTTTTCAGACCTAGTTAAAAGAAAATTTTAACCAAATGTGACAATCTTTAAGAGGCTAACTGATCTTTTCAGAAGAAGGAAGATTTTAATCTTAAAGCCTTCTAACTGAGTTTGTAGGGTGCTATAAAGACTTGGGGTCTTTCCAGCGGAGTCTTAAGGTTTTTTTTTAGGATTGTGGAGTCGCCAGGTGGAAAATATTTTATGGTCCACCACCAAGTTTACTATGAAGCCAAACTGAAATGTTTTTTGGGTTTTTTCTGAGTTATTTTGATCTATAGGTTAAGAGAGTGTTCCAAGTCTAATTTCACACTTCGCTAAGGTGCTTAATCAAATAGAGTTGCTCTTATGGCTTGGTAACTGGTTCCTTCAAGGTTTGATAAGGGCTAACGGGAATCCCAAGGGTTACTTAGTTTGTCACTGATTCAATTAAGTCCTATCATGATTACCATTTAAGTAGTGCTTGACGAAGGTTACTTATGTTATGTGGCGCCTAAAAAGTTTGAAAAAGGGTTTTCAAACCACTATATTCTCAGTAGGTCCCACCGTGATCGCCATTATGTTGGTGTCCCGTGTTTTGATAGTTTGGAAAATCAAAAGACAAGGCAACATCAGAACCAATCTTTAGAGTCCCAGGATCTAGTCCTCCTGTTCTCAGAGAGGGATCTCTCGAATATTTGTTTGCAAAGGTTTATCTTGTGTGCTTACAGTATTGATTTTAGACTAGTTATTAAGTGCAGGTGTTTGTTTGTTTGTTTTATTGGATTGAAATGATACAACAGAACATGAAAGGTCTAGGAAAGATACACAGAACAGAGAAACATTTGGTTCATTGGGCAATGGAGTCAAGATCGGTCATAACAAACTCATCAATGGATATGGGATATCAAAGGGAAAATCTAACTTGTCCACAGGATCCTTTTGTCTTTGGAATGAGATGAACATTAATGATTTGGAAAGAGAGTTTTAATTCTCAACAAAGGGAAGTTGAAAGCATATTTTGAAAAATAAAGAGCTCTTTGATAGACAGGGCTAACCATAAATTCTACAAATCACACCTTTAAGAAAATTATTATTTCAAAACAACTTTTAAAATGAAATCTAAGATTTGGAGAACACCCTATTTCCTCAAAGATTTTATTTCAAATGACTTAAAAAACATAAAAGATTCACTGATAATTGTAGTCATAGAAGAGGGAACACCTAACACATCTATGATCACAACTATAAAAGACCTTTAAACCAACTGTTTAAGTGAGGACAAAGGGCAAGATCAAGACAGACCTCTTTGATTCACTATAAGCAGAGAACTTCAAAGGGAGACTTCAATAACGGTTTTTAACTGGCAGCAGACAAGCAGGGAGAACCATAAATCATGCTGAAACCAACTGTTCGAAATATTAAGGAAATAAAAAAGCATGAACATTAAAGAGAGAGGTTAAAGACTCTAAAATACTTCAGCAGAAGAAAACATTAAACAGTGAAGGATGAACAGGTCTAAGGTGCTTCCAAGAGTCATTTCTTAGCCTAAAACTTTCAAACCTACTGTAGTAAGAAATTATGGAACATAATGAAAATAGGGGAAAACACAAAATAGTTCAGAATACTTCACCAAAATCCAAGCTCATGGATCCAATGATAGAGCCTTCTCAGGAACAAGCATGCAACAAAATCCTTAAGGTTTCCAAGACTTCAGTTTCTTCTTCAACTTCAACGGACTATGTATTTATTTCAGAGAGTTCCAGTGTTAAAACTGGTGATCAACGACAACCAACAACTTCTCATCCTCTACAGAAGTATTTATAGAAGAATAAGGAGGTGAAATATAACAAAAGATCTCTTAAGACAATTAATACAGATTCAAGACTTCTGGGCCTTTTGAGGGGCTCGAGGAGAAGTTTACAAACATTCTGTCTGCATTAACTATTTTACATTCATGAATTAAGCTCGATGGGGGCTTTTATTGACTTTGAGGCTCTACGTTATGTTGGAGTAACTCTACAGATATTTTTGTATTGAATTTCCTTGCAGAAGTAACTCTTCGGCTGCGTTGAGGAAAAATATTAGATTTTAAACAATAACTTCGACCTCTGTTGAATTCTTTTAGGCACAAGTGGCACTCAGGGTAGCTGGGAGGAATCAATTCCCCTCAAATGTGGTGGTGGAGGCCTTTCCGTCTGTTTAAACACTTATAATTTCTTTTAATTTTGTTTTAATCTAGGGAATTAGGCTTTTGATAATTATTCTTAGCCGTAATTTCCCAAATCTATCTTCAATCTTCTTCTCTGCTGCGCTCTGTTCTTCAAAACTTATACTCTTTAACTGTGCTTCGAATAAAACAGTGTCTTGTCGATGTGCAGGGCCACGCAGGGCCTTTATAGTATCGGTGCCCATGGAACGTTGATAAACGTGGAATGGAACCCTTTTTTAGTCGTTTTCCCTTTAATAACCAAAGGTTGGAAGATCGGGGCCTTTGGCTTTCTTTTCTTTGTAATATGGACAAAACCTTCGGAACCTGCAAAACAAACAAAATGTTATGAAATCCTGCGGAAATAGGTTAAACTGCATTGGAGGCATCGGAGAGAAGCATGGCCGTTGGATGAAAGCATCCAATCGGTGGAGATCTGTGCAGAAAGACAAAAAGGAGAGCGGGAGAAGAATAAAGGAGAGTGATTTTGGACCGTCCGATCTGGACACGTGGACGGTCCGGATTTAATCGGCAGATCGCAATCAGGGGTAGGGAGCGAATGGAGTGATTGAATCATGCGATGCGATGAATCGCAGGCCATAGATCTACATATTAGATCGACGATGGAGAATAAATTGGAGGATGGACAATCAGCGGAACAAACGAACGCATGCGATGGAGATTTGCAATGCGAGTTAGCGCAGACCGTTGATCTAAGGATCAGATCAACGACGGAAAGTGAATCAGGGAATGGCTGATTGACGAGAGTAACAAATGGACGCGATGTAATGAAAAACTCCGATGCGATGGAGCACTGTCCGCTTGATCGGCTTTCGATCAACGACTGGGATTTGTTTAGAACAGATCGGGGGAGAAAACCTTTATAATATGAAAACTCAAACATTTTGGAATAAAACAAAGGTTTTATGTTTTGGGGAGCGGAAAATATATATAAGGCGAATAGGTGCCCGACTGCAGGGCCTTTGGGTTTTATGAACTGTAATATGCCCGGGGCATATACGAAATAAAGGCCAATCACAATTGGGCCATCGGGCCTGGTTTTTTCAATCAACCCATTGTGTTTTCTCCGATTGCGATTGCGCGATCGGTCTTTCAATCTACCCATTAAAATATTTCAACACGTGACTTGGGTTTTTAAGTTAAAACTTTGGAAAAGTGGGTTTTTAAGACTTTACAAAGAAAAAGAACGATTGGGAATGGAAAATTTACAAGGTTTTAAGCACCGAGGCGGGTTTATGGTTTATATGAAAAATATTATAATCGGGGGTCTTATAACACAGAAAATACTAATCGCAATCGGAACTTTCGGTCTATGGCAAAAGACTTGTGAACTTTGAAATTATGCGATGAAATAAGCGCCGTGAGGGGCTTAGCACCAGGTTTCAGGGTGTAGGCATGTGGGGGAAGTGGTTAGGACTTAGTCCAAGGGGCTTAAGTCCATAGTAATAAAACTTTGTTTTTAATGAAATTTTCAAAGTTTTCAATGGATTTTGGAGGTTTCAGTAAAGCTAAAGAGTGAGTCTTTAACTTTATAAAAGTGATTTTCATGAGGGGAAGAAGAGGAATCATGAAAACAAGGGAATTTTTACGGAGAAATAGGGGAGAAAATGAAGGTTAGTTTGGAAGAGGGGAAAGGGAAAAATGATGGTGTTATAGCAGTATTTCTCTTGGAATTTATTAGAATTTTCAGAGTATAAAATGGAACAGCTGTGAATATTTTGGACAGAGGCATGAGGCCTTCAAAAGTCTTCAAGAACCAACACTTTTTAGTAATAAAATTTGTTCCTTGATGGCTCAAAAATCATTTAGCCACCATTTGGTATGACAAAATTTTATTGGTGGCTAGCATATTGATCGATTGATGGATGAATGGAATAATAAGTGTTATTGAAGCTATGTGCCAAAGATCATAGGGCCTTCTCGGTGATTCTCAGATAAATCTCAGAATTGTATGATCATATATGAATTTATGACCCGTAGCTTACTTGTTTGCAATATGTTTGACGAAATGTCTATTATGTTCTAGGAAATATAGGTAAAGTTCTTCCTTCAAGTTTGTAGGTCTAACACTTTTTTCATGTCATTATTGATTCTGGGAAGTTACAGGAAGTTTTAGGCAGTGGTCTAGAGGCTGACTTGGAATCTAGGCTCATATCTTGGGACCGCATGCTCCTAATTGGAAAGTTTGGGCTGCAACTGCATGGATGAAATATTGTGTATGTGTTTGGAGGCCTCCAAACACATGTATGCCTTGTACGGTGGGTGTGTTTGAGGGCCCAAGTTAGAGAAAAGGGTGTCCAGCTCAAGTTTTGGCCACATGGTGTGGCTACTCAACCTCTGAGTGACCTGTAGCCCTTGTAGGATGTTGTGAGATGGCAGTTTGTCTTACATAGTCAGCCCCACTTCCTTAATGGAATCTAGGAGGTTGGTTCATTTCATAGTATCTCCTCTCATGCTTGCCCCGACAAGGTAGTGAAACTGGGTAGATGGAGGAGGGGTGGTTGCAATTACCATTTTCATGTATTCCTTTAGCTTTTGTATTAAAAAGCTAACAACACAAATAAAACATTATGATTAACAATGTAGAGATAATTTCACTTTCATATGCTCCCACATGAAGGGAAAGGAGAGTGGAAGATCCATCTATAGTCTGTAACAATCAAAGGTTTCCATATTCAGTGACAATGCCTACTTATTAACTTGTGAATCAATACACACTAATTAAACAACAAACTTTTCATTAGTTCTCAAAAAGGCGAGGTAAGGATTTAACTTAAAAACAACCACGATACTTTTGCACTAATTTCCCTCCCTTATGTCCCTCACTTTTATAATTTATTATTATAAATGTGCTTATTAATTATTTTTCCTTTTTTAAAGATTTAGTTACTATTTATTTCATCTTTTTTGCTTGATTGTTCAACTTTTTTTCCTCAGAGAAAAATGTAATTTTATTATCAGATGAAATAAAATTAGATTTTGTTGATACATGTCAAGCATGTATTCGGATGATAAAGAGACCTTAATAGATCTTTCCCATAGTGTGGCAGGGTTTCCATTATACAAATATGCCAAAAATGAGTATCTCTTGAATGAGTGTTGCCATAAGAGAACATGTATATGTGTTAGCAAGTGATAAACAAGAAGAAAAATGGTGAAACAATATGATTTTATGAATTGATATTAAAACAATGAACATAGAAAAAAATATTAATATTTTTTATCTTCCCCGATGAGAGGTTGATGGTAGAATTCACTTTTTGTGATTATGTGACCAGACATATCCCACAAGCCATCAAAATCACCTTCTTAGAGAGGGTGTCTACAATGGTATTATTGTTGAGAATTTAGAGGGCTAGTGATTAATTCAAATTATCGTCATGATAATTACTTGTGAGCTTACTTGAGCTACTTATGTCTTGTCTTATTTCTCTGAGTTAGTCTTTCATCAAGTAAATTATCAAAATACACTAGACACATAAATTAGGCTCCTAGAGCTAGGGAAAAACCTCTCCCTCTTGGAGAGGAAAACCCGCAAAGAATTCTTCTTATAGATCTTCAAATGACAAGTACGACGACCAAGACTTATACCCTTGACCTATAAACGCTTCCAAGACCTCACCATTTCTTCTTTGACTGCTTTCTTTATTGATCCTTCATATTTACCTCATATTATGCTGATATGCTTCAACATTTAGAGAAATCGGTCTCTACTTATATTTTCCTTGGGCTTATAAAAAACAATACTTCTATGTGTAGATCACTTTCTTTTGACTACTGAGAATAGGAAGTTAAATCTCTGATTTACCTTCCTCTCACCATATTAGACTTCATTAATTCATATTGTAGTATCCACACATTTCTTCAGACATGATTTGTAAATCTTCTTGTTGGATCTGCAATAGACATATCCACATATCTTCTTTCCGCACTTGTACTTGTAACTGTTTCACCTTCACTTCAGGGTGATCTATATTCTAACTTCAATAAGCTACAGCCTTTACATAAATTTTCATGCATTGCATTTATTCTTATAATCCGTATTTCACTTCATGGGTGACCACATTATACTTTAGTGATTATCGCATTTCATTTCAGGGATAACTCTATAGGGATTTCCGTATTTCATTTCTAGGATGACCGCATCACAATACAGAAATTTCCGTATTACATTTAAGGAATGACCGCATGTATTATTCTCACTTCTCATTAAGTATAATCCACACCGTATATCATAAATTTTCCGCACTTGTTATTACAGTGATCATCACATTATATTTCAGGGATTACGACATTACATTTCATAGTTTACTGTATTATATTTTAGTTGACCGCATCACACTTTTGTTGTGTCACTTCTCAGAGATTTCTTATGTTACTTAGTGTATAATTGACCGCAGAGGCAACGTATATATAGAGGCAGTGTTCTTGCTTTTAGGCCGGCCATCCACTAGCTGTAGGCTGACCTAACTGTGAGTGTGAGGATCAAGTTCATCATATATTTCCAACGTTGGTATAATAATTATTTCAATACATCCTTCCACAACTTTTAGAACAAGGTCTCGGAGCATTCAATGACGAATAGGTTCGTCATATACATGATATTGAATATATTTATAAATAGAAGAAAAACCCTAGATATACATCAAGAAGAAGTCTATAAAATCTTGCTCATGAAACCCATGAAGCAAGTACAACCAAAAATACATTTTATTATCTTTGTCTTCTTCTTTACATAAAATACATAATTACACAGTCAATATGAAGACTGACCTAGTTACACTTTTCAACACTCCCTCTTCACTAGGGAGGTTTCATACAGGTACATGGCCACTTTCAAACTGAAGAATCTCATAAGAAGAATCGGATTGTTAATCACATCTGTATAGCATCATATCAACCAGCATTGTCCTAGTGCAAGGCCTTGACTAACAAATCCATCTCTCAACGAGACAATGGGCTACAATGTTGGCGAGACACATGACTAATAAACACCATAGTCATTGTATCTCCAAGGTACATACCCCACCTAGGTGTTCCCAGAGTATGACCTTCTTGGACTATTATTCTCTTGGGTACCGAGCCCTCAAATAATATCGGTCCACGACTACTCTTATCTTTAATGCCCTATCTCATTCTCATCAAGTATCGAATGTTAGATGATTACCCAATCCTCAATTTTTTCTTTTAGGTGAAGACGAAAATGATGTGTCTATCCATTCTCTTCACATGGCCTTCACTAAGACTTATGACTGTTAGTCCTGGTCTAGTGCATGAAACATGTAATAGAGAATCACATGTCATTCCCTCTCAACAAAGGAGGGACATACTTCAAGTTTCTTCCAAGTAAGAAAATTACCACCAAGCTTCCTCTCAACTAGGGTCCTGCAGTAGCAATCCAGCTACTCATGAATAGTTCCTCCCCTTGATGTCATGGGTTTTGATATTGAGGAATGTTCAACTTTTGGCTTCATAGGGCACAAATCATCCATCACTTTCAGTCACGAGTCATGTCCACTTATCAGAAAGAGATTCGTTAGTCCTTCTCATCTAGTCCATTGTTATGCCATGCTGCTTTTATTCGAATCATCTCCAAGGATCATATATCCTTTCTCATGATTAGCATCCCTACACAAATTCATCCAGATAAACATATACATATGAACTTTTAAAAACAAAAGTTACCTCATTGTGATATTTCACCATGACATCTTCTTGTAGGCATCGACCTCCTCTCTTCAGATTGACACCTCTCCTAATGATATGTTTTTTCAAGGGTCTTCTTATTTACCTGACTTTTTTCAGAGTCTACATATTCTTCTAGGAGATCTCCTAGTCACATATTCCTAGCTTTCGGATGATAAATGCCTCTTGACATGGTTGCATTTCATGATCTCTTCCCATCTGCACATTCTCCATTTCCAAACTTTCCAGTTTATCGTTTATATACAACCACCTCATATATCCATGAGGACATATTATGTTGATTTCATTTGTTAGTGCGTTGAGAGATCCTTCTTCATAGATCATACTTGTAAATATGGAAGTCTATTACCTACAACCATATGACATGACTTCACAACATACAACATCATCATATAAATATATACATACCTCGTACCTTTTTCCCTTGAGTCATCCTGTAGAAATTTTTCTAGAATGAAGAGCTTCATTCCCTTGACTTGCTCCATCAATATGTCATCACATCTCAGAATTCTATTTTCATGATGACCCTTGATCTTGGACTGCTTTCCATTAGTAATGTTATCTAATAGGTTTTCCTGGGATTGTTTCACCAAGAGCTCCTACCATGGTTCGATCAGGATGCCACACTGCTTCCTGTCATACAACCAACAAAAATCACCTAAAGTAGAAGATGATCTCAATCGTAGTGGAGATCCCTCGCTTCTTATTTCTTAGATTTCTTTGCATCAGGTTCTTCCCTCATTTCAGATACATGGGCTTCTTCACTATTTCTCTTTTCCTTTTTCAGATTTAGGAAAATATCTTTTATAATTCCCAAGTTCATCACATCAAAGCATTGTGCTTTGCCCATACTATTCCGAGGACCAAACTTATCAAATCTTCCTTTGTTCCTTGATGTGGCTGCAAAGGCTTGATTCCCTTCACTTGATCCTGTAACACCTTTGGTTTTCAATCTTGTTTCCTCTATTTTACATAGAGACCCTAAATCATGGAATGGTGTGGCTTCTTTCTTCTCGTATAAGCCCGAAGTTAAGTTTCCCCATTCTTCTGGTAGAGCATTCATCACCACTATAGTAATCTTAGTGCCAACCATTACTTCTCCTAATTCCTGCAGTTAATCTATAGTACTCACAGAGAATAGCTCCACCAATTTCTCATATATTCCTTTTTGATGATTTTATATTTGATACATCTCAGATGAGAGAGTCTTATATAGATTCTATAAGAATCCTTTAGGCTCTTTGTTGAGGAGGTAAATCCCCTCTGCGGACAGAGGCGATCCCTACTAGCCCAGCAGGGGTCTAGCAACAAACAAACAATGCTATGACGCAAGCTCCTAGTTATGAAATGAAAGACTTGGGATAAGAGCCTACCTGGATTCCAACGCTAGATCTGAAGAAGAAGATGCCCCCGTCCTTCAGCCCTGGCAGATCACAATCCTTCCACGATCTCCGTGGACGAACACCTGCACACAGAAGAGACGAACAGATACATGCATAGGAACCGGCATACGTAACTAAATATCGGTCAGAAAAGATATTACTCGCATTAACATGATTGCAAAAGGAGTGGAACCATAATCATAGTCATCTATTAAAGTGATAAACGAATAGAAGTTACAACCGAGTTCTGACGTCGCAGCCTCCTTCGAACGGGTCCCCGGTTGTCCATGTCTCGCAAAGCTCGCCAAGGAAAGGGAAACCTCTCCAGAGTCTTGTAACAATGGTCTCCTTGCTTAATGGGCCTTAAGGGAAAGAAGGGATTCTTTACAGCACAAAGGCACTTGGGAATAGGGAGATGCAAAGCTTCAGCACTTCAAGACTAGCTTGCCATGGATCTGAGCAAGCTTTTATAGATGGGGAAGGAGGGAGTTGGGATCCCTATTATTATGGGATTGGCCCTATCAACAAGGAAGGTTCCATAGAAAGTGGCAAAACTACTTCCCTTCCATAGAACTCCCGTAGCCAAACCTCCCAACTCAAGATAGGCAGTGGTTGTGAGTTTGTTTGAACTCAACTTCCGCCATCCATATATAAAAAACAGTCCCTAAAATGGGTGGCGCGATTGTTGCTCTATGACAGAGCGCCAAGTGGCGCGACCTCTTTACAGCATTTCCCTGAGTGGCGCGAGTACTGAACTGTCTACCCGCGCCAATGCAAAAAGAGCTGTTTTTCATGGATTTTGCAAGGAGATGTCTCAAGGGGAAATGAAGCTCATACTCAGAGGGATGAAATGATGATGTTTTCAGTGCATGACAGTGTTCACAGGTCACATTATGGGTCCTCCATTGTGCGGGACGGGGAATGGTAGGGACGGTGACAAATTACTGTGTAACAGATGCCCCCTAAAGCATGAGGCCCGAGAGAGAGAGAGGGGTGAAATGCTTTACGAGAACATGTGCAACTGAAGGCCCGCCGTCGGAAAACTGCGCAGAAAGATACAACTGATATCTCAAGTACATGATGTATATATATGGCATGGACGCAGCCATCCGAAACAGAGTATGCTATAATCCGGATCAGTGTAAGGCAGTGCCATTAGATCAAACAAATAGACTCAGGTATGGTCGCAGCCACCCAATCATTGAGTCATGTACATAATGACAATAATCCACAATCGCAGCCTGGATTACAACAGACACAATCCAGGGTCTTGCGCTCCATCTCGACCCAAACAAGTCCAAGTTCTAGCATGCGAATGTGTGAGCTGATGTCGAACATGTAAGAACATCGTCTGATTACCAGCCAATGATGAAAGCCGTTAACAGACGCGAGAGAAACCACCAATAATGACGATGGTTCTCAAGGTACTACAGGTACAATCTACGGCGTGTGAATAAATGAGCTGACGTCGAACACCCGCAGAATCATTCGATCGGAGGCCAATAATGAAAACCTCTCGTCGAATGCGACGAACCTGCTATTAAGGCATGCAGGCTCCAAGGTACCATCAGGAGTCTCTAGACCAACTTCCTGGATAATGAGTTGAAGTCGACAGGAAGTGACCTTGATCGAAGGTGGGCCATAATAATTCCCACATCATCGACACGAGACAGAGGAACATAATGTTTTGTTGTGAATCGGGGCCATATGAGAAACAGAGGAAGGTTGATATTCACAGAGGCCAACTTCTCTTGAACATATAAACGGCACGACAATGGACTTGGCAGTATTTGACATCAACGGATCAGGGGTCATGGCGACGAGGCAGTGAACAGATGAGAGGTCAAAAGAGATTACCCAAACCCATGGAAGCAAAGTGAAGCAACGAGATGAGATGTCCCCAACCCGACACGAATGCGGACAAGTGCCATGTTCAAGAGCGACATACTGCCGACGACAACGACGATGGTTCCATTTTTCCCCCACCATTTCTGGCGAGTACCCCAATTATTTTTGATAACAAGCTTGAAGGGGATAGCATATGCTTGTGATATAAGTCCACCCTTCGGGCGAATCCATCCTAGTGCATTTAACGAGTCCTAGGAAGGAGAAACTCGGAGAACGTCATTGCGACGGAATCCAATGTCATCAGGGTTTAACGAGTCTGACAAAGGAAGAACTCGGCGTCTTTTCATGTTTAGAGAGTTTGAAAAGACAGCGGAAAAGAAAACTCCACGGGTCCCTTTTCGTAAATAGTTCCCCAGATCCGAAAAGGTAGAAAACAATATCCGGGAAAACCTCCTAGTCGCGATAGGCTAGGGTATTCCTTTTCGTAATCAATCCATCCCAGCCCGAAAAAGGGTTAAACTTATACTGGGTGGATGTCGATTCGTGTCCATTTTAACGAGATCGAAACGACAAGGGCCTCGGCGATCTTTTCATATTTAGAGAGTCAGAAAAGAGCTGAAAGATGACTCCGGAGTGACTTTTTCATGTATTTACCGAGTCCGAAAAAGTATAAAATACAACTCGTTTCCACCTTCTAAGTCGCAAAAACCTGTCACTGCACATACCCAACAAGCGTAAAATCCAATTTCGACATAATACATGCAAATATTTGACAAGAAATAACTTTAAAAACTCATTTTAACGTCGAAAAGTTATAAATATGTCCAATGGTAAAAAATGAAATTACTTTTTACTATTTACCTTGTGGAGAGTAGCAGTGGTCCATTTGGAGCAGAATCTTCTGACGGCGATTGCGATCGATCCAGGCAACCATTCAGCGTCTCGTCTGTGACAAGTAAGAGGCGCTCCTTTTCTCTTTCTTTCCATATATTTTTTAATGATTTCCCTTAAAAAACCAGCTCTGTAAGGGCACCTTTGAATTTTTAGGGCCGGGCTGAGTGGCGCGGGTATCGGGCACGGACCCGCGCCACTGAGCTCTTTTTACCAAAGAGCCCGCGCCACATGGCGCGACTGTCAGCAAAACAGTCACGCCAGCGGCGGAACTCAATTTTTTGCCCAAAATCCCACCATTTATGCCAAATTTTTGAATTTTTAAGCTTACAGAAGATCTAATTAAGGGCTTTGAACCATGTGAATGCAGATAAACAGTCAGAATGGTGATTGAATGGAAGGAACGGGAACACGGAGATGAGGACGAAGAGGCCATGCAAAATGAGAATTGCATGAATGCTCTAAGGGACTGTGGCTTAAAGAAATTCTTCCTCACGCCATGCTTACGAGCTCGGCCTGAGCTCCTCCAATATTTGATCAACCTCTGGGATGAAAATGACCAGGTATTCAGAATACGAGACCAGGTGTTGGAATTGGAGGTCACCGACATTTGCTTTGTTACCGGATTATCCCGCAGGGGTCCAATCCCTGTACTGATTGGGAGCAGACCATCAGGGGAGAAGATGGAAGAAGTAATGGCGCGGGTGTGCCGTGGGGCACAAACAGGAACAGGGAGTAAGAAGGTGTACATCTCGACCATCCCCGACCTAGCACTGAGAGTTGTACTCCACACCATTACGCGGGCTGCTGGATCGCAGGCACCACACGAGGCTACAAAGACTCAACTCTTACTGGCCTCAGAATGCATGGGTCCCCGGTTGTATGACTGGGCAACAGCTGTCACCATTAACATGAAAAGGCAGCTCACAAAGTGCAAAAAGGGCAAACTGAAGCAGTTTGGGTATGGTTCCATCTTGGTATCGTTCATTCTGGAACGCATACCAACCTTCCAGGGCCAAGAGGCCCATGTGGCAAGTCCGGTACCACGAGAGCCGAGAATGGCTCGCTGGGCAGCACTGATGCCCAGATCTGGAGGCGGGCAACAGATGTCCTGGAAGCCCGAGTTCTTCAGATGGATACGGCGCCAACTGATCGTTGTGGAAGATTGGCCCTATGCGGGAACTGACTTTACGGGGGACCCGGATCTCCCGCTACCAGAAGGAGACCACTGGGACGAAGAGCTGGGTAAGACCTCATATTTTTGATTTTATGTTTATATGATTTTTTATTAATACACAGTTGTCTTAACACAATTATACATGCATGCAGATGTAGGACCTGAGAGACCAGCCGGGATGTCTCCTATCTTCCGGAGGACACAGCTCGCCCCTGAGATCCAGGGGGAAGGTGCCGGAGGAGAGGCACTGGTTCAGAACCTTGAGGGGATCGTTCATGGGATCCCAGACTATGCCCGACTGTCAGATGTACCATTGGAGTACCAGCGCCATACGGTGGGAGTCCCAAATCAGCTCCACCGAATCCTGAGGCGGCTAGTGCGTGCAGTAACGTGCTATCATGAGCACCATGCTGATTAGTCTCTAGGATTTAGCCACACCTATTTTTTGAGAGACTCAGTGTCTCCGGATGTGTTAAGACACTTATGTATATTTTTTGAGTTTTATGTGACACACTTCTATGTAAACATTTCGATATTTATATATGCATATCTATTTCTGGATGAGTCTTCTTTACATGTGATGATGATTTATAAATTGCGCAAATGTCTATCTAACACCAAATTTGCTACTGTATCTGCTAATGCATTCAAATGTCTGGGTATATGATGATATGTAATATATTCAAAATTCCTTTCCAGTAATCGAATACGCAAATACGATCGTAAAATGGACGGATTTCTTACCGAATAGTGCCCGTTCAGCTGCAACACTACAAGCTGTGAATCTAGGTACACGAGCAATTCACGGATACCAAGGTTTTCTGCCTCGGTTAATAATTCCAACACGGCGCTATATTCCGCGATATTGTTCGTGGTACGTCCTAAACAAACACCTTGCAGGTCGATCAACTCACCAGCAGGATCGTAGATTACCCAGGCTGCAGAAGACAGATTCCTGGTACTGCGGGAGGCACCGTCCGCGAAACCAACAAATGGATGAGTAGACATCTGCACAACCAGGAAGACCCGATCAGCGGAAAGACGTTTACAAAGCACACCACACCATGCACACAAATGACAATCACACACCTATGTACACACACCACACCAAGAAATCATTTCAGGCGTAGTACTTCTTAAGGTACAGCCCATTCCTGGGCTGCGCCAACGGAACTCCTTCGTAGTCTATAAGCTCGTAGGCCCCATTTTTCAACACACGTTTTACTATATAGGGACCGTGCCACATGGGCTGGAGTTTACCGGCACCAAGCTTATCATGTGCCTGATCATACAAAAGGACCAGGTCTCCTTCAATGAAAGAACGGGGAGAAACAGATTGATCAAAATGAGATTTGACCCTCTTCTTTTGTGCTTCGATGATCAAAGCAGCTAGACGACGGGTTTCATCCAACCGTTCAAGATCCAGAAGACGCTCTTCCTCAGGAGAAGTATCCGGTAAGAGCTCCACAGCTAACTTAAGCGAAGGAATTTCACATTCAACCGGCAAAGTAGCTTCCAGACCGTACACCAGTTGGAATGGTGTGAATCCGGTTGCACTTTTCGCAGATGTTCGGTACGCCCATAGAGCTGAGAACAGTTGGAGATGCCAACTGGATTTATGAATCCCAACTGTTCGTTGAAGCATAGTGACCAAAACCTTGTTCACTGCTTCAACCTGACCGTTAGCTTGAGGGTAGTATGGCGTTGAGCTGTCGTGACGCAGGCCCAACGCAGCTGTCAGCTCCGCCATCATGTAATCACGGAAATGAGTACCGTGATCAGTGACGATAGCTTGAGGGACCCCGAATCGTGCAATAACATGGTTGAATAAAAAAGAAGCAGTCGTTCTTCCGTCAGCAGCAAGTGTAGGCATCGCCTCGGCCCACTTAGTGAAGTAGTCGACGGCGACGATGATATACGCATGCCCCCCGGCCGAGTGAGGGTTACACGTCATAAAATCTATGCCCCATTTCGCGAAAGGGCCGACGGTAATAACGGGATGCAAAGGCAACGGCGGCGCGCGCATCTTGCGCTGAAAAATCTGGCACGGATGGCATTTTCGGACTGCAGTGATACAATCCTTGAATATAGACGGCCAGAAATAACCTGCCCTCGGAATCTTTTGGGCAGTGGCATATCCGGACATGTGTCCACCACAGGCGCCACTGTGGCAGTCATTCAAGACTTTCTCAGCCTCGTCCAAGGTAAGGCATCGTCGAAGCACCGAATCTACTCCAATACGATATAGGGTATCTCCCACTATGCGGTAGGGTTGGGACTGGTGCCGAATCCGACGGCGTGCAGCTTTATCCAACTCAGACCGGAATGTCGCGGTCTGAAGATATACTATGATGTCCCCGTACCAAGGATCGCGAGTATCGATAAGAAACAACGTTTCGTCCGGAATATGATCTTCAGAGTGTTCAGGAAGAGAGTCTGTAGGGAGTGAACATATCAAATCCGCAAAGACCAGTGATTTAGTTGATTTGGCAGTGGTGAACTCCAAATCAAACTCCTGCAGGATGACGATCCATTTGGAGTACTTGCCCCCCAGCAATTGTCTAGAAAGAATATATGTCATGGGGTTGCAGTCTGAAACCACTATTATCGTGCGCAAAAGGATGTAATGGCGGAAGCGCTGTACAGCGTGTACGGCTGCTAAAGCCAACTTCTCAACATGTGCGTAACGCGTTTCCGGGTCGAGAAGGTTCCGAGAAAGGTAATAAACAACATGTTCATCACCGTTCTCGTCATCCTGCACCAAGACCATGGCGATGGTGCTTAATGCGGCGGCTAGATACAAAGTAAAGTCGCGGTGGTAGTCCGGAGGACGAAGCAACGGAGCATTGACTATCAATGTCTTCAGCTTCTCAAAGGATTCTTGAGCGATTTCGTCCCAATGAAAGGGAACATCCTGCTTTAACAAGCGAGTGAATCCTTTGGCCACCTCGGCGTAGTTCGGGATGAAGCGCCTAAGAAAATTCGCTTTCCCTTGCAGAATCTGCAACTGATAAAGGGAGGAGGGTGACGGGAGATTTATAATGGCCTCAACCTTCAGAGGGTCGAGGCGAATTCCGTCTTTCGAGACTATAAAGCCTAAAAGACGGCCAGAGTCGACGCAGAAAACGCACTTATGAGGATTCAGCCTAATATTGTAGCGTCTGCAACGAAGAAATATCTGGCGAAGATGTTCCGGATGATCCTCTCGCTTACCCGAATGGGCGGGCAAGTCGTCCAGATAAGGCTGGACAATATGGCGAATATCATGAAAAGCATATGACATGGCACGTTGAAACGTGGCGCCAGCGTTCTTTAAGCCGAACGGGAGTTTTTTATATGCAAAAGTGCCCCACGGACAGATGAATGTGGTCTTATGTTGATCCTCAGGTGCAATGTTAATCTGGTTGTAACCTGAGAAACCGTCCATTAAGGAGTAGATCTCACTTCCGGCGCGATCGTCGATAATCTGATCGATAAACGGAGTGGGATAATTGTCCTTCGGACAGGCGCGATTGATATCGCGATAATCTACACAGACTCGAATGGTACCCTGCTTTTTATCGATAGGGACGATATTGGACACCCATTCTGTAAGGGGGATAGGATAAATAAACCCCGCGTTCAGAAGTTTTTCAACCTCTGCCTTGATAGCGGCGGCTTTCCGAGGATGCATGGGACACAAGCGTTGGCGCACGGGTTTCGCACCTGGATAGGTTGGAATCTCGTGCACGACAATACTAGGATCAATTCCCGGCATTTCCTCGTAGGACCATGCAAAGACATCTCTGAACTCTTTGAAAAGTTCCGTATAGACCTGGATCTCTTCAGGAGAACAGGTCACACCCACATGAATGTTCTCAACAATCCCTGGTTTAACAGAGATGTTGATAGGAATCGTTTGAGTAATGTTACTTAGATTGCCTTCCGAAAAGACCTCATGCGTCAAGATCGGTGTTTGAAGAGGAGGGGAAGGAACCTGAGTAGCATAGCGCTCTAGACAATCCGTCATTGCCCCCAAGCTAGGCATAAACGAGGAACGATGATGCCCATCGCCCCAGGGTAGCTCCTCTAGAGACATAGTCTCAATGATAGCCTCATCTGAGGAAAAAATCTCTCTAAGAGGATCAGGCGAATCAGCCTGACCGAGCCAGGGGGATTGTGAGTAGACGTCAAGAGCCATGCTCATCGGAGCATGCTGAGGAGGTGGAGGGTCCGATGCAGCAACAATCTCACAGTAGCTGATCTCTACTGGCGTTAAAGGCATGGACTCTCCAAACTCATATACTTGCTCAGGTGTAGGAATCAGCCAGGGGTCATCAGTCCTGGACAACATGTTGACTTGAGCGGTATTCGGTGGCGGCGCAGGGAAAATACCCATGAGGACTGGGTCTTTGAAAAGACCAGGTCCTATGCTGTCTGGTGGATTCGGAATTTGATCCACGTACGGCACGTTGTTCTCGGAGTTCGAGGTAAAAAATGACAACTGGTCTACTGTGACAATCTTGCCCTCGTGAGGGAACTTGATGAATCGAAAGACAGTAGACGGCACGCAGAGCATGGCATGGGTCCAGCTGCGGCCAAGAAGTATGTTGTAGTTGAGTTTAGCGTCAACTACTTCTACTTCCACGTTGACGGATTTTCCCTGTAATGTAATCGCCAGACTCTCGAGAACTCCCAGGGGTTTAGATTCCCGGCCATCAAATGCCTCAAGGGCATTGGGAGATGACGATAAAGTTGGAGAACCGATGGCTTTCCAACAAGCGGAGGACATGACACAAGTAGATGCACCCTCATCTACGACGGCTCTGTGAACGTTCAGACCGTTAATCCCGACTTGAATAACCAAAGCGATTTGATGTGGAAGCCGAGGAGTAAAATTCTCCAGATCAAAGGTGAGAAGGCTCGAATCGGCGGGGTCAATACCACCGATGGCAGACAGCAAAGCCTTCCGTTGTGAAGGACAACTTTGAAGAACCTCAAGTGCGGACATGGCACATGGCGCCTGTGCCAGATCCTCAACGATGCTATAATGTTGAGCGGCGCGGGCGTTTGGATTATAAGAGGATCTCCGAAGAACACCCTTGGGAGGTGGCTTCACAACGGATTCGAGAGTCGGCTTCTCAATTTCCAATGAACCAGAAGCAGATGCGGGAGGTGGTCCATCCGCCACTGCCTTCCCGGGTGCCTGCTGCTGATTATTGTAATCCTTGGACCTCGTAGCGATAGTGATAGGTGCATTAGTCTTCATCATGAAAACTTGAGACCCAAACGGTATAGATGATGAACCTTGTTCGACCATCTGGGTCTGCTGAGATGGAAATGGCTCCTTTAAAACAGCCGGAGTTCCCTTTGAGCCTTTAAGAAGTTGACTGACTTCGGATCGTCTTGGACAATCTTTAGTGTAATGGTCCTCCTTCCTGAATGAAAATTTAAACAGTTGTGACCATCCTCGGATCAGATTTGGGTCACGGTTTTAGGGCATGGTGCAATTTACCTTGCCCTTCTTGGAGGATTTGTCCACTTGAGGTTGCTTTGAAGCAGCATTTACCTCTTGGTTTACAGAAATGGATCGGCGGGATTGACGGTTATTCGAAGAGTGTACTTACCTTCCCATTCGAACTTCTTCGAATTTTGACGGAACGACTGACACCATCCACGGAAGGGAGTGGGTTGGGTCTTTGGCTCGGGCCGTGAATATGACAGGATCATCATAAGCGTGCAGTTGCGAATAAACCGGATCAGTGAGGCACGCGCGATAACTTGTTCCTCCAGTGTTCACACACGCTCCATCGCGATATGCAAAGCGAATTTCTTCACAAGGAGGTAGTGAACCAGGTGGTCATCAGTCGGTATGTGAAACTTGATCGATCGGCAATGACGCCCGCCACTCATGGATGTGATGAGGATGGCTGAGTCGTGGTATCTACCACTTCAGGGAAGGCAGTGCGTCCCAGTCTCATCACAGTTAGGCTGCTTCAAAATGCGTGAGGGAAAGCCATGGCTAACGGTTGAAATCCACCCGAAAAATACCACGGGACAACTCATATACCACTTAGCGACTCTGGTAGCGTCTTGGCTGGAAAGGCACTTAAGCGAACCCGAATCGTGGTCCGAGAGTTAAGCGGCTGGTGATACGATATCCATGCTGGGGGTGCTTCTCCAGTTGCCCTCGAACTTGGGGCAGTCACACAGTATCTTGGTGAACCGAGGGCCAATATGGATTATGAGCAAATCGGATCTTGGTCTAACTTAAACGTCCGTAGATCCAGTAGCTGCAGGAAACGACAATGGGGGGTTAATTCCCATACCGATCCCGGAATAAGGTCTCGGTACCAACTCCGATGGATTGTGAATATCCACCCCCACCAGGTTGCATCAGTGGATGCGTGTGAGGCATGATGTCTCTTGTTGATTTAGTTCTTTGGTAACCATTGTGTGGAACTTTGATAACCGGGGTTCGGGCCACGATTAAACGTCTTGCCCATTATAGCGACGTTGGTTAGGTGGCAGGCATAGTTAGAACCGTGAGGAGGAGGAGGATACGAGAGCCTCCGGAGTGGTTATAGTTCGGTTGGGGTCTGACCATCCCGGATATGCCCTGCAAGGTAAGGTAAACTGGCGATAAGTGGAGACAGAACATTGTCGAAACGGTGATGATTTGACTGACAATGGACAAGCAAGTGGCAGTGATGAAGCAGATGAGAGAACTACGAATGAGCAGTTGACCAGAATGAGAGCATCTGAATAAACAGTTGGCAGCGAATGAGCGGCGGCCAATTCTGTGGTGACCAGTTGTAAGTGAGCCCAGGTTGCCAGAATAAGTCGTTGCTTTGGAGCGGACACGGGTGTACCGGATGACCCGGTTGGCCTGGCGTGGTGGGCGGGACAGTGCTAACGGAAACCAGTTTGGCCAAGCAGAAGACCATAGAGTGGTCCTTGCTGATGTCGCACGTTAGCTGTAAGCAGGATACTAAGGTTACCTTTCAGTAGGAGAAAACTTGGGTCCCCTTCCCCAGGTCCATAGGTGGAGTCCTGATACCCAGTGAGGAGGGCAGCGGGTTATTTGTGAGGATTATAATATGGTCTTGCGGATTATAGAATGGCCCTTATTTGTCCCATGAGTAACGCAGTTGGGGCTGTCCCTGTGGGTCGTGCGATAGCCCGGAGTTTGGCACAACGGTGACCTGAAGGTTGTGCACACCAAGTTACGAAACTTTGGTTGTCACGGTAAACCTTAGAGTCTGCAGATGAGCCTGGGAGGCGAGAAGCGCCATCTTTTATGCTCGTCAAACTGGCCAGGAAGAAACCATACAGGAGTGCCGTCTTGTGCATAGTGCGAAAAGAAAGGCAGAGTAAGGATCTTGGGGGAGCTGTCCCGACTCACGCGTTATTCTTTGTAAGTAGCAAATACTCTGGGAGGAGATATTCTCCGGTATAAATCATCGATAATGTCCTCACAGGTGGCGGATCTGAAGCGAATCACGAGACAACGATGAAGGGCAGCCACACAAGCAGTGGTGCCAGGGAGCAGTGACGGAGGGCTGAAGAGAACACCCACAGGTGCTGTTGTGGTAGCCTAAAGCAGAAGATGATATTCCCATAAGTGACAAATTGAAATAATCGACCGAGAGATCGTATCCCTGTGGAAAGAAGGACCACGGTGACAATTGGCATGATGGCCAGAGCTGGAGACTCGTCTCCCTCAAACAATCCAGAGGATCATTGGTAGTCATCGGACCGGGAATTTCTCCACCGAGGATTCCCTGCTGGTTGATCTATAGTTAAATCAAGAAAGCCAGCAAGACTAGGAAAGAAAAGTGACAATAAGCAGTGCCAGACTTAGATGCAAAGAGGGGAAATCATCTCCCAATCTCAATTGAGACCACGAGAGTCCGAAAAGGACGGTGGAACTCAGCCGCTCCCTCGAGGTTGCTCGCGAGACCGGTCCCAGGTAGAGGACTCAGAGCTGCAATTTCTTGTGGTTCAACGGAAGGCCTGGAAGCCTCACGAAGAATCGTCGGGTGTGGGGACTACCGGTAAGAACGAGCGAGGTTACGCCATAGTGACAAAAGACTAGAAAAGAGCACACACACACGAGTGAAAACGAAAATAAGACACACGATGACGAAGCAGTCCTCGACAATATCCTAAACGGGTGTGTTATAGGTGGGAGATTGATTTTACCACATTGGAAAATAAAAACAAATTCTACCGTTTCATGTTTTAAGGGGTGAAAGCAGTAAAGATAAACTCTATATAACTGAGTTGACACAAGCGTGAAAGGACAAGCGCTTGACGGTCTTTCAGTTTAGAGTGAGAAAGACCAAATGAGTACTCAGGAAAAACTAGGCACAAAGGGTGTACCGATATGTTGTTTCCAATATACACCTTGGTTTCAAAAAATGAAACGAAATCGACCAAGGACTTTCGTGTTGGAGTAGTCTCGAATCTTTGTGTTATTGGTGTCTCACGGGTAAAGCGCTGAGACTGTTTCTGTGGATAAAGTTGAAAAACCTATAGAGTCTCCTTTCTCTGTGACAGTCGGGAGCGCAAATCATTAAGCGACATCTACAAGCTAATAAAGCGACTTGACATTTGCTTCAGGTTCCAAACGCCCGAACAAGTCTCTAACCTGAATTTAAATATGTTGCGTTAGAAGTTCAGTATTTTCAGATTAATTGAATGAATTACACAGTTGATCCTTTAATTAAGTTTCAAATTGAGCCCCTATCGTATGCTAGTGTCTCCTAAATGCAAGCTATGCCACGATGCAACATTTCGTTCGATGAAGGCTTAGTTAATAAAGTTCAGGAAACTTGGCAGAGAATGAAACCGGAATACAAACAAAAATGTCTACAACCTGCAACTAATCCTCACACTTTCATTCAAACACTAATCACTAGTAATATGGGAAAAGATCACAATTTGCACTAATTATAAGACTATATTTTTCTATTTTCTTTTAATAAACTTACAATATTATACAAAAATAAAGGAACAATTTGAGAAATGATATCTCTAGAGGAAATGAGCTTTAGCATTCACTCAACCAAGCAAGCAACCAAATCTCTGTCATTAAAGTCTCTCAATGAAGAAAAGACTACGAAAACACCCAATGGACGTGTATTCTGGGTCCAAAGCTTATGAGAGCAAGCAGTGCAGACCAAAGAATAGACAATCACTCAAGAACGCAACAAAACAATCAAAAGCCCACTAGGCGTGGAGAATCAATCAACAAGTTGACGGGACAATCAAGACACAAAAACTCCAAGGAGGCTCGATTATATAACATGGTACCTAGGGCTCAAATGCGTGGCTTAGATGGAGACGGGGAGGCAAACAACGAAGGATGGCATTGATGAATTCTGATCAAAAACAAGACTCCAATACACTCAAACAATCGAAATCAAGAAGAAAAAAATCAGATAAACTCAGGAAAGCCAAAAATTGGAAAAAACTCAAAGTCATAGGGGTGACGCGACGTGACCTTGAAACTAGCGCCAGGGAACTCAGTGGCGCGAACAGGACAAATGCAACAGCCAGTGAGCGACTATTCAGTAAAAACCCGCCCGATCGAGTTCTTCAATGAAAATTAAACAAGCCCAATACAGAAAGAGACCAACACAAACTAAAACGAGCAAAGAGCTGAAATAATGAAAGAATCCAACCAGAAGGTTCATCAACAGAAAGCAATCAAAGCGGGACAAATCTGGGTTCAGGAAAACCGGATGATCCCAGGGTGGAGTCGCCAATTTGTTGAGGAGGTAAATCACAGGACCGGAGAAGATCACTAGCCCGGCGGTCTAGCAACAAACAAAGCAGTGCTATGGCCTTGACTCCTAGTTACGAAGAATACAGGAGCAGGATAGGCCTACGGATTCCAACGTAGATACGAAGAAGATGCCCCAGTCCTTATTACGGCGGAGATCACAATCCTTCCTGATGTGAAATGATCCCTACACAGAAAGCAAGCAGACCATGCGCCAGAGGCAAGTATCATACTTCATCTCTGGTGGAAAAAATATTACTCGCATTAACATGATTAAAGGAGTGGAACCATGTCTGATGTCTATTCAGTGATATGGAAATAGAAATTCTGCACTTGATTAGCGTCGGCCTCCTTCGAACGGATCTAGGTTGTCCACGTCTCTAAAGCTCGCCAAGGAAAGGAAACCTCTCTCGAGAGTCTTGTAACAATGGTCTCCTTGCTTAATAGGACATAAGGGAAAGAAGGATTCTTTACGACACAAAGGCACTTGGGAATAGGGAGATGCAAAGCTTCGGCACTTCAAGACTAACCTGCGGATCACAAACAAGCTTTTTATAGATGGGAAGAGGGAGTTGGGATCTAGTGTATAGTTATTGTAGCAAAGGGAAGGTTCCATAGAAGGTGGCAAAACTACTTCCCTTCCATAGAACTCAGCTACTTCAAACCTCCCAACTCAAGATAGCGGTAGTTTGTGAGTTTGTTTGAACTCAACTTCACTTATCCTCTCCACTCGAGTCCCTAAAATGGGTGGCGCGATTGTTGCTCATTGTCGTGAAGCGCCAGTGGTGACCTCTCTGATTTCCACTGCGTGCAGTCTTAGCTATCCTACACGCCTTGATACCAAAGCTGTTTTTCAAAGGATTTGCAAGGAGATGTCTCTAAGGGAAATCGCTCCATACTCGAGGAGGGATGCAATGATGATGGTGCTGATTGCATGGCAGCCGGTGTCTCCCAGGTCACATTGGGTCCCATGCCATTGTGCGGGACGGGGAATGGTAGGGACGGTGACAAATTACTGTGTAACACTCTTATATATTCCTTCATGTGTCTGTCATGACTTCGTTGTCCTTGTCTTCCATGCAGGAAAGTTTGAAACCCTAACCAGTTTGTTTCTTTCTTTGCAAAGAATACATTTTGATAGATTTAGATAAAGTCATATATACTTACTTGAGAGAGTGACTTTCTCCTTCAGCTTCCTTGATGATGTTTGAAGATGAAGTCAAGAGTTTCTTCTCAGATATAAATCTTCAATGTAGATGTTCTTGAATCCTTGATGATGAAGTATATCTTTAGAAATTGAATTCCTCTTTCTAACAATGTCTTGAATGTGTATCTTTTATGATAAAAAGGTTACTTTCTTGATTGAGTTGATCCTTTAAATGAGATAGGAGATCTTGAAGTAGTTAGAGAGTCTTCCTCGCAAACTAATTTTAATTTTAAACCCAAACTTTTATCTTATCTTCCTGGAGTCTCCTTTCTCAAGTAGCCATTGAGATTATCACCTTAGCTCTAAAAACATGTTGAAAATTTAGAGGGCTGGTAATTAATTCAAATTATTTTCATGATAATTACTTGTGAGCTTACTTGAGCTACTTATGTATTGTATTCTTTCTCCGAGTTAGTCTTTCATCAAGTCAATTATCAAAATACACGAGACACGAAAATTAGGCTCCTAGAGCTAGGGAAAAACCTCTCCCTCTTGGAGAGGAAAACCCGCAAAGAATTCTTCTTATAGATCTTCAAATGAAAAATACCATGACCAAGACTTAGACCCTTGACCTATAAATGCTTCCAAGACCTCACCATTGCTTCTTTGAATGCTTTCAATAATGATGCTTCATATTTACCCCATCTTACACTGATCTGCTTCAACATTTAGAGAACTCGGTCTCTACTTATATTTTCCTTGGGCTTATAAAAAATGATGCTTCTATATGTCTATCACTTTCTTTTGACTACTAAGAATAGGAAGGTAAATCTCCGACTTACCTTCCTTTCACCATATCATACTTCAATAATTCATATTGTAGTATCCACATATTGTAGGGACACCAAAACGAAACCCAAAACCTAACTCAACACAACCACACCATGCTTATGAAATATAGATGACTACCCAAGACTTTGGAAACGTTATAAAATATAGATGGTTTCCATGAAATATGAATCCACTCTACCACTACAATAAATCGACCATTTTGTAAATAAACCACAAAAAAAGAAGAAAGGGCCATAACCCTAAATTTCCAGAGTTTCGACGTCAAATTTTTCCTGGCAGATTGTTCTTATACTTTTCGAATTTGGGGTTGTAACAAGTTCATGGACATCAAAACCTTCATCTACACTACAATGGCCATTGAAATGCGGCAATAATTTATAATCCTTTTGATGTGTTCTGTTCCTTGCTAACTTCTACAATTCTTCCCACTATGTCTTGTCCATTCTTCTTTGTCGATTATCTCCTGCACTTATCTAAATGCACCTCTTTGGGCCATCTCTCAAACTCTCTCTCCATAATATGTTTTTTTCCTTCATTAACTTTTCTTGTGTGACTATCATTTAAAGCTCACTAGTAGATAAGAGTTTTGTTCCTTTCAATTTTATTATGAATGCTTGTAGATTTTATAGAAACAAAATTTTTATATAGTCTCAACAATGTGGTTTAATGATTTAATGATTGGGTGAAGAAGTTTGGTTCTCATAATTCTTGTGATCCAATCTCTAGTAAGACTATGTATGTGTGAGAGCTACAATCAGATCACCAGTACCAACATAAATCTCATCCATATAGAGTATATAGAGAGAGATGCAATCAAATCACCAGTACCAAGATAGATCCCATCCATTTAGTACACAAATTTCCTTAGACTACAAAACACAATGTGAATTTTAAATTTTATATAGAGTATATATTTCTTTAGAGTGCAAAATAAAATTTGAATTTTAAATGTTATATAGAGTATATATTTCTTTAGAGTGCACAATAAAATGTGTATTTGTTTAATTTTTGTTTGTTTAAATTGTATTTTTAAATGTTATATAGAGTATATAATGTTTTAACTATAAAAGCTTATTTTTTTCATGATCTATACGTAATTTTTTTTTTTTAATTATATATAATATATACATAACTGACATTAACATATTTTACATAACATCTACAATGAAACATTTTATAACATAGATTAAAATGGTTTTTTTTATTATTAACATATTTTTAAGTATATGTCAATATTAATTTGTATTAAAATATTTTATTGATAATAGACTGTAAATTTATGTAGATGTTCTATGCTTGATGCAACTTTACTTTCTCTTCAATACTAGATAACAATCACATAAATCATTAAGTAAAATGCTGATAGAACATACCAGAGGATCAACAGAAGACAAGCCAGAAAAATATATATTTGATGGTGCATTACGGAAATCAACAGGATGTTTCAACCAGCAAAGTCTCCTTCGTCAGCCAACCCATAATGTGTCACAACAACCCTCAAAACAATCAAACGGTCAACTCAAAGTCAACACCAAAAAAGTCAATGTTGCCCAGAAAATTCAATGCAGAACAACAGCAAGTAAAAGTCAACGCAACACAATCTATGGTCAACCTTTGACCTCAGTTCTTGTGCCAAAAAGTACAAACTGCATAAATCAAATTCTATGCCAAAATTAAGCTCCTTTAGACCATGCGTTGACCAAAGTCAACGCTGGTCAAACATGCGGTGGAAACCCTAGCTGCAGCAGAAATATCTTTGTCGTTCTTTCTCACATGTGAACAGAAAACTGCCTCCAAAGAGCTTGAACCAATCAGAAGAGGAGAGAGGATGTGTGAGGATGAGATGAGTGAAATGTCCTCCAACGTTGAATCTATTTATATCAATCAATGAGGGTGTGTGAGACATTTGCTGGGATTGTAAAACCTTAAGGCCGACCTGCACATATTTTGAAAGTATTCAAAATAAATTCAAAATAAATGTTTTTCTCATCGGATAAAGATGATCTTTAGATCAATATTGCACCTCTCCGAAAGAGGAACCCAATAAAAATATTGGTGTCTTCATATGAGCATCACGACATGGAGTTTGGACCTAGTTGTCCAATTTAACACTCCCTCTCAACTAGGGAGACCTCCATCCACCTGTGCAATCAAACATCGTGTGTCATCCCGCCGCAACTTGCTTTGCTGGCCTCTTTATTTTAGAACAGAAGTGGGTTATTCAAAGACATCAATCCCGGCTGACAGATTCAGCCCAGAGTCTGAAACCTCTATAGGACTCACAAAGAGTCTCATACCAATCCGAAGTTGGTTTACCTGACCCGAAGTCAGTTGGAGGTCTGAAACCTCACTATACTTGATCCCAAATCAAGTGGTTGGACTGTGCCATCCTAGATAGAGAGTACGACAATCTCTGATGCATCCATTAGTCTTTGCTACTAGTCTTTAGCTTTTCCCACCTCATTGGCCAAATGAGAGGTACTTCCCATGAGCTCTGAACTCAATGGGTAGGATGCATACGGGGCATAGATAATGAGAAGTGAACTCAAACATCATAATGATGGGGCAGAAGCACCACAAGGTTCGACAAGCCTAGCCCTATGAGTGCTTATAGCTCCGAGAAGCTATCCCCAAAGCCCCAAGAGCTCCCATAGCTCATCGTCCAACAGGACCCACATCATAGGGTTGTTCCACGATACCAAGAATCTCACGGAAGGTTAGGAACTTGACCTTCCCCAGGGGCTTAGTGAGAATATCCATGACCTACTCATCAGTTCCTATATGATCGAGCCTTACGGCGCCATGCTGTACCATATCCTAGATAAAGTGGTACCTGATATGAATATGCTTGGATCGATCGTGAAATACAGGATTTTCGGACAAGCGAATCCCACTTTGGTTATCACAGAGTATCACGGTGGTATCCAACACATGTCCGAACATCTCACTAAAGAGCTTTCACAACCAAACTGCTTCACAACAGGCCATACTCACTGCAATGTATTTTTCCTCCATAGTGCTCAAAGCAACCGACTTCTGCTTCCTGCTCATCCATGATATCGAAGCAGAACCAAGATTGAAGCAGCATCTCAATGTGCTCTTACGATCCACCACATTGTCAGCCCAATTGGCATCAGTATATCCAAGGAGTGTCATGCTCCCGGCAGTGTATCTCAGCCCATGGTTGATCGTACCCCGAAGATATCTTAGAAGATTCTTGGCACCAACCCAGTGAAGGTGATAAGGCTCAATCATCTGTTGACTCAAAGTGTTCACTGTAAAACATATATCTGGACGGGTGTTCACTAAGGACATCAAGGCCCCTACAAGTTGACGATACTCAGTAGGATTTTCTAACACGGGCCTAGTAGCACTGCTACTCAACTTCTTAAAGTTGAGCTCCATCGGTGTCGACACGGACTTGCAGTCCACCATACCAAATCTTTCCAGATGCTTCACAATGTATTTCCCTTGAGAAAGGAAAATTTTGCCAGGACTCTGCCAGACCCCTAGGCCTAGGAAGTAGTGCATCAGTCCTAGGTCCTTCATCTCAAACTTAGTAGCAAGCCCCCTCTTGCACTGATGAATGAAAGAGTCAGCACCTGTCAGGAAGAGGTCATCCACATACAACACCAGAATGAGAGGCTTCTCTCTATCAATCTTGAAGTAAAGGTTTGGATCAACATTACTATGGGTGAAGCCCAACTTCATCAGGTAGCTATATATCCTCTCGTACCAAGCTCTGGGTGCTTGCTTCAGCCCATAGAGGGCTTTCTTCAACATGCAGACATGGATGTCCCGATCCTAGACTTCGAACCCTAGAGGTTGCTCCACATATACATCTTCCTTTATCGCACCATGCAGAAATGAGATCTTCACATCCATCTAATGGAGACTCGATCCTTGCGTAGCAGTAAGGGCTATGATAGATCGAATGGTGGTATATCGGGCTACGGGTGCAAATATGTTATCATAGTCTATGCCTTCCTTTTGAGAGAAGCCACAGGCAATGAACCTTGCCTTGAACTTTTCAACACCCATCAAATCCATGCTTGATCTTATAGAGCCATTTCGAGGTGACAACTACTTTTTCCTTTGGTCTTGGAACCACATCCCAGACATCATTCTTCATTATGGACTCATACTCTTCGTGCATAGCATCCTTCCAAACTTGATGTTTAATGACTTCCTCAAAAGATCCAAGCTCCAGGATTTCTTTATTAGCCTGAAGTTGCTGAAATTACCATGTTTGTCTATGACTTCTTTTTTTCACGAATGCTACCCCTTGAGGCCATGTGTCCTGAGCGTCCTTAGTGTCCTGCATTTGACCATTGCTCTTCCCGGTGAAGGAGTGGATCCGTCGGGTCCTCGGTCCTTGACTTGAGCGTAATCTACTCCTTCGGTTCTTGATTTCCAGGCCTTGCTTCATGATCTTCCTCAGATCTTGGAAGATTGACTACTTTCCTCAGGGAAGCATCTTTGTCAAAGGTGACATCGTGGCATATCTCCACTTCCCTTTGACCAGGCACATAGACTCTATAGGCCTTCGAAGTTTCGCTGTAGCCCACAAACATTCCCTTCTTCCCAGAAGCATCCATCTTGCTCCTCTTCTCTTTCGGCACATGAAAATAAACATGACATCCAAAAACTCTAAAATGCGAGACGTTAGGTTTCTTACCAGAGAAAACCTCTTCGGGAGTTTTGGAATCCAGAGCGGAATGCGGGCATCGGTTTTGTATGTACACAACAGTGTTCGTAGCTTCTCCCCACAAAACTTTTGAGACCTAGTCATAGGCAGCAGAGCGGAGCACAATGGTCATCTACTTTAGCTCGTGGCCCATTACCTTTAAAGTGTGGAGAATAGTTGCAGTCTCTCTCTACAAAATTCCTTGAACTGGTTTGTCTCATATTCAGTGCCATTATCGAGTTGTCAAAATCATGATCTTCTTCCATGTCATATTTTTCCACCAAGGATTTGAAGGTGCGAGGCTGCATGAAAGCCAATCCTTCTTCTTCAAATTATATCGATTTTGCAAGAAAGTCATCTATGAAATTCCATATATTAGGAACATCCTCAAGGATGTCACGGGAAGCTGTCTGGATAGATGGAGTGGATCAGTTGCAGATTGCTCAGATGTCTTTGTGACACTTGAGGGGAAAGTTCCCCTTGTATGCTTTCCTTCGGTACAACTCTTACATACACCTTCATGATTATTTGAAAACTTGGGCATCCGTGTCACCACCTTCCTTGCTTCGGGAAGGGCCTTGTAGTGAAGGTATCCAAACCTCTAGTGCCATAGTTCAGTCTGTCCAATAGTTCACATGTCATCGCTCCCGGTGGACTTCCTCCAACCTGGTAGAGTGTATCAACTCTAAACCCAATCGTGATAGCTTCCTTGAAGCTCTTCTTCCACATGCGCACCTTTCCATCAATGAATGCCACATTGAAACCTTTGTCTTCCATGGCTGATATCGACACGAGGTTCTTCTTCAAATTAGCTACATAGAGTACATCCTGTAAGTGGAGGACTTGACCTTAAGACATGTGGAGGGTCACAGCCCCTGTCCCTTTCACGGGATATGTGGCATTATCTCCAAGGATAATTTCTATATTAGTATCCATCTCTGTCATATGAGAAATTCACAGCAGACCCAGGTGAGTGTGCCTTGAGGCACCACTATCTATCAACTTTGACACATCCATTTTGTCGAGGTGGATGGCCGAGAGAGAAGGAGCGGAATCTAAAGGGAGAGAACATTTCTTTTATCAACAACATTTGATTCCTCATACCTAGAGTTTCTTGACCTTTTGAAAGGTTGATCATTTCCGCCGGAGGGAGCCTTCCTCTTTCCCTTGAACCTGTTGTTCCTTTTATTTCCATTCCTCCGGTTGTTGTCGTTGTCATCACCATCGGGAGAATCCTTCTTGAAAGGACATTCTATAACATAGTGACCTGGCATGTGACAAGTGAAACACTTGTCATTATTTCCTTGGGCCCTTGCTTTTCCTTTGTTCTTTGGACCACCAAAGTTCTTCTTTCTAGAATGATAAGTGTAGGCATAATTTCCTTCATTTCCATACTCCTTCATTCTTTTCTCTTCTTGAACGCATCTCGATAGTACTTCGTCAAAGTCAGGTATCACATTATTATTTAGAATGGTACTATTGAACACATGTCATTCATATGGAAGCACTCCAAGTGTGGTGAGTACCATTTCTCGATTAGCTATTGTCTCCCCAATAGACAGCAAATATTTCCTGATCTCGGTCAGCTTTCGAAAGTATGATTGAATAGACTCATCCTTGCCTTTCTTCAGATTCTTCAATTGATTCTTGAAGAATAGTACTTGATTTGCATTGTTGGCCTTGAAAATGAGGACCAACTTATCATACATCTCTTTGGATGTGCCTAGCTCAAAGATGTAGGCCACTAGACTCTTATGAATGGATTCCCTGATCACCAGCTTTGCTTTGGCAGCAACAGTAGCAGTGGATGGAGGTTCTTAGATTTTACCCTGCACATAGTCCATGAAATCTTGGTCTTCCAATTTAAGATCCAATATCATCTTCCAAGCATGGAAGTCATCCTTCCCAGTCAATTTGTCATCCTCCTTGAAGCCATAGTTTGTGGAACTAGTTTTCTTCTTCGGTGATTGCTACAAATTAGGACTTTGTCTTCACCTCAACTCCGATACCATGTAAATTTATGTAGATGTTCTATGCTTGACGCAACTTTAATTTCTCTTCAATACTAGACAACAATCACATAAATCATTAAGTAAAATGCTGATAGAACATACCAGAGGATCAACAGAAGACAAGCCAGAAAAATATATATTTGATGGTGCGTTACGGTGATTAGTAGGATGCTTCAACCAGCAAAGTCTCCTTGGTCAGCTAGCCCAGAATGTGTCACAACAAAACTCAAAATAGCCAAAAGGTCAACTCAAATTCAACCCCAGAAAAGTCAACGCTACCCAAAAAAGTCAACGCATAATAGTAGCAAGTAAAAGTCAAAACAACACAGTCTACGGTCAACCTTTGACCTTGGTTCTTGTGCCAAAAAGTACATACTGCATAAATCGAAGTCTATGCCAAAATTCATCTCCTTTAGACCATGCGTTGACCAAAGTCAACGCTGGTCAAACCTGTGGTGGAAACCCTAGCTGCAATAGAAATATCTGTGTCCCTCTTTCCCACGTGTGAACAAAAAACTACCTCTAAGGAGCTCAAACCAATCAGAAGAGGAGAGAGGATGTGTGAGGATGAGATGAGTGAAATTTCCTCCAACGTTGACTCTATTTATATCAATCACTAAGGGTGTGTGACACATTTGCTGGGGATGTAAAACCTTAAGGCCGACCTACACATATTTTGAAAGTATTAAAAATAAATTCAAAATAAATGTTCTACTCATTGGATCAAGATGATCTTTAGATCAGTCTTGCACCTCTCTGAAAGAGGAACCCAATAAAAATATTGGTGTCTTCATCTGAGCATCACAACATGGAGTTTGGACCTAGTTGTCCAATTTAACACAGACATTGAATAATTTTTTATATACAACATCAAAATATTTTATTTTAACAAATTCTTTTCTATATATAGATATTATGAAGTTGATATTGACATAAATTAGTTAACATAACATAGATCTTTGAATAGTTTATTTAAATCTCATGTTGAAATATTTTTGAAAAGTATAAGGTTTAAACATCTTACTCTCAATTTTTTTTTGTTTACTTCTAATTACTTTATAACATATTCATTTTTTTTATTAAAGGCTATATTATTTTTCTATTTAGAGAATAATTTATTTATTTTTATTTTAAATGGGCATGTGTCAACTCCACAAACAGATGGGCGAACAAACTTACACATCCCCTTATACTAGGTTGTAGAATGAGCCTTTCGGCTCAACAAGCATCAAAATTTTCAATGTGTCAACTCATTTTATATGTGTAGTCTTGCCTTTAGTAACTTCATGGTAAAAAAAAAAAAATTAATAAAATTTTATTAAACTATTGGGTTGTTCTCCCCCTCAGTTGTTGCTTCTCTTCTAACACTGACTGATGAATACCTTGCTACTTAGAGAAGCTCTCCTTGAAGCCTTGATGACTTCATTATGTCATTGAAGTAACAGACTAGTCCTTTTTCTTCCTCGTCCACACTCTAGTGGGTTGCCTTCTACTGTCTAAATTTATTTTTGACCTAGAGTTTGGTTTGCTTTGATTGGCTTCTATTATCTGTCTAGAGTTCTTTAGGGTATTTGGAAAGTTGTAGTCTTTGGCTTTCTGGCCAAGGTTATCACACACATAACATCTTATATATCCAATAAATAGATAAAAAGGCGTGCTTCTTCTTGAGTTCTTCTTTGTATAGAGTTTACATTCAACTTCAAGTCCAAACTTATTGCAAATAATAGTAACCATGGAAATGATTTGTATACCTCGTGAATGGTTTTCTTCTCTACTAGCTTGCTTGAGGAAACTATATTGTTTGTTGTCTCTTCTGCTAAATAATTTTGATTTTCTTTCTCTTAAATTTTGTTGTTACATGTATAGGTTCATTGAAATGGAATCATGATACATGTTTCCTCCTATGAAATCTTATAGACTTTACAACCTCATCTCTATGAGCAAACTGTGTCCTTGCAACGTAGACTTTTTTTATTTCATTATTCTGCTTCTAGTTCAGTTGTTTGTTTTATTTTGTTTCCTTCCTAATCACGTTGCTTGTACCTTGTTTGACAAGTATTTTCAGAACTATTTCATTATTCTTTATGGCTACCTATTTATAGTTCTTAATAAAGACAATATCCTCTTCTAGCTGTTTACACAACCTGTTCTTTTCATCTAACTCTCTTCTAGTTGAATTAGTCTCAAACTCTAATCTTTCACATTATACCTACTTCTCCTTTAGATGACTATTTATCATCCCTTTTATTCTTCTTGCCTCTTCAATATGTGTATTCAGATTAAATATTTCTTCTCTGTACTCATGCTCTCTCTCATCACATATCTGCATCAGTTTCTTCATATATTTGTTTTCATTCCTCAGTATTACTATTTTAGCCAAGACTAAGTCAAACTTGGATTGTTCTTCAACTAAATTTTCTTCATGAGTATCAAATGCATTTATAGTAGTAAAACAAGTCTCATTTTATTGAAGACTTTCCTTTTAATAGAGATTTTTTTTCCTTTTCTTTTTCTTCTCCTTTTCAATGGTGTTGCTACTAGTGTCTCTTTCAAGCATAAGTTGTAACCTTTCCCAGATTTCTTTTGCAGAATTTAATTATTGTCTCAATATCCTTATTTTGAAGATTGTTATACATTACACATTTTTCCTGAGCATTCCACTGTTGTTCTTTCTTAGAGAGGGAGTCTTACAAGAATCATCACATACTAGCTTCCATACATTAGGTCCATAAGATATCAAATCAGATTTTACCTTATCTCTGCATTCATGAAAGTTTGTTGCATTTAGCAAGGGTACACTTTAATAGTCCATGACTTAACCTGGTCTACCTTCAAGATGTTAGGCTTACACCAAAGGAACCAGGTCTGATACCAATTGTTGGAAACTTAACTAAACTTAGATGGGAGGTGAATAATTTTAGTACATTCATGGACATTAAAATTCTTTTCTTTTGTTTGATTTACTAAAACATTAAATGAGCATCTTAACACGTAATAACCAACAAGTTGAATATGTGAAAAACAAGTAATAATCAATCCAAAACATCACATAAGTACATAGCATCAACACATATGGACACCAAATATAAATGGAAACCCATAAAGGGATAAAACCACAATTTTTTGTTGTTTTGATGCAAAGGAAAACTCCTACTCCCTTATTACATTTGATTTTCTATAGGCTCCAACTTATAAAAGGTTTCTTCCTCAATTTTTCTGCAAGCTACAACATGCAAGGAAGCTCCAACTCCCATAGTTTGTTTGCAAGCTACAACCCATAGGAGGCTCCTATCTTAATAGGTCACAAATTGTTTTTTTGTCAAGCTCCAACTTGAATGGAGACTAAAATCCCCTAATACATATAAGAAACAATATGTTGGTTTACCTGGTCATCAATTTTGCATATCTCCATCTTTATCTCAGCCTCTTCTCCCCTTCAAATTTTCTTCACATTAGCTTCATATGTGCCAAATAACTCACGCATAATCAACACTCATATGCTATCTAACTCTCTAACCCCTTATTACTTCCAAAATTACATATTATAAATATAGTTTGGTTGCTATTTGTATTCCATATAAGAATATGAAGTGAACAAGCTTGACACTTTGCCTTTCACTCATTTGTTTCCAAACTCTTCATATTTTGAACAATAGAACACAAATAAGTGCTCCACCAAATATTATTTTCAACCATATTTAATGATTAAATAAACCAACATAATGCAAACATATGAAAACAAGTAACACATTATAACATCGTAACACATGTAAAACATCCACTTTCATTGTAAGCAATATGTATGCAACACATGAAAGCAATGCATCACTCTCCAAAGCCAAATATTTGTTCTACAACATCTTGTATCACTACTTCTTCATGTCATTTCCTCAACAGACTTGAGTCTTGCCTTGTCTTCATGGAGTCTTTCCTTTGTTGTCATGGAGTCTTTCCTTTTCCTCGCATCACAACATCTCACTCATCATATGCATACAACAATCAACCAACACAATATATATAATGTATAAATCAACATCATATGCATATAGCAACATAAGCTAACATCACCAACTCATCAACATCCCCAATCATCACAAGAATAACAAACATCATGGGCATACTTCTAAATTATAAGCTCAACAGTCAGATTTACATAGCCTACAAATAAATTTTTGTAGATGTTCTATGCTTGATGCAACTTTACTTTTTATCCCAATATCAGTCAGCAATCACATAAGCAATAAAGTAAAATGATGATAGAACATACCAATAGATTGACAGAAGACAAGCCAAAATACATAAGTGTGTTGGTGTGTTACGACGATCAACAAGATGCTTTAACCAAGAAAGTCTTAATATGGTCAGCCAACCAAAAATGTCACACAACCCTCTAGGAAAGCCAAAACATCAACTCAAAAGTCAACATTGTCAATCAATGGTCAACGCAAACAACATCAGCGGCTAGGTCAATGCAGCCAAGTCAAAGTCAACGTCTAGCCTTGGGAATAGTGCCAAAAAATGTGGATTTGGAAAATCAAAATTCTGGGAGAGTTTCAGGTCCGTTTGACCTTGCATTGACCAAAGTTAATTCTGGTCAACACTGTTGTAGAAACCCTAGGCCGTAAACAGAAATGTGCTACTCCTAAAATTTTCCCACGTGTGGAGAGAAGAGCCTCCAAGATCATTGAACCAATCTGATGAGGAGAGAGAAAATATGTGAGGATGAGATGAGTGAAAATGTCCTCCAACATTGACCAATTTATATCCATCAATGATGGTGTGTGACACAGCTACTGGGGCACAAAACCTTAAGGCTGACCTGCACATATTTTGAATCAATTCAAAATAAATGTTCTTCTCATTGGATCAAGATGATATTTGGATTGATCTTGCACCTCTCCGAAAGAGGAATCCAATAAAAATATTGGCATGTTCATCTGAGCATCACACCATTGAGTTTGGACCTAGTTGTCCTGACGGCTTATTTATTTCAAAACAAAGGTGGGTTAGTCACAAAGACATCATTCCCAACTGACAGATTCAGCCTAGAGGTCTGAAACCTCTATAGGACTCACAAAGAGTCTCATACCAAGCCGAAGTTGGTTTACCTGACCCTAAGTCAGTTGGAGGTCCGAAACCTCACTATACTTGATCCCAAATCAAGTGGTTGGACCATGCCATCCTAGATAGAGAGTACATAAATCTATAATGCGTCCATCAGTATTTTCTACTAGTCTCTAGCTTTTCCCACCTCACTGGAAAAATTAGAGGTACTTCCCATGAGCCTTGAACTCAATGGGTAGGATGCATATAGGGCACAGATAATGAGAGGTGAACCAACTCAAACATCATAACAGTGGGGTAGAAGCACCACAAGGTTCGGCAAGCCTAGTCCCTTGTGTGTTTATAGATCCGAGAAGCTTTCCCCAAAGCCCCCCTAGAGATCCCAGATCTCATCGCCCAACAGGGCCCTCAGAATAGGGTTGTTCCACGATTCCAAGATTCTCACAGAATTTTAGGAACATGACCTTCCTCAAGGGAATTGTGAGAATATTCACGACCTTCTCATCAGTTCCTATATTACTGAGCCTTACGACACCTCACAATACCATATCCCGGATAAAGTGGTACCAACCATCAACATGCTTGGATCGATTGTGGAACACAGGATTCTCTAACAAACGAATCCTCGTTTGGTTATCACAAGGGATAACGATGGCATCTAGCACATGCTCGAACAACTCACTAAAGAGCTTTCACAACCAAGTGACTTCACAACAGGCCATACATGCTGCAATGTATTCGGCCTCAGCGGTGCTCAAGGCTACCGACTTCTTTCTCCTGCCCGAAGCAGATCTACGTGTGAAGAAACATCCAGATGTGCTCTTCTGATCCACCACACTTCCAGCCCAATCGACATCAGTATATCTAGGGAGTGTCATGCTCCCGGTAGTGTATCTCAGCCCATGGTCTATCGTGCCCCAGAGATATCTCAAGAGTTTCTTGGCACCAACCCAGTGAATGTTATGAGGATCAACCATGTGTTGACTCAAAGTGTTCACTGCAAAACATACGTCTGGACAGGTGTTCACTAAGAACATCAGGGCCCCTACAAGTTGACGATACTTATTAGGATTTGCTAGAATGGGCCCAGCAACGCTGCCACTCAACTTCTTGAACTTGAGCTCCATCAGTGTTGACACAGACTTACAGTCCACCATACCAAATATTTCTAGAAGCTTCACAATATATTTTCCTTGAGAAAGGAAAATATTGCCAGGTCTCTACTAGACCTCCAGGTCTAGGAAGTAGTGCATCAATCCTAGGTCCTTCATCTCAAACTTAGCAGCGAGCTCTCTCTTGCACTGATGAATGAGAGGGTGAACACATGTTAGGAAGAGGTCATCCACATACAATACCAGAATGAGAGGTTTCTCTATCAACCTTGAAGTAAAGGTTCGAATCAACATTACTACGATTGAAGCCCAGCTTCATCAGGTAGCTATCTATCCTTTCGTACTAAGCTTTGGGTGCTTGCTTCAACCCATAGAGGGATTTCTTCAACTTGCAGACATGGGTGTCCCGATCCTGGACTTCGAACCTCAGAGGTTGCTCCACATACACCTCTTCCTTTATTGCACCATGAAAAAATACGGTCTTCACATCCATCTGATGAAGACTCCATCCTTGCATAGCAACAAGGGCTATGATAGATCAGATGGTGGTATATCGGGCCACAAGTGAAAATACGTCATCATAGTCTATGCCTTCCTTTTGAGAGAAGCTTTACGACTTCCTCAAAAGATCCAAGCTCAGATTGTATGATAGTACTCATGGCTGCTAGATACCCTTGGTATCTATTCAGCTTCTTGCTTTCACGGAATGTCCCCCTTGGGGCCATATGATTCTCGGCATCCTCGAGAGTGTCCCTGAGCCATGATGGTGTTTTCTTCATTGAAGGAGGTGGATCAATCGGGTCCATCAGTCCTTCAATGTTGGGAATCGTCTCACCCTTCGGTTCTTCTTGATTTCCAGACCTTGCTTCATGATCTTCCTCAGTTCTTAGAAGATTGGTTACTTTCATCAGGGAAGCACCTTTGTCAAGGGTAACATCATGTCATATCTCCACTTCCCTTTGACAAGGCACATAGTCTCTATAGGCCTTCGAAGTTTCATTGTAGCCCACAAACATTGTGTTCTCCCTCTTGATTCTAGCTTCTCTGCAAAAGTTCCTAAACTCGTTCGTCTCATATTCAGTGCCATTATCGGTCCTCAATATCTTGATCTTCTTCCTTGTCAAATTTTACACCAAGGCTTTGGAGGTACAAAATGATATGAAAGCCTCATCATTCTTCTTCAAGAAGTATATCTAGTTTTTGCGAGAGAATTCAACTATAAACGTCATATAATAAGAACATCCTCCCAAGGATGTCACGGGAAACATACCAGATAGATTAGAATGTATCAATTACAAGACATTAGATGTCTTTGTGACACTTGAGGGGAAAGGCCCCCTTTCTATGCTTTCCCTTGGCACAACCTTGACACACACCTTCATGATCATTTGTGAACTCGGGCATCCCCGTCATCACCTTCCTTACTTCGAGAAGGGATTGGTAGTGAAGGTGTCCAAAATTCTGGTGCCACAGTTCAGTCTATCGGATAGTATCACACGCCATCACTCCTAGTGGACTTCCTCTGACCTGGTAGAGTGTATCAACTCTAAAACCTATTGTGATAGCTTCCTTGAACTATTTTTCTAGATACACACCTTCCCATCAACGAATGCCACATTGTAACCTTTGTCTTCCATGGATAATATAGACACAAGGTTCTTCTTCAGCTCAGGTACATGTAGTACATCTTGCAGTCGGAGGACTTGACCTTGAGAAAAGTGGAGGGTCACATTCCCTGTCCCTTTCACGGGATATGTGGCATTATCTCCAAGGATAATTTTCAGATTAACATCCTTCTCAATAATATCATAAAGTGCTTCCTTGAACCCAGTGATGTGCCTTGAGGCACCACTATCTATCAACCAAACATCCATAGTGTCATGTGGAGATGCAACAGAGAGGGCGGATACAAGAATGAATTCATTTCTTTTATCTTCAACAACATTTGATTCCTCATACCTAGAATTTATCAACTTTTTGAAAGGTTGCCCATTTCCACCGGAGGGAGCCCTCCTCTTCACTTTGAACCTGTTGTTCCTTTGATTGCCATTCCTTTGGTTGTTGTTTTCATCATCATCAGGAGAATCCTTCTTGAAAGGGAATTCTCTAGCATAGTGACCTATCTTGTGGCAAGTGTAACACTTTCCTTTCTTTCCTTGGGCCCCTGCTCTTCCTTTGTTCCTTGGACCACAAAATTTCTTCTTCTTAGTATGAGCAGTGAAGGCAACATTTCCTTCATTTTAATATTCCTTCATCCTTGTCTCTTCTTGTATGCATCTCGATAGTACTTCGTCAAAGTCAGGTATGACATTGTTATTGAGAATGGTAGTGTTGAATACATGCCATTCAGATGACAGACCTCCAAGTGCGGTGAGAAATATCTCTCAATCACTATTGTCTCCATAATAGCTAGAAGATTATTCTTGATCTCGGCTAGCTTCAGAAAATATGATGGAACAGACTCATACCTGCCTTTCTTCAGATTCTTCAATTGGTTCTTGAAGAATAGGACTTGATTCACATTGGTGGCCTTGAACATGTGGACCAACTTATCAAACATCTCCTTGGATGTGCCCAACTCAGAGATGTAGGAAACCAAACTCTTATGTCCCTAATCATAAGCTTTGATTTTATTTCCCCCTTCTTGTACTTTGTTTTGGAAGCAACAATTGCAGTGGATGGAGGCTCTTGGATTTTACCCTGCACATAGTCCATGACATCTTGGTCTTCCAAATTAAGATCCAATGTAATCTTCCAGGCATGGAAGCCATCCTTCTCAGTCAATTTATCATCAGTATTAAATCCATTGTAGTTTGATGAACCCATCCTCTTCTTCGGTGATTGATACAAACTAGGGCTTTGTCTTCACCTAAGCTCTCATACCATGTAAATTTTTGTAGATGTTCTATGCTTGATGCAACTTTACTTTTTATCCCAATATCAGTCAACAATCACATAAGAATTAAAGTAAAAAACTAATAGAACATGCTAGTAGATCGACAGAAGACAAGCCAAAATATATAAGTGTGTTGGTGCGTTACGATGATCAACAGGATGCTTTAACCAGCAAAGTCTCAATATGGTCAGCCAACCAACAATGTTACACAACCCTCTAGGATAGCCAAAATGGTCAACTCAAAGTCAACCAAAAGTCAATGCTGTCAGTCAATAGTCAACACAAACAGCAGCAGAATCAGCTAGGTCAATGCAACCAAGTCAAGGTCAACATCTAGCCTCAGGAATAGTGCCAAAAAATGTGGATTTGGAAAATCAAAATTCTAGGAGAGTTTCAGGTTCGTTTAACCTTGTGTTGACCAAAGTCAATGCTGGTCAATGCTGCTGCAGAAACCCTAGGCCGAAAACATAAATGTGCTGCTGCTGAAATTTTCCCACGTGTGGAGAGAAGAGCCTCCAAGGTCATCGAACCAATCAAATGAGGAGAGAGAAAATGTGTGAGGATGAGATGAGTGAAAATTTCATCCAACGTTGACCAATTTATATCAATTAATGAGGGTGTGTGACACAACTGCTGGGGCACAAAACCTTAAGGCCGACCTGCACATATTTTGAATAGATTCAAAATAAATGTTCTGCTCATTAGATCAAGATGATATTTAGTTTGATATTGCACCTCTCCGAAAGAGGAATCCAATAAAAATATTGGCATCTTCATCTGAGCATCACAACATAGAGTTTGGACCTATTTGTCCAAAATTAACACTACAACATGCCTTGCATCTCTTCAATTGACCTATGTTACATACTAAACTCAGGAACATTGTATGTTCTACCTTGCTTTCCTCTCCAAACCTATCAATCAATATCTAGCTCAACAACACCTACAATATGCCTTACAACACAATCTACAAATCACATGCCATGTCTTTGTTCTGTTTTTTTGTTCCTTTGTTCCTCTACCCAAGTTGACCCTGATGTTCCTTTTTTTTGTTTCTCCTTTACTGCTCCTTACTACTACTCCTTTGTCTTTTTTTCTCTTTTTCCATCATTGACAACAATTCCATAAATGCATCTATACCAGTTCACGAGGTTCATCAGTCAAGCAAATGTGGGAATCCCTTAAAGAACAAGTAAAACAAACCAATGTTCTTTGAAACCCTTAGGGAGGTTCAGTTGTTTCCCAGTGAGCCATTATTGGTCTTTGAGTGAGTTCCGAAGAGGGATCACAACATGATTAAGTGTAAAAATCCCTTTCGAAGAAGAGCGATGAGTTCCTCAAGGAGATGGTGGTCATTATCACTTTCTATCCATGGTTCCACTCCCAATTGAAGTTGTGAGCCATCCCTTAACTTCCATACCAGGACATTTTAAATAAGGGAGGAGGATGGGATGAAAGAACATGAGATGATGAATACATTATGCATTCTATTTTTGTGGCTTCTAATCCAATCTTCAATAGATAGGGGGAAGATATATTTATTGTAAATCACAAAGGTCCATAAACTTTGGGTGGAGATTAGGTGCTAGCCTACCTTCATAGCGAGAGACTGAGAGAAAAAAAGGAGGTGGTTTTTCCCAAGCTCTTTCAAGTGCTCGAAGGATGAGACATTATTCCTACACTAGTACATATGGTCAAAATTTCGACACTTTTGATGTATTTTCAGAAATTCCCCCAATTTTTCTCAATTTTTTTAATCTCGCCAACAAGTGTTGCTCTAGCGACATTTTGGGATTATCGAAGGAACAACGACATTTAGGACAATTGTCGGAATATCGACGTTTCAGGACAAACCGTCATAAATGTGATGTTTAGGAGACAACCATCGGTCTTGCAACGTGTAGGAGATAAACATCGGTCTTGTGACGTTAGGGGAAACCATTGGTCTTGCGACGTCGCGGGCCAAGTGTCAGGCTTGGGATATTGAGAAGCCAAAATGTCGGTATTGCGATGGTTACGGAAAACATAGTATATTTCATTCAACAACCATAGTAATGTCATAATGATATGTCGCTGCAAATTTTCATTTCAAAAGGACGTCGTTAAAAAGGTGACTGCACACATGCCCAAGAATTGTTTTGTCGTCTCTTGCAAATGAGTTCTAGGCAGACTGTCTCGCAGGTTTGTCCATTAATTTTTCATAGGTCCAATCTGAATCAAATCTGAGCCTTCCAAAACGTTGTCCAACTCTATGATGATGTCTTCAACAAGTTCAATATTCTACATAATTTATAGATCAACCTTCAGGTCAGAATATGTGAACACATTTCTATCTTTTCCTCACTGAGATCTCAATAGAGTTATTTTCTTCTTGACTAAAATGTATCTTCTTGTGCTTCCGATTGATCAAGAAATGAACATAGAATATTCTTCTGTGTATGTGTAGGATATCTTAGTTTTCCATGTCTACATGCTTATGTGTTCTTTAACATGTCTTTACATTCATATGCGGTGGAGTCAAATTCCGCTAGTAGAGCCGACTAGAATAGTGTGTCGTGGTTTCAAGTATACACTATTCAACATCATAAAAAAAAATATTATTATGTTTTTTTATGGTTTCATACACTATTCAAGTTTTTTGTATTCTTGCACGATCTCATATTAGGTCACTAATTCTTATTCTAAAGATAAAGTTAGTTTTTGAATTTAGCAATGACTTAGGGCTTGTTTCAACATATTATAGGGTTTTATTAATGTATTTATGGTTTTATTATGTTACAACATCATGAAGAACAAGCATTCCTAGGGTCAGGACAAACCGTCGAAATTGCGACGTTTCAGGACAAGTGTCGGTCTTTCGACGTCTAGGAGACATTGTCATAATTCCTAATAGTTGTAGGCCTAAAAAATAAATGTAACTTTACATTATCTCACTTATGTGTGGGTTTATAAGAGAAACTAAGGGTATACTCTATGCTTTGTAGCATTGTTGATCCTAGCACATCAAAACCTTGTTTCTTATACTTAGGTTTATTGAGTCTATAAAGAGCTTGTAAAAGGCATTGGGATATTCTATATGATTTGCAGGTCCATATGATCCTAACACATCAAAATTCATCTTCAATTTGTTAATACTTTTCCTCGAGTCGATCCATGCCTCTAAGCAAAGTTTGTAGTATCTTATATACCTCATCTAAGCTTTTAAAAAGAATATTGATAGGATTCTTTTATAGATTCTAATACCCATAGAAATTTGTTTTTTATTTTTATTTTTATATTATACACATACCAAATTTTATAGCTAATAGAATCTATAAAATACTCTTAGCATTATTTTAATTAAAATATTAGATGAAATATATAAGATATTTTGGCCATGCTCCCCCTCGAAAAGTTGTTGAATATCCCATGATAAAAATTTTATGGTTCCCTAACACTACAAGGTCCTTATAATATAGCGATATAACACATAGTAGCATGGATTTTTGGTTTGGGCCTACCCAATTAAATGAGAGGGTAAAATAAAATGGTGGAAAACACATGGAAATATAATTTGGCAGCTACTATAAAATATAAATCGACCTATTCAAAATTATTTTCCCACCGCTATTCTCCTTGCCAGGTTGGGGACAGAGTTTGGTGCTAATTCCGGTGAAGAGTGTTAATTCCACTGAAGAGTGATAATTCCGCTGAAGAAGGGTTCGATGCTAATTGTGTTGAAGATTTTGGGACAGAGTTGGTTTTGATGTAGTCGCTAATTCCATTAAAGAGTTTGGGACATAGTTGGATTTGATGCAGTCGCTAATTCCGCTGAAGAATGCAGAAAACCGAAGAGGTACATCCACAAACATACCCTGCAACTAGTTTATCCCATGGTAAAGATTAATAATAGACGATAGCATTACATTTCATGATTTGAACCTCTTTTACATAATTATTACATGTATACATTTATATTCCACTTGGTTTTACACTTGTACACATTTAGATTCCACTTCCAGTCATGACGCTTTGGATTTATTAAAGCAGAGAAGGGGTATCACATAGATATCAATGCTTGTTGCATGTGAGAGTGTGGGATGTGTTTATTTTCCAGTTTATCATCCTGAAAAAAGGCAACTTCCTATTTAAAATGTAGGTAGGTTTTAGTTTTGTCTCTCCTCGACATTTATATGCCCTAATAAGTTGATCATGCAAGCAATCTGAATGATGACATAAGTTTATCATGCAAGAAATTTGAATGATGACAAAATTAAAGAGAGTGGATATCTAGCCAAAGCCCCCATTTAATAATTTTTTTGAGGAACCATATGAATGTGCAAAAAAAAAAAAATTTGGGTTCTGCATATCAATATCTCTTAACTGGTTCTTCTAGTGTTTGTTATTTATACAACCTACCTATAATTTGTTTCTGAGTGGTAATCTGAGGGACAATATTTGATTACACAGATATCAATGGTCACTGTTGGTCCAGAGGTATAGGATATAGATTATAATAGACAAGGGGTTCAATAATTCTCTTGGACCTGTCCCTTTTAAGGAAGATACCTCTATCATGTCCTTCATTGCATCGCATTTACTTTTATTTGATTTACATTTTAATTGTCTTATATGGTATTCAAAAGCCTTTAGGGAATTTTCCTGTAATTCTTCTCATTTCATTTTGTAGAGTCCATATTTGCAACATTTTTATGAGCCTTTCAATCTACTCAACGCTTTACCTCTTACTAGATTGCAGTCCTTTAAGTGTTGGCATATTTTCTAATGCTTGAGATATATTAGTTGCTTAACATTGCAATTACTAGTGGGTTGTCTTTAACTATTATGCACATTATGTATCCAAAATTGTTTACCTAATGAAAGCATATATATTTGGACATTCAATTTCCATAGAAATACTATAAGCTAATTATAGACTACAATAAATACAATTTGTTATCAGTATTCTCTTTCCCCTATGTTTGTTCATTAACATTATATTTTATATCAACAACCACAAAAGGCATTAGAAACAAAACATAAAATTATATTTGACACCAATTGAGGGGACTTCGTTTGATTTACCAACAAACAATGGTGATATAAATGTCTGTACTCATGAAATATTCAACATCTAAAGGGTATATGCTCATAGTTGAGTGTCTTCTTCCCCAACTCATCTTGAAAGTAGATATCTATTGATTCTGGAAGGGGTCAAATATGTTCATGTATACACATATGCATACATGTTGTAATGTGCCACAAGTATATAATGAACAGATTCATGTGCTTTACCTTTCCCTTTACCAAGTTTTTTACCACATTCAACAAAGGATTGCTCAATGCCACTACCATAGGAAGTGCACCGCTGCAATAAACTTATGATACCAAACAATGCATAGTGATGAACCAATGCACGGTGATGAACCAATGAACCAACTTGACATCAACACAGATTATAGGGGTAGCATTCCATTAATGGAGGGAAAAGGTAAAGAGAATGAACGCAGTGGGAATGGAGGGGAGATGAAATAATATAGGGAGGAAAACTGAAGAGAAAGAAGAAATCGAGGGACAAAATCAAGCGTGTTGATGGCAGAGCTCAGGCCCAGACAAAAGTGGGATAGAGTTGCAATATTTGGAGCCCTTCACATTTCATTAAGCATGGCTATTGCTTGGTTATCTAGGGTTCCTAATTAAATAAAAGGGTGAAGGCCGTGTGTAACCAAAACCTCTGGAATCCCTCATGGCTATTGGGTGGAGGAAGATATCCCCTGGAATCCCATAATGTGTAATCAAAATAAGATTAAAAGAATTTGGTGGTTTGTATTTATTTGAATGTAATATATAATTTTTTATTTTTTTAACATATAATAACAATATTTTGTAATATTTTTATTGTGATTACCCCACAAATCGTCACCCAATGTGGGCCCTCCCCACCTGCTTTGACATGGTGACAGATCACACTTTCAAGAGTTGCAACATGAATGTCACTTGCCTAGTGACTAACCTGCGTGTCACCTTGGCAATTCACTTCAACATGACATTTTTCCTTCAACGCTACTTTTTGTACCAGGCCAATATAACCTCACACATAGCCATGTCATGGTTGATGGTGAAGACTTTGTATCAAAATTCTAATGCGATGGATGTCATTCATTGTCAAAACACCCCTAATCACTTCCATGAGGAAGAAGCCACCATGGAAATCTTGTGCAACAAGAGCATTGGCACGTAGCACAGTCTCCATCGCAACTCCAAGTAGAGTGAAACACCCTTAAATCATGCATAGTGTGCCCAAATAATGGTAATGTGAACTCCCTCAGTCTCAATAATATTATGCATTCCAATACTCTCATGTGCTTTAATTACCATGACCATGCAAAGTTATTTAAGATCAACAATATCCATTTTAGCTAGAGCATATCATTCGGTGTAGGTTGCAATATGTGTTGTAAACTTGGTGATTCAACTTCTCAGCGAAGGCCTCTTGACCGTAAGGACTTGCCCTTCTATCCATTCTCTGCCTTCAATAGCTCTCCCTCTCTAGCCTTCTGCTCGACCTTTATATTACCCTCTCCTATATTCAAGCATGTCATCCCCTCAACCTTTTTGCAAGCTTCACATCCCAATTGCCTCTCCTCTAATAATATCTCTTTCCTATTTCCAATTTCCCTAATTCAAAATTCATCCCCCTCTTTTACTTCATGATCTTCATCACCCCTCAAAATTTATGTTAACTCAACTAGGAAATCCTCATCCTCTTACCCATCCAAATGCCTTCCCTTCCCCTAGTAGGCTTCTTTGATACATCATGACTTGTGGAAGACAGGCCACCCCTCGCCGACGAAGAAGCAGAGGTCACCCCTCTGTTACCACTCCATGCAACCAACAATTTAGCTTCAACCTCTTAGTTGAGGCCCACATATTGCAAGCAAGATATTCTTTTACTTGCCATGAACAAGTTATTCCTAAGCTAGTCTTTTACCCTAAACCTCTAAACCCTTAACCCCTAACCCCTTAAACCCTAATTCCTGGCCCCTAACCCATTTAACCTCCTAATCCATAATCCCTTAACCAATAAATCATTATTCACTTGACCCCTAATTGCGCCTAAATCCCCTATCCCCTAAGCCCCCAATCCCTAATCACTTAACCACTAACTCATTATTCGACCCCTAACCCCTAAATGCACCTAAATCCCCTAACCCTCAAATCCCTAAACACTTAACCACTAACTCATTATTGCCCTAAACCCAATCCCTAATCCCAGCTTAACCACTAACTCATTATTCCCCTAACCCCTAAATGCGCCTAAATACCCTAACCCCTAAGCCCCCAATCCCTAACCCCTTAACCACTAACTCATTATTCTCCTAACCCTTAAACCCTAATCCTGTAACCCATAATCCCCTATTAATCTAACCGCTAAGCCCCTAACATAAAAAAATTAATTAATTATTCAATTAACATTATAGTCTAATTAGTAATTTTTAATTAAGTTTACTAATTCATAATTAATAAATTGACATTAATTATTTTAGTCTAATTAGCTAACTTGCTTAGATCAAAGAATGTTTCCATTTTATTAATTTTAGTACCCTAATTCTTACTACGTTTTTTCCTTTTTCCAGCAATGCCCAACGAACGCAATTCTTACTGCTAAATTTTTCCAGCAATGCCTGACGAATGCAATTCTTACCGCTAAATGCAGCTTTTGTTGGCCCTGTAATCATTTTCCTAGTTACCGGTAGGTGGTAACTTTGATCAGAGCTGTTAGTATGATTCTTTCATCATAAAAGATCACTTTAGATATGCATATCAAGTAGCCCTAACATCAAAGATGTCTGCAAAATATCTTTAAGTTTGCTGCATAAAGTTAGATCTAAGCATAAAAGACATTAAGCAGATAGAATATAAAATGGATCCATGCATCCAATGGACAAGACAAGAACAATGTATTTAAAAAGAATCTTATATTGTATTAAAGAATGGGGCACCTGAGAGGAAAACAAGAAAGGTGTTTTCTAGTTCTGCTCAGTGGGATGGGTTCTTGGAAGTCCTCAGTGTTTCAGATCTATGATTCCTCTCTTTTTCTAGTATGGAAAACTGTAACAAACATGGAACTCGATGGGAGTTCAAAATGCAAACAAATGAAAATGGCGACCAAGAGTAGATCTAGTGTGATCTAATGCAGTGGAGGTGACTAATGAATGGGGAAAACCCTTCTATTTATAACAAAATATTGGGGTGTTCTAGAACTTGGTGCATGAATAAAATATTATTAATCATATTCTAGAATCACCCTTTAGGAATATTTTATTATATTTTTTGGAGGGAAAAGGGTTTTTGACTTGGGTCAATTCATTTATTTATAAATAACAAATAAATAAATGATTTATTTATTATTTAAGGGAAATGAGGGGAATATAATTAAATAAATAATGGTTTATTTAATTATTTAAAAATGATTTAGTCAAATTTAACTAGGAATAATATTTAAATAACTTATTCTTAGGAAATAATTAAAAAAAAAAAGATTTATTTAATTGATTACCTTGTTTTGGGTTAAATATGACCAAGAAACATAAATAAATGTGGTGAAAGCAATTTTACTTGGGGTAAAATTGGTCCTACATGGTGTACTTGGGTTCATCTCATGATAATGGGTTAGATGACCAAAAAATGGTGTAACAGATTGCCCCCCAACGTACAAGTGTTAGGAGCAAATCGTATGACCGAAGTACGTTGTAAGAACTGAAGCACTAGGTAGCAAAATAGAAATGAAAGAGAGGAATGTAAGGTAATCTAAAGTGGTGGAGGACTAGACCCTGAGGATATGAGACTTACAGGTGCAACAAGTCTCAAGTGTATGATGTGGTACCAATGTGAAAGGCGGCGGGGGAGGCATACCTATGCCCGCCGAGACAATAGTACAAAGAATGAGGCACCCAGAAAACCACGGAATGCAATAGTAAAACCAGTGCTGGCCTAACCATGGGCCAGCAAACAAAAATGATGAATCCCATATACATGCGATGCCTGGAATAAGCGTCAGGACTTATACAATAATATGGTAGTACATGAGATACTAATACACCCAAATTCCCCCTACACGTGGGGAAGGGCTCGCAGAATCGGACCGACACGTGCAAATCGAAGAGGTGCTGTAAGTGACTGAGGCCGATATCATCAAATGAGAGGAGCTGCATCAAGGGCTGGAAGGAAGAAGTCATCTGGGTATGTGGGGGGCTACCTGCAGGGCCACCCCCTCATGAGGTTTGAGACATCTCACACACACCCGGGTATCACAAATAGCTGCTGCTGCATCACTGAACCATCCAATGTACAGATCACGGTCATGCTGAAAAGAGCTGGAACCAAGGTACACTGCCCCCGAGACCTGAATTCTAGAGTGAATGAGCTGATGTTGACAAAAGTAGGTCCACCATAGGTGAGGCGATAAGGGAACCGCAACTAAGGCGCGAGAGAAAATAGTGGAGCGATGGCCAGACGAACACTAATGATGATGATGAAATGAGGGATATCGAGTAGCGGATAAACGATTTCCCTTGTTAGAGCATAAAGGGCATGAATGGCTTGGCAGCGACTGAAACAATATCATGAGGGATAGGGGGCAATGGGACTGAAGGCCATAATGTGCAACACGAGAGAGGGACCAAACAATGAAGGATGGGGTACGACAGCGGGAGACAAAGGGACGCGAGATATACTCCATGACTAATGATGACTCAACTCAGATGCTCTAAAAAAGGGTGACTCAATGGTGCTACCACACAGTAAAGGTCCAATGGGGCACCATAAAGACATGAGTACAATAGGGTATCTCATGACGAACAAGGACAATTAAGGAGGCAAAGTGGTGCCCCAAGTACAAGGACAAGTAAGGAGGCAAAGTGGTGCCCCAAGTACAAGTGTCGTAGGTGAAGAAATTTGATTTTGAGAAGAGGTGAATAGACCCTTCATGGACAAAATGTGTCCTGGTGAAGTATCAAAACATAAAAAACTGACAGATACCCATTTGAGTATTCGGTGAGAGCTTTCCAACGGTGCAGACGGTGTGTCAAACGGGGCTACTGTTTGGTCGCAGCGGGTGAAAGAAAAAATAGGGGTTTTCTTCTAATGAGGTGTTTTCCCTCCAAAATCATTCATTTGCTTGTGTAGCTGTGGTGAATGTGAAGAGGAGAGAAGGCCCTAAATCTTGTGGTGATCGTAGTGGGCAAACTGATCGTTGGAATTGCAATCCGTCAGTTGCAAGTAAGAGGCCTAATCCTAAGCTTTGTTTTTGATGGTTTGAAATTGCAGATTAGGGTTTTAAATTCTAGAAACTGCCCCTACTTCCTCATTATGGTCGGGTCGCACTTTTTGGGGCAAAATTTGTGACTTGGGATGCAGGTTTTGGCCTGAAAAGTGCGACCTAGCCCAGGTTTTGCCCAAAAAGTGCGACCTGCTAGGAGGGGGGAGGTTTCAGTGCTGTTATGGGCTGAAATTCTATTTTAGTGGAAGATAATGTAGTTTTATTGATTGGGAGGTTGAAAAAAATGATGTTTTTGTGCAGATATGGTAGATATACGAATAAAGTGGAGAGAGAGAGCCTTGGGTACACTATGGACGGAGATCCAGGCGAATCAGGGTGTCCGTCATGCACTGGCTAGACATGGGGATCTGAAATTTTTGGAGAACCCTTTGATGAGGGCTGGAGGGCCCTTATTGGCCCGGATTATCAGTTATTGGGATCCGGATTAGGAGGTGTTTGTAGTGCAGGGGCACAGGATCGAGTTGATGGTCCAAGATTTGTATTTCTTGACTGGTCTCCCACCGTTGGGGATGGTGGGAAATACGCAGCCAACGTTACCACGGGGGCGTAGCATTATGGAGTTTGTAGAGCGACATTGTCGACCGGGTGTCTGAGTCAAAGGGACTCAGATATCTATTGGGGATCTAGAGAGGTTGGAGACCCAGGCAGTGGCCGCAACAGTGTTGCAGGTATTGGGCAGTCAGGCGCTCCATCACACCACTGGAGGGTAGATGATGATTGTAGAGAGTGTGTTGGGTGGGACCTACTATGGGTGGGCCCAGATGATGTTGGTGTCGCTGAAACGACAGTTGTCGTTATGTAAGTGGCAAGTGAATCATGATTGTGCGTATGGGACAGTATTGTGCTCTTTCTTCTTTGAGAAGATTCCGACCTTACGACCTCGTATACAGTTGTCTGATGGGGGAACGAGAGAGCCCCGGATGTGTCGGTGGGGACGACTACAGAGTAGAGGAGGAGGAGGGGCGGTTGGGAGGGTGTTTCGACCAGAGTTCTTTGCCCATTGGGATCAGATGTCGTTATACATAGATGACTATCCCTATAGTGGGATGAGTTATTGGGGAGATCCAGACTTGCCGCTGCCACCTGGTCGAGTATGGGGACCAGATGGTAAGTGAAAAGCAAGTAACCTGTTATGTTCCGTTTTATAGTTTGTGACTAGTATTCATGGTGCTAATCCTTATATTGTTGGGAATGCAGATATAGCTCCGGTGAAACCGGCCGGATATATGGGACGACCAGCAGCAGCAGGCGCTACAGGCGCAAGTGGATCGAGGACATGACAGAATGAAGAGATGGCTGCATTGGTGGAGGACCTCCGTCGTAGATGTGAGGGAATGCTGACCGGTGTGTCAGAGTGTGAATGGCAGGATTTAGACGACCGATACTTAGAGTTGTGTATTGGGCTCCCCTCAGAATGGCAAGGGATCATGTGACGCATGGCGATGGCCGGGCAGATGGTGCGTGATCTACGAGCTGCGGGAGCAGAGCCGTTGGCTTGGAATCCTCCAGAGAGTGACTAGGTGTGGGGCAGGTGGTGCCCCCTACTAGTGATGTAGGGGCAAGTGGTGCCCCCCATTTTTGTAGTATTGGTTTTTGTAACATGCTATGGGCATGCCATATGTTTCAAAGTATATGGAATTTAAAACACATGTTATATATATATGAGTTTTATGTGGATTTTGTGGATGCTATTGTCTTATGTGTGATAAATGCCAGTCTAGAACATGGTTTGCGATCTAATATACGTAGTGATGTGACTTCTAGGAATGTGGTTGAATGAAATAAATCTAAATTCCCATATCAGAAGTCTCACCCGTAAATATTGTCTAAACAGGATAGGATTATGCACACGGTAGACACCATTAAGTTGTAAGACAATAAGCAGGAAATCTAAATAAACATGCATATGGAGGATGTGATGGGAGAGAGCGTCAGCTAAGAGACCACGAACTGCATCATACTCGGCCTGGTTATTGGTGGTGGTACCAATGCAGACCCCATTTGCAAGAACAAGGGTATTGACAGGGGTAAAGATGGCCCACGTGGCTAAGGCAAGGTTTCGGGAATACCGACTTGTGCCATCGGCATAACCAATGTGATGAGTGGATGAGAGGGTTGAGGGAATAGCATCACAAGATAAGAGAAGCGAGGAAGATCGGGGACTTGGGTTGTGACGCACATCATAGAGACGGATGGGAGTATTGGGGTTAGGTGAAGAGAGGGGAAGGTGGTGGAAACCAAAAGACGCTGCAAAGCTACCTAGATCATCATTCATGGAGGAAAGGTGCATAAAGGGGTCATCAGGGGAGATGAAAGAAGAGCAAGTAAAAATATGGTCGAAACATGGAGGGCCCAAGAATGATGTTGAAGGGGGATCAGATGAAACATACGGAGTGGATACGGAGGGGATGTACTTTGAGGGTTGGGCAGATGATGATAGGTACAAGAGAGGAGTAGCAGATTCAGACATCTCAACATCAGGGGGAGGGATGTCAAAGGTGGCTGGAGGATCCTTAAGTAAACTCGATGCATACTAAGTAAGGATGGGCGAGGCGGATTGATTCTGTTCCACTTCATACTCGCGAATGACTTCTAAAGAGGTGCGGTAATGCGTGAGGTGAGGACAATGGTGAGAATAATGGCCATGGACACCACATAAAGCATAGGGTTTGTTGGTGCAAAGGGCCTTTGGGTTCTTGGTTATGGGCGAGGAGGTAACAGAGGTTTCTGGGGTCATCGATTTAGGGAACACGACTTTGACCATGGGTTGGATATGGGGCAACTCAGGAAAAGTATGGGTGGCGTGACCGACAGCATCACACAAGGCGCAAGGCTTGGTGAGTGGAGTGGGAGTAGGATCAGGTGCGGTGGTCAGAGCTTTGGATGCCCCCTTGCGAGTTTTTCTTTTCTTGCCCGTAGCATTCGTAGCATGAGGAGGCTCGGGTGAAGGGGCTAGAGGTACTGTAGCAGGGGGAGGAACAACGGGAATCGCTTGAACAGGGTTCACAACAATGTATGGTTTAGGGTGGCTAGGAGGGGTCTTAGTTAGAGGAGTAAGATACCACACCAGTATTCCCAATGTTAAATTAGGTAGGGAAAGGGTAGCCATGACAGGAACCGAATAGACGCCAGGGGGCAGACCAAGGAAAGGGATTTGACCAGCGGAGTAATGGCCAGGGGGACGGCTCCTAAATGGTGGAGGCCGGAGGGAACCGATTCGGGAAGGTAAGGGGGTTCCGGAGTGTGAGGGGGAGGGGAAGGACCCGGTGGGAGAGGGTGAGGCAGCGAAGGGCTAGGAGAAAGGTGCATCGGACGAGGTGGAGGTTGATGACTAGCCAAAGCAGGTTGCAGGAGGACAACCTGAGACGATTGCATCATGCAAACATTCGTCGAGCTAGGATCAGAGATAGGAGGAGGGGGGGCACCAGGGAAGGTGCCAAGAAAAGAGGAGTCTTTGTAGAAGCTAGGGGAAACATTGGTCAAAGAATCAACAGTTTGATTATTGGTGACAGTAGAGATGATGGACTCAAGTGAGGTCTGAGATTTAGGTTCATGATACGACAATTGGTCAATGGTGACTATCTTACCATTATGAGGGAAAAACATCTTGCGGTGGATGGCGGATGTGACGACAGACATGGCATAGGTGTAACTTCGCCCGAAAAGAATGTTGTAGTCAAGAGGGGTGTCGATAAATTCAACATCAACACAGACAGTCTTACCGGCAAGGGTGATAGGACAATTACGAAAAAGACCAATAGGTTGGGAGGCGTGGCCATCCCATGCACGGAGGGTGATTGTGGAAGGGGCTAGCTTAGGAGATCCAAGTTGTTTCCAAACCGAGGCAGACATTACACAGGTAGATGCCCCCTCATCAATAATGCATCGAGCGACATTGGCATTTTGGATTTTGACTGGGATTTGGAAAGCAACCGAAGGAGGAAGGGGGGGATGATTTGATTGACGGGTGTTGAAAATAATTAATTGGTCATCAACAGGATCTACAGCACCCACAATAGATAGTAGAGCCTTATTTTGAGAAGGACACGACTGGAGGAGTTCCAGTGTTGAAATGGCAGCTGGAGATTGTGCCAAATCATCTACTATGCTATAGGAATGGGCAGCCCGACCAGAGGCAGCATTTCGGCGTAATGGACCCTTAGGAATTTTTGTGTGAACCTCAACTTTGGGTGGAGGGATTTGTAAGGGACCATTGGGAGTCGATAGAGGCTCTGTAGAAGTTGATGATGGGGACTCGAAGACAGACGAAACAGGAGGTGGGGAGTATTGACGAGACCGAGTTTGAAGGTTAAGGTCAACAGTGAGAGGTTGGTCAGAGGACATCATAAGAATCTGGTAATCGGAGGAACCAGAAGGAGAAGGTTGAGGGGTTACCGGGGCATGAGGGGATTAAGTAGCCACAAATCCTTGTTGAGGGAAAGGATCAGTAAACACAGCAGGCTGGGAGGTAGAGGTATTGGGGGGGACAGAAGGGGAGGAGTGTTGTCCCCGAATGGTGGCCTAAGACTCCCACATCTGTCGCATCTGCGGTAAAAGGGGACAATCGTGAGTGGAATGACAAAAAACACCACAACATGAATAGGGCTTATTGGTGCGAAGCGGCCTGTCCTGCTTAGGTTGGGAGCCTTGTGGCTGGGTAGTGGTGTTAAGGTCAAGACTGGAAGGATTGGGTCCACGATTACCAGAGGCGGACGGATTGCCTCTTCTCCGCCGTTGAGAAGGAGGAGGAGTAATCGCATCGTGTTGCGCAAATACGTGCCCTGGAGGGGGTAGTAAGTGCGGATGTGGGGGTGGAGGAGGCAAGGGAGTGGGAGGTCCAAATGCTGGGGGGGCTAGGACACTAGGCTACGGGTAAGGATAAGGGTGAGAATGAGCAACATTGAGGTAAGCAGGAGAATGGGAAAAAGGAGGAGGCATGCCAAATCCTGGATACATGTGACTGGGAGGGGGAAAGGCACTGGAGGTGCTGGCCCCTCCGGGAGAAAAGCCATAGGGCATAAGAGGTGGAGCAGAGGTATGAGACATGGCGCCAATGATACCGTCGGCAGAGTGAGAGGCCCCAGAGGCGTTAGTGCCCCCGAGTTTGGGGAGGTCAGGAAGGACAGTATAAACATAACCAGATTGAGCATAAATAAGATCATACTTCAAAGCTATTTGAAGGGCGGCTTCTTTAGTTTGGGGAAAATGGGATGCAACATCTTTGCCAATGGGAGGTAAGAGAGAGCGGAGGAACCAGTCCATGTACACCCGATCTTCGAAGGGGGGAGCGCGACATAGGCTCCGTCTGCGTCTCCATTCTTGAACATGAGCAGAAATACAGGTCGAAGAGGATTGAGAAAAAGAAGTTAAGAGTTCAGTACCAGCGTCGTATCGGAGAGGGAGCTAGAAATAATATAGGAATGCTTGGGAAATGGTCGTAAATGTGGTATGGGAAGACGTCGCTTGATAGACATACCATTTGGAAGCTTCGCCGGTAAGGGTGCGTTGAAACAAATGAAGATGAATGGATTCGTCGGTGATGGAATTGGAAGAACGCCACATGTGGAAAGATCTGATATGATTGGAGGGATCTTCGCTAGCAAGGCCTTCGAACTTGGGAATGTCAGAGGGGAGCTTGGTTGGCATAGTAGGCCAACTGACATTGTGGCGGATAGGGTCATTGATAAGCTGATTGAAGTCGGGGAGACTGAGGCCGGCCATGTAAGGGAGTAATGGGGCAGTTGAGGTAGGTCCCGTAGTGGTTCCACTGGAAACAGACCCAGCAGTAGAACTAGGGTTAGGGCTAGGTCCTGAGCTAGACATGGTGAATGTAAAAGGGGAAGAACTAGACATGGGTGGAGAACCCGAACAATCAGAGGAAGAGTCGGAGTGCGGACTTAGGGGAGGACTTATTCGATGACAACGGGAAGGAGGAAGTCAATCAATCGGAAACTTAGGGTGAATGCCAAGAAGTCTCTGAGACAAGCGCCTTGGAGGCGCAATGATGATGGGAAGAAGAAAAAACCGACAAGGGCAGCAGGGTGAAAAAGCAAGACGTAACAAGAGCACAGAGGTGTAGTGTCAATTAATTTTAGAGTCTTCTCCAGGCGGTTTTAACTAGGCTCTTCTTCACTTAGGGTCAGTGTGTGGTGTGCGTTAATTTTAATTGATTAAACCCAGACTTTTTGAGAGGAAAAGAAAAAGTGTGTTGCATAATGGAAAAGAAAACTGCAGGAAATAAGACTGAAATAACAGAAAATTAACAATGAAAAAGCAGCAATTGAACCCAAGAAGGCGGGTCTTCTCAAAACTAGTCTATAAGAGGGAGAAAGCTAGGTATAGCACGCTTGAAAAGAGACCAATAGATCTAATGTCCGGAGGGACTGAGATCTAAAGGGTATATCTGCTGAAAAGTGGTGCAGAAAGCAGCAAAGAGGCAGGGGCAAGGTTTCTGCTAAAAACAAGGAGAACAGCTAAAAATAGGGGGGTCAAGGAGGTGACCCTAGAGATGAACCCAAACAAAGCAAAAGGCAGTGTATAGAAAGGGAGGAAAAGCTGACCTGTGAGGATCTGAACAGGAGGTATCAGATCTGAAATAAGGCTGAAACTTCTGGAAATGCAGACGGCTGAAAACAACAACAAACTCTCCCACAAAAAGTGGAGGGAACTAAAGCCCTAAGGGGCAAGAGTCCCACTTAGGTGAGTGAAACAGATCAGCAATAGGTCTGAACAGGTGGAGATAGAGGCTGGAAAACCCTGACAGAAGCTTCAGTGAAACCCAGAAAAAGTGCTGGCAGATTGCAAAAAAAATTGCAGGTCACAGGTTTGGGCCTGTTTTCAGGCTAGGTCGCAGATTTAGGGCATAAAAGTGAGACCTCAAGGCCAAGTGGCACATTTTGGGCCGATAAGTGCGACCTGCAGATCTGGGTCGGGCAGCGGCAGATTTCAGAAAATTTTGTCGTCTCAGCAGTGGCTGATGTCGGTCACCTGCGCAAAAAGGCCAGAAACACACGAAAGTTAGAAATTTGAATGTTTGAGGGTTTTAGAGGGGTAAAATAGCATAAAAATAGGAAAAATAGGCAAAATAACAAATGGAAGAGAAACCCTAGGGTCTGAAACAACTAGATATGCAGGAAGATAGAAAACGACAGTGGTCGCAAAAGAAAACCCGTGTGGAGTTGCCAATTGTTAGTATGATTCTTTCGTCGTAAAATATCACTTTAGCTATGCATATCAAGTAGCCCTAACATCAAATATGTCTGCAAAATATCTTTAAATTTGCTACATAAAGTTAGATCTAAGCATAAAAGACATTAAGTAGATAGAATATAAAATGGCTCCATGCATCCAATGGACAAGACAAGAACAATGTATTTAAAAAGAATCTTATATTGTATTAAATAATGGGGCACCTGAGAAGAAAACAAGAAAGGTGTTTTCCAGTTCTCCTCAGTGGGATGGGTTCTTGGAAGTCCTCAGTGTTTCAGATCTATGATTCCTCTCTTTTTCTAATATGGAAAACCCTAACAAACATGGAACTCAATGGGAGTTCAAAATGCAAACAAATGAAAATGGCGACCAAGAGTAGATCTAGTGTGATCTAATGCAGTGGAGGTGACTAATGAATGGGGAAAACCCTTCTATTTATAACAAAATATTGGGGTGTTCTACAGAACTTGGGCATGAATAAAATATTATTAATCATATTCTAGGATCACCCTTTAGGAATATTTTATTATATTTGTTGGAGGAAAAGGGTTTTTGACTTAGGTCAATTCTTATTTATAAATAACAAATAAATAAATGATTTATTTATTATTTAAAGGAAATAGGGGAATATAATTAAATAAATATTGGTTTATTTAATTATTTTATCTTTTTTTTCTCTCATTATTTTTGAAATAATTAAATAAATAATGGTTATTTAATTGATTACACTTGTTTTTGAGTTCAATATGACCAAGAAACATAAATAAATGTGGTGAAAGCAAATTCTGTAAGCTAAAATTGCTCTTACAATACCCGGGTTCATCTGACGATAATGGGTTAGATGACCAAAAAATGGTGTAACAAGAGCAAGCAATTATCACTAAGCACTATGCCTAGCTTACACCACCGAATTGCACACATCATTTCCTTTGGGAGATTTTGTTCCATATTATCCAGCAGTTGAAATGAAAGCATATCCTGTGGACCTAGTTTTTACTTAGCCACAAAGTAAAAGATAGAGGTTGGAATAAGGGGCAATAGTGAAGGGAGATGCACTTAGCCATTTTCACATACGTTGGTTCACGGGGGAATTTTTCAACCCACAAAATGGTAATGAAATTCATTTCTCTCCTCAGAAAATGTGAAGTTTGAGACAAATCGACCTTTGTTGCTTCAATACAAATATGTTATGCCAGGTTTTATGTTCCATTATTCATATTTTCTGTTATGTGATTTGGTGTCATATAGGAAGCAACAAGCCTTTCTTCCTCTTCCATCACCCTTCCTTCTTTCTTATTTATTTGCATGGGTTTTATATATGTTGTGGGTGTTTGATATTCAAAACTATGTGTGCTAACTTGTATCATTGTTTTCATATCTGAAGAGACTATTGTGTGTTAACAATAATTAGGATTGTGTGCTCTGTTTCTTTGATATAACCCTTTATTCTAAATTTGTTTAATATGTATGTGGATGGATGAATATAGTGATTGTAAGTGTGATAAACCATTATTATGAATACCACATATAAACATTATTGTCTGTCCATATCCATACTGATATATTCAGGGAATTTGTCTCCTTTTCATTATATGGCTTCCAATTTTCTACATCCCCATAATAGTAAATAAAATGTAGAATCCTAAAATGCTAGTAACTTTCTATCAATGTTTAGTGCCATGTATTCCTTAGTTGCAAATGAGAAAAAAATCTCTTGAGACAAACAAGTCTCATTACCCTTCTCCTCTCCCTCATCTCTTGGAAGCATATCTGCATCCCTTTTAGGATCCCAACATCCCACATATCATGTTTATTTTCCAAAAAAATCACAACAGTTGGGTATAATTGTGTGGTTTCTTTTTCCATGCAGCTTTTGTGAATTAAAAATTCGTATTCAGTGAGATTTATACTTGGATTTACTTCCCCTATCAAAACAGTGGTCACAATATCCTTCAACCAACTCAAGACTTGCTAGATGTCTATGTCATTGACAAACCAATTCCAATCTCTTTCGAATAAACTTTCCTGCTCTTCATCTTTCACGAGGACAGTCTTTTCAACCTTGAGTACTGAAAAATATGTGTTTACATAAAACATGTCATTTTTAAATAGATGAGCCCTTCCAGCATCTTCTAACCTCCTCTACAGTAGTTCTTTTCTTTCCACTGGTGACTTTTATGAGACAGATTTGCCTCTTACTCCATTATAACAAATTCAAGTTCCCTTATTCCTTCAATTACTTGGGAAGATATCATGACAACTATGTGTGGTTTTCCTCCCTCATCATTATGGAAACCTACATCCAAATGTAATTTGTTAGATTTAAAAATGTAAGTTTCTTTGTCATCATTTAAAATTTTTGCACCCAAATTTCCATTTTTGTTTGAGTGTGTTCTCATGGTCTTCTCTTTGTTGTAGGGTTGCAAAAGCTTTATCCAATTCTTATTGTCCACATTTTGCAGCTTTATTTTCTTCCAAATTCAGCTTAACATGCTAGATGCATACCTTTAAATCAACTATCTTATTCGAAAATGAATTAAATTCAATACAAATAAAAAATAATAATTTGAAAAAAACTTTTTATCTCATCCTTTTTCATCCATTCATTTCTTCCAGCAACTCAATTTATACATCATGCTCCATGAGCTCTTTGAACTCTATTTTTTTCTGTCTCCTAAAGGAAACTCCATAACCTTGCCTTCTTTATGAAAATTTGTAGTGATTGTTTCCCTTCATGATATTCATGACCTGCACATGAAAAAACACATTAATTTCAAAATTTTAGAGATTTTGAGCCTTTGCAAATACTCCTAGTGTCATTTTCTGTTCGTGGAGATTCCCCATAGTCCATGAGACTTTTGATAAGTATCTCCTCTTCACCCTCATCCTCACCTTCACTCCTTTTCATAATACCTTTTGATCAGGGTTTATCCTTTCCCTCAACATCATTATTCCCATTTTCCATTATGACAGTATCTCATAGCGGTTTGTAGCACCCCTTCTCTTCCTACTCTCGGTTTTGAGATGCAGTCCTTACACCCACTTATTTTTGTTGGAAATTTTGTTCTTGATTCTTCTTTTGATTTATATAAATTTCACCCACTTTAAATATGAAAGGCCATCTAGCCACCTCTAGTATTTTTGCTACTAGTTTCTATTAGTGCCCTTCTTCCAATATCTCACTAGCATCATCAATGAGGCCTTCTTCACACTCAGTGAGACATTTCACTAGTGTGTCATCAAGATCATTTATTGGCAACCATCTTCACATTTTGCAGCTTTATTTTCTTCCAACTTCAACTTAGCATACTAGATGCATAACTTTAAATCAACTATCTTATCCCAAAATGAATTAAATTCCATACAAATCAAAAAAATTAATTTGAATTTTTTATTTATTTTTAATCTCATCCTTTTTCATCCATTCATTTCTTCCAGCAACTCAATTTCTACATCATGCTCCATGAGCTCTTCACTTAAACTTGTCTAGATGCCACTCTTAGAACTCTATTTTTTTCTGTCTCCTAAAGGAAACTCCATAACCTTTCCTTTATGACAATTTGTAGTGATTGTTTCCCTTCTTGTTCTTCATGACCTGAACATTAAAAAACACATTAATTTCAAAATTTTGGAGATTTTGAGCCTTGCCAAATACTCTTAGTGTCATTTTCTGTTCTTGGAGATTCCCCATAGTCCATGAGACTTTTCATAAGTATATCCTCTTCACCCTCATCCTCACCTTCACTCCTTTGCATAGTACCTTTTGATTAGGGTTTATCTTTTCCCTCAACATCATTGTTCCCATTTTCCATTATGACGGCCTCTCATAACGGTTTGTAGCACCCCTTCTCTTCCTACTCTCGGTTTTGAGATGTGGTCCTTACACCCACTTATTTTTGTTGAACATTTTGTTCTTGATCCTTATTTTGATTTATATAAATTTCACCCAATTTAAATATGAAAGGCCATCTAGCCACCTCTAGTATTTTTGCTACCAATTTCTCCTTGGTGAGCTTCTTCAGTTATCTCACTAGAATCATCAATGAGGCCTTCTTCACACTCAGTGAGACATTTCACTAGTGTGTCATCAAGATAATTTATTGGCATCCATCCATAAACCTTAATGTCTGTCCATATCCACACTGATATATTCAGGGAATTTGTCTCCTTTTCATTATATGGCTTCCAAATTTCTACATCCCCATAATAGTAAATAAAATGTAGAATCCCAAAATGCTAGTAACTTTCTATCAATGTTTAGTTCCCTATATTCCTTAGCTGCAAATGAGAAAAAAGTCTCTTGAGACAAACAAGTCTCATTACCCTTTTCCTCTCCCTCATCTCTTGGAAGCATATCAAAATCCTTTTCAAAATCCCAACAGTCCACATATCATATTTATTTTCCAAAAAATTCACAACAATTAGGTACAATTGTGTGGTTGCTTTTTCCATGCAGCTTTTGTGAACTACAAATTTGTATTCAACAAGATTTGTACTTGGATTTACTTCCCCTATCAAAACAGTGGTCACAATATCCTTCAACCAACTCAAGACATTGCTAGATGTCTATGTCATTGAAAAACCAATTCCAGTCTCTTCTGAATAAATTTTCCTACTCTTCTTCTTCCACGAGGACAATATTTTCAACCTTGAGTACTGACAAATCCGTGTTTACATAAAACATGTCATTTTTAAACAAATGATCCCCTCCAGCATCTTCTGACGTCCTCTTTAGCAGTTATTTTCTTTCCACTGGTGACTTTTATGAGACAGAGGTGCCTCTCCCCCCATTATGACAAATTCAAGTTCCCTTCTTCCTTCAATTCCTTGGGAAGATATCATGACAAGTATGTGTGGTTTTCCTCCCTCATCATTATTGAAACCTACATCCAGATGCGATTTGTTAGATTTAAAAATGTAAGGTTCTTTATCATCATTTAAAATTTTTGCACCCAAATTTCCATTTTTGTTTGAGTGTTTTCTCACTCTTTGTTGTAGGGTTTCAAAAGCTTTATCCAATTTTTATTGTCCACATTTTTCAGCTTTATTTTCTTCCAACTTCAGCTTAGCATGCTAGATGAATACCTTTAAATCAACTATCCTATCCTAAAATGAATTGAATTCCATACAAATCAATTTTATTATTATTATTATTATTATTATTATTATTATTTTTATTTTTTATCTCATCCTTTTTCATCCATTCATTTCTTCCAGCAACTTAATTTCTACATCATGCTCCATAAGCTCTTCACTTAAACTTGTCCATATGCCACTCTTAGAACTCTATTTTTTTCTGTGTCTCCTAAAGGAAACTTCACAACCTTGGACATTTTTATTGGTCTGCATGAGATCAATTGTGGTAGGTTGATTTTTAATTTTTACATTAACTAAACTAACAAAAAAATTCTTTTGTATGTAGCATTTTCTAGGACCTGATGTCCCCAGTGTTGTTGGTAGTGGGACACAAAGGCAAGAGATTCCCAAGGAACCCTCTCATACACCTTCTATGCCTTTAGATAGCAGCCAAGAAACGCGCCCCCAAGAAGACACACAACTAACCGCTGAACGTGTTGGCAATGATGAGGCTAGTATGGCCAACTTTATTATTGCATTTCCTCGAGCTACACGTGTCACCTACATGGGGACCATTCCAGGTACGTTTTTGGTGAACAATGAAGGTGTTCCTATAAAGAAAGTACAAATCCCAGGTAAGTTTTAATATTTTAATTGTTTCATGTACTCTATCTAAAACATATTTTATCATGATTATTATTTTTAAATTAATGATAATATATTTTTTTGTGTAGGAAAAAATGATTTCTACAGGGCCTAGGAGAGCAAGGCATTGGTAATTTTTGGCCCAACCATACACACAAGGTGGAATTTCTATAATTCCAACCTGAAAACTTATAGATTATCTAGAAGGCCTTTTTGGGATGGGCACATTTGATAGAACAACGGTTGCTTGGGCAGTTGGAAAATATCTGAAATATATGCGGGACACCTATAGGATGCACTTGCAAATTAAATCGAGATATGAGCATCCTCTCACAGTTCCAGAGAGGGAGTGGAGAGCACTCATCGATGACAAAAAAGAGAAAAAGGCCAAGAAAGAAGGAAAAATTCTAACTGGACCCGCAAGGTAAATTACAACTTTAATTCAATAGCTTTAATTTTCTCTATGTCTAAAATAAAAGTGTGCTACATAAATGACTTCAAGCTTTGATGATAAGTTGTCTAACACCTCGAATGCAACCAAAGCTAAGATTGAAAAAAAATTCCATCACAATCTAGGCCAGGGCAGCTACTTGAAATTAGCCGCAAGAATTGTAAGTAGCTAAACATATTATAATTACTTGTATCGCATTCCAACATTTTTGTAATATCATCAAATAAAATTAAAAATACATAATCATATGTAACGTAGGGTGACAAATTTGGAACGGAAACCACAAAGGAAGACAGAGAGATCGATTTCCATTCCAGCTATCAAGCCGTAGTTGAACATCGTAGAAGCTTGGGATAGGTCCTAAGATTTAGAATGCTTGATATAGTAAAACGTTAAACTTTCAATATGTTTGTTTTCGTCCATAAATTTAATTTTTAACAACTTTGTTTAAATCATGGGAGCAACACTTTCAACGAGCCAAATAACCCAGTTGTAGAGAAGTGCGCTGAGAGTGAAATATTGCCAAAAACACATATTCCTCACGTGCAACCTGATCATTCCAGTGGGGACCAAGCCGACAGTGAGGGCCACGATGGTAATTAATTTCTACTTACAATTTTTTCTAATTATACCTTGAGGGTTGTGTCCTTATAACGTTTTTCGTTTAAATAACAGAGAATGTTGTACTTGAGCATCCTACCTCCAGAGAGGAACACAGGGCAACGGTTCCAACGATGACAACTAGTGCACTAGGTAAATATTGTCATTGCAATTTTTTTTATTAGTATTACCAAACTACTTCAATGATATTTAAAAACTAAATAAATAAAAATTATATATATATATATATATATAATATATATATATATATATATATATATATATTGTGTGAAGTAATGCCCCATCACTGCATGAGACCAGACATCGTGAGTACGCAATTAGGTCAGCTATGTGGGAAAGACACAAAACAAAAGTAGAGAACAATTATTTTGATGATGTAGTTAGGAGCTTTAGAAGTAGGAAAATGAAAAAGAAAATTTGATAATGTAAAATATTGTATTATTATAAGACAAATGTTACCATACTTGGAACCTTTTTTGTGTTATATAAAAACTCATTTATCAGACTATTTTTATGCCAAGCACTTTCAATGTTTTCTTTCATACTTTTTGTTACATTGCTTTTTAATTAGTTATTGAATAATTATTTTTTCTGCTCATGAAAGTAAAAAATGAAATATATATTGGGTATTGGGGAATTGAGAGTGACGTGGGTGGCGGGAGGGGGGGGGGGGGGTGGGCCATAAGAGCGTCCACCTCCACATGGTTCGCCGTGTTTAGTAGAGAATAATTTATTGGAGTGATTTAATCTTGGAGAAAACCTCCCTCGATCCAACGTAGCAGAAAAAAAGGCATTGTTGACTTAGTTGCTACTCTTTCAAATCGTGGGAGGCTTGTTCCAAGTTCAGGCGACTCCATTAATTTTTTCTTGAAACAAAGAGGAGCTTATTCAGGTATGTTTTGACATTGTCAACATATGTTCTAACATTATCATAAGAATGCATCTTAGAGTAAAAATATTACAAATATTACTCGTATTTATTGTATAGATAATTATGGATTTTGAATGACTTGGCAGCACAGGTACAAATCCTCTTGCAACATGAGCAATACAACTTGTCAACCAGGGTCATGTCCAATATCTTTTTGCTTGTGTGCTTGAACTGGTTCGTAGTGTCACATTTTGTAAGTTCCTTTGCATTTCATAATTCAAGATAAAGCTTGTTCATGATTACTATCTAGCTTTTTGTATGTGTTTTTTCCTCTATTTGATTGTAAGTTTGAACATGCTTTTAAACATTGAAACATTTTTTTAATACTATTTTTATACTTACTTGTTCTAGTTATGGTGATATAACCACCATTGTATCATATCCATCTTATCACATTCCCTTGGGTTTGTAGTTAGGTACAAAGGAACTCCAAACAGTTCCAATTCCCTCACATTCCAGTTACAAGGACCATTGGAATAATTGGCACATACCACATTGGCTCAATTTTTTGGCCATCTTCATTCAAGTTGTCCAAGAGTACATCATCATATTTTGGGAACAAGAAGCATGTTATTGGTGACATGCATGTGAAAACATATTGAGTGCTTGCATGATCTTTTCCACCCTGGGATCTGGTACCAAATTGCCCAAGTGGAGCAAGGAGGTTAATTTTGTTACTTCCAACAAAATCTTGTGCCATTCCAATAATTTTGCTAGCAAGACTCTGCTCACTATGATGGTAAGCAGAATGCTCTGAGACATAACCCAAGAATTGAGCAACCTTTTCTTGCGTAGAAAAATTTATCTTGAAAGAGCAAAACAATATTTTCTTTTGCTCTGGTTTCAAACCATCAACCATGGATGGGATGGATCTTTACAAATCAACCATGGAAAATAGGATCAATTCCTTTTTTAAAAATTCAATGTACTTGATAAGTGTGCCAGTCTAGTCCAAATATGTTCCTGGCTCAAAATATCTTAGCTAGTTCTTTCCGGCCTATATTTTCTTTTTGCTAAAGGCCAATTCAATTGCATCTCCATCTTCCTCATTTATCCACATGAAGTCTTTTTTATGTTTGTCCAAATTTTTAAAATATTCTTTCCCCTCTTTAGAAGTACTTATGCCAAGACCTTTATAGTATTTTATGGTCCATCCTAATGCTGATCCACCCAGATATTATCTCTATGATTCATACTCAGGCATGGTATAGAAAGACAATACCCATCCATTTTATGGGTTGCCTTGAAAATAACAGTAATTAATTCAACAAGAAATGAAGGAATCTTGAGTAGAGATGTCCAAAAAGAGTGTATGAAGTTGAAGTCTTCCCATGATAATATTTTCTCAACAACTCCACATTTATCAACTTTCTTCAAAAACTCTTGAGAGAGTTCACAATTTGAACCAAAGTTGTTCTGACGAGTTGTCAGTGTCTCCTTGGTTTTGGATTCAAATGTAGGATTTTTAATCAAATAATTGACAAAGATCCACAAATGATTCTTTATCGTGTGTTCTTTCACCGAAGTTGTCTCGTTCTTCTTATTTACAATGTTCATCACATGGGTTGTTATTTGGTTTACTACTAGATCAATGTGGGAACCACCTTTAATGGTAGTTATTCCATTAACAAAGCTGAGGTACTGGTGTTTGTACCTCATGTCTTTTCTATGTGGATAGTTAGTTGATTACTTCTATAAGTAGTAGTGAAATTAGAAACCCAAGTGAATCTTGGGGAGGCCCCCTATCATTTTCTGGAGTTAGAATGTTGTGGTTCTCTTGAGGATTTATTTGAAATTTGTACCATTGATATTTTGTTAGCATTTGTTGCACATGGTCATGATTTGGATCAAAACCTGATCCTTTTCTCTATGTTTCTCTTGCAGATGAAAGGTTTGATGGATATTAACGGATCATAGAAGCTTTTAAGAACTACTTAGGGTTTGAGATGTGATCAGTTGAAAATGTTGGTGAAATTTAGACGAGATATAATCAGCAAAGGGTGATAAATCTCGATGTTGATTTAAGGATTAAGCTCAGAATTAAGCTATGATGGTTGAATATTTGAATCGATAATGTCTTGAATTTCCAAAGAAAATATCATTCAATTTATGAATTGCAAATCAAGTGTGGAATGACACTCCCAATAATGGGTGCATGTGGAGGCCACCAACTCAACTGAAAATGCTAGCCTAAGTCTTGCACTCTACAAATGGTTTCAATATAAGAAGGTTCAATTAATATTCATCAGCCTAGGTCTTGCAATCCTTTTTTATACCTTCCACTATTCAAGATAGAAGGTTCACTCCTTGGGCACTGGGAATTTGATAATTTTGCAAATTTTCCATCAATATTAAGGAGTTGATACCCATTTATTATGGACCAAAGGTAGAGCAAGATGAGAAAAGTTGAATAAATTTTCTAGCTGAGCTAAAGAAACCCAGAACTTGATCTTGAAACATGATGTGCTCAACACTTTGTTACATTGTTACAATCCAAGCTTATGTATTTCCTCTGCTTCTGCTCCAAAAGGCCTATTGTTCAAGGCACTATCATTACCCTATTGTAGCATCATTCTAATCTATTCATAAGTTTCCTTCGGGATTTCTGTAAAAATGTGAGCATCACACTCTTTTTATTCTTTGTTTCTGACAACTTGAGCAAGTCAACACCTTTTGGAGCCCCACCATAAATTTAATCCATAAAATTAACTTTTGTTGATGTATCTATTCTTTAAATTAATATAAATTAATTCAATTTGAGATAAAGTCAAATCCCAGTGACCAATTGTGTTGTTCGGTAGTGGATATGGTTAAAATGGCACATGGTTCGATAGCACATATGTTAGACTGTATCCACTACTTCATTCCAGATCATCTATGTGTTTGTCATTGAATCAAAGTAATGAAATATTGTAATAAATTATTGGAAATTACCTTTTATATATTGTTGCAGGTCTATGAAACACATGCTCAATTAGCTCTGGAGGCTGGAGACATGCCCGAATACAACCAGGTATGAATTATTGCGTCATGTAATTTTTACCTGTTGCTTTTGTGTCCTGTCTTTCTTTGTAGTTGATGGACATATTTTTACTTTTAAAATTTTTGGGAGGAAATTAGTGTCTTGTTTCAAACAATGTCTACATTTTGGTAATCATGTTTAAACATGATTAGTGTGTCTAGACTCTATATCATATCCTTTTTGATTCCATCTGCTATTTGCAAAGCCATCTAAAAAACGTTTTATCTTCTTTAATTTTATGTCTTAATGCCTCTAGGATTAGCCATATGATTATTTTTTAGAGTTATGCCTTCTCTTCTTATAGTTATCTTGTGCCTCTAGTTATGAATGCCACCAAAATTTTGTGACTAATGTAAGGTACTTTTCATTGTCTTTGCTCGTAGTGGCTGAGACGAGTCTCAATGTTTTAGTTAAGACAACTATGTAGTGATACAATTTGAACACAAGGGAACTTCTTAGCTCAACAAAAGTCCTGTTCTTGACACATCATAGTCTTATATATGAAAATAGCCCACGTGAAAGATGGAAAAAATGACTAAAATTTTCACTATCAGTCCTAATAGTTAAAACTTAAATTAGATCTGAGATGTGTTATTTTCCCTTTTTAATTAACTATCTAAATTGTTATGGTACAGTGTCAGTCACAACTTCAAGGGCTATATGCTCAAGGCATTGAGGGTTGTCGTCATGAATTTGTAGCTTACAAGTTATTATATAGTTGTCTAAATCCAGGCAACACTAGTCATCTTTTGTCTTCAATGGCAAGGTATGTACGATATGATTGGCATAAAGTAGTTCAAAGATGGTTTCTTGATTAAATAAGTTTTACATTAAGCTTATTTTCCTAAACTAGAATTGCTTGTTTTTTTATATAACAAAACTCTGATATAATTCCCATTTATTCGCTATTTTTGGTAGCTTGGTTTAACTTTAACCAATCATGTCTGCATTGGTCTAAATGGATCACTATTATGTGAGTTTTTTTGTTTTAAGCTTGTATTTTGTTACTTTTTTTTCTCCACTTAAGTAATCATGTTTATTCTTGGTTCTAATTCATGCATTGTGTTCTGGAAAGACAGACATATTTTAGATTGAATAATTCTTTAGGTTTACAAATAAAATGGATGTGAGGCAGAATTGCTAGTAGTACAATATATTGATGTTTAATGGTTGCTATATTAATGGGAGCCTTCTCTAGCATAGATATGAGACATTTCATCTTTAGAACACATGTAATCATCAGTTTAATTTCAAATAACTCACTATCATTTACCATGAATGATTTTAGTACTGCACCTTATAAAGGACATTTCTATAGAATGATACAATATTGCAATATTTATCATGAATTCATAGAAGTGAAGTAGAAGTGAATTCGATAGGATGCCCTATGTTGGGGCAGGATCTCCTACCAACCTCCTCTCCATTCTTCTCCTTGTCATTAGTGTTTATCATGAATTCATTATCCATGGTTACAGGAAAACATGTTGGAACAAACACTTTGTATCCTCATAAAGCTCAATGTTGGTGCTTTTACAGTGCTACAGTATTCTTTGATTCTTATGCAATTTAAGATTTAATTTTTCTCTATGTTTTTGATATGGTCAAATTTTTGTCACAGGATTTCTTGTTCTTCATTTCCTCTGACACAAGTTTGTCCTCTAGTTCAATGTCTAGGGTTTATCTGCTTGAGAGACCACTCTGTTTTGTTATTTTGTTATTTTTTCTTTTGCTAGTTTAGCTTCTTGCTTTTCATCTCCTTTTTAGGAGATGCCTTGGGTACCCCCACATTGCTATGTTTACTTGATGTATGTTAAGTTGTTAACTATGTAGTGTGTACATATGATTTCTTTCTTTCTTCTTCCATTTAATGTTGGATTTTGATATTTTTGTCAAGTATACCTCCAATATCATCTTGTTACCCTGGGAAGTCTACCAAGCAGGTACCGAGTATTTGTCACTAGTGTGTTTTTCAAACACTTTGAGTTAAATTTACAGTGCTGAAAGCATTGAACATGCCCTTGCAACAAAGGAAAAAACTAAGGGAAGGAGTACTTATGATCAACCAAGACTAGATCCATGGAACATATAGTCAATCAACGTATAGATGCAAAGATGATGGGAGTTTAGTCATCAAACAAGACAAGGGTGGTGGAGGAGAGGATACAAAAATTTTCAAGAATTAATATGCAAGAGGGAGCACTTCAAATTATGTTAAGGGATGTTTTTATTGTTGCAAATTAGGGCATTTTGAAAAGGACTGTAATAAAAGAATGTGTTTGAAATCATGACATAATATGTGCTACCAAACCACGTGCCACAAATATCTTACTTCGTAATATGTTAGACTGTATCCACTACCTTAAAATGGAATATGTTAGAATATTGTTGTCTGGTAGTGGATACGTTAGACTGTGCGCTTGATAGATTTGAGGTTAAAATGGATTTTTTTAGTTTAAATAAACCTTTTTCTTTAATTTCTTGAACATGTTCTTTCATTTTCCAGTGAGATGAGAGATGGTCCCTAATTTGAATTGGCTCCCATGAGAATAAGAGTTCAGTGTGATGTAAATAGTATAGGATATTGTCCATCCTCTTGTATCGTCCGATTTGTTGTAAGGGCTTTGATACATGGCTAGATTAAGCCGGAGTCACGATTATATGAGGGTAGTTAGTTGGGATTGATCCAAAATGACCATATTATGACTCCTTCCAGGAAACTGTTGACTCTGTTCAATAAAATATTTAGTGAGCCATAGTTAGGCACTTTTATGCATTCTATTGAATATAAAAAACTAATAGGGTGGCCTACATTGACACATGGCATGTACAAAGTCAGTATGTGGATTTTCAGTCAATGAGTGATATGAGTAGAGATTGAGCAAGAAAAGAATTGAACATAACTCACATAACTCCTTCAGTGATTGATGTGATATTCTAAACTTTGAATGAATGTGCATGGATGATGAGGTTCCTAAAATACAAAGATGACATCTCCTCATTAGTTCCATGTTACCTCTTACTAATGCCACATGCAGTGTTACACTTAGGATGTGTCATGTGGAATTTTTAATTGTAATGTTACATGCAGAATGATATGGTTACAATTTTTCAACTAACTGTATCTATTCCCTTTATTGTAGGGATGAGGTGGCATTATTCAAGTGCTCTCTAATTTGAACTGAAATTGTGATTTTATTTGAGCCGGATATTATCAATTCTTTATGTATCATATGTACATTGCATTGTAACTTCTGGGATCTTGAGGCTGCTATTGGCAACTTTAGATTTTTAGCTTCAACCAAACATACAATCTGTTACATTTTATTTGAGTTTTTGTTTTCCTGCAACGATGGTAGTTGTATCTATGGCTCTTTCATGTTTTATTTCTATGCAATTGACTGTTCTAGGCAATGTTTCATAGGTGTATGATGTAACCATATTTTTGGAGGACCATCCTGGTGGAGGTGAAGTGTTGATCTCAACAACTAGTATTGTATCCTTTCTAAAACCACTGTTCTTAAATTTTATTTCCTATTAAAATACGAATCATATTTACAAGATAAAATGTTGCTCTAAGTGATGGATCTGCATTCCATAACAGTGTTACTGAGCATAGGATTTATTTTTATCAAGGTGTTTTTGAATGCAATCCCAAAGGCATGGCTATGAAGTAGATCACCCCATTACAACAACTTAGCTAAAGGATTACTTTCACAAGCCCACTTTCTCTTGCTGACAGGAAATATCTATCAAAAAATTCTATTTAGTGTATTTAAGAAGAAATGAACTTAGCATACCCCTTGCACGCATGCAAGCAAGCTCTATATTCTGTTATCTATACTCTACTTATTAGATGACAAAATGGCACCTTTCTTACATGATTTCTTTGCTAGTGCATGCATGCATCTTTGCTTTATAATCAAGAGGTTGTTACCTATTAAACCTCTCTATAAGGATCATCGACATATCATCTATCTAATTGACCCCTTAGCTGTTTGTGTGGTGTGAAATCTATAAGAGATATGCACATAGCACCCAATTATTTATCACATATCGTTTTTTACATCCATCTAACCTTATGGATTCCAGTTTGAAAATTTGAAGCATATTCCAAATTCCCACAGAGAGAGTAGGGCACTGAACAACCTAGGGTGTGGGAGATCTCCTATACTTTGAAGTTTGTATGTATAATGAGTTATAATAATGTAAAACATCAAAAGATCCAACATGTTGGAGAAGCTACATGTTGGAGAAGCTCAAACTCGGATATGTGGTAGCCAACGTGTGAACAGTCTTGTAGCTTACCTTTGTTGTGGACTGTCACCTCTAGAAGCTCGAACAACAAACAATGAGCAGGAAGGCTCGAATTAGTAGTGACCTAACTCAAGGTTCATTGGATAGGGCTCGGTGCAGTGATAAACTTTAAGAAAACAGTACTTGGAAGCTAAGATAGTCAATAGTAAGGCTTGAATCCCTGTCTTATAAATTCGTGAAGGCTCAGAAGTGGGCTATTAGCAAGTGAATAGGTATTTGTGGTAGCATGGGTTAGTAGCACAACTACTTGTGGAGAAGACCCTGGACCAGTGAAAAAACATTGTTGGAGGTTCGGATTAGTAACTTACTTGTGGAATTGACCTTCCTTCAAAACCTAAAAGAGCTAAAACCTTGAGAATTGTTGCCTTAACCCAGGTTTGAGAACAATTTCCTTAGCCTAGACTTGTATTTTGTAGTGAAGAACATAATATATTCATTGGTATGTGGAACACCCGCATGGAAGATAACATGTCATTGTTATTTGGTTCATGATGTTGTGGCACTGAAGCATAATGATGTGGCACACCTATGTGGTAGATGGTGTATCATCATGACATGGATCATTGGTGATGTGGTGATGACATGGTGAAAACATTGCACTAACATGGCACTGACATGGGGAGGAATTGGAAGGTGATGTGGAGCTGGGTATTAACCTATTTTTATACTAGGATGTTGACGAATTGATTCCAAGAAATTTGGAATCTAGTATTTGGCCTATCTCCCAATCCTAATAGAACCTAAACTTTTTCAGTTGACAAAATCATTAGACTCTATCAACTTTATCTCAGTATCATAGACTCGAGACTTATTATCGGCTAAGATAGTTGTATCTGTACTCGAAACTAATACATTAGAATCTTCAGAATCAACCTTTTCGAAGACCCTTGGAAGATGAAGATATAGAGGTCGCAAAAATAGAGTTTCTAGTTAGGTTAGCCTCAATTCTAGTTGAAGAGACAGTCTGTATCCCAAGTGCTTGTGCAAACAACCTCTGGGCAGCTTTTCCAGGAATGTGTGCATTTGACATCCTTGTCATTGATGAAAGATTTTGAGGATGAACTCTTAGTGTCTTATTGATAGAGGGTTGATCCACCTTAGCCCTTGAATAATTTTCCTCAGGTCTCAAATGAGATTTCAAGGAATTGCTTCTCCTGTATAACTTCACCTAAATTTGAAACATGGCAGGCATTCTTGTTTAAAGGAATACCTACAAGAAAAATTTCCACATCCACAACATTGTTGTTTCCAATTTCACGTCTAGTTGTTAAGTCTAAAGCACCTTTAGAAGGACATTTTTCAAATGGAAGCCCAAATGCCTGGGCAAACATTCTCTTAGTAGTTGTTGCAGGTTTTTATTCAAAAGTGGTTTTTGCAGGTTGCAAAGACACATTTGTAACTTGTAATGAATCAGTCAAGGCTTTCTTTGTCATATTCTCATCTATAAAAGGAACCCTTATGTTTGCATATTCATCTGTCATTTTACCATCTATAAAGGGAACCTTCGATTTCAAGTTCCTTCTCATCATTCTTTTAACTGCTGTAGAAGGTGACTGTCCCAATCTAACCTTTGCAGTATGTAGTGTTGTGGCAACATCCTGTAATGTCTCACCCAAGTTTTTATGCTCGATTTTCACATCTATATATGGAACTTTTGTATCCAACACCTTATCCTTGCTTTTGTGATCCGTGCATAAAGCATCTACGTTCAAGTATTTTTCCATCATTATTTTCATAGTTGTAGAAAGTTTATATTCACAACTGTCCTTTACAGGCTGTGGTGCTACTCTTTGTATTTGTGATGATGCATGATTCAAGAATTTTTCTATCATACTCCCATTTTCACATTGAAACTTGATATTTTTAACCACATCATGCTTCTCAAAATATGAACCTACCAAGATCCTATTTCCCAAAGCATAAGCAATCATCCTGCGAACAACTACCAGTACAGTTATTGGTCTTCGCACTACCTGCTCCTTTGGTTCGTCAATTTCTTTAGATGAACTAGGAGAAAAAATCCATTCCCGTGAAGCCAGGTAAGTATCTTCCCTCTATTCAAATGATGTGGAAGGAAATTGGTCAGTTCTCTCCTTATGTTGCAAGTCTTGTAATGTCATCTTCTGCTTCAGTAATTGACAAGTAGCTTGTGGACATTGAGTATCAAAGCATCCATATGATACATTGTCTGATTAATTCCATTTGTTCTACCAATTGTTCAATAAGTAAAAAATATAGCATTCGCTTGGCGACTCTGTTCACATGATTGTTGATTTTTTTTAATCTAAATGGTGTTTTATGATTTCAACGAAATTTACAACATCATAAAGGAGTATGGTAACTTCTAAACGATATTTTTACCTATAAATTTTCAAATTTTCTTTGGAGTTCTTATAAATTTTTTTTTAAGCATATTTCCACGATTAATTTGTTGGCTTCAATGTCAATTTACTTTATAAAGACCTAAATGATAAAATAAAATCATACCAAAATCACCATAGATAATATAATACAAGATAGGTTCTGGTTGCACCAATCCTTATCAAAAAAAGGTTTCAAAGATCAAATAGATTTTGTTATAAGACTAAATTCATTGGCATGGTAAGAAAAAACTAATACCTAAAAATATGATAGTATTATATTGTTTATTGTTTAAATTTAATGATTGTTAAGTGATCCTTTTAATATTCATTAACATGATTGATGATTGTTTAATGACCCTTCTTGTGAAGAAAATAATAACCAAAAAAATGACAATAATGTCTTATCATTTAAGATTTATGATCGTTTAATGATTCACTTTAATTCATTAACATGGTAATTGGTTAAATCTGTTGATTAATGAAGGAATAAAGAAATGATGATTTTCTTGTAATGTTGTCTTTGTTTTTTTTTCCCTTCCCAATATGGATTTTAAACTAAAGTTATTTCTATATATTAATCTACAATGCATCTCAATATGTCCAGATAACTTCTTGGTCCACATCACTTCTAGTGTGCCTAAATTATTAATGCCCAATTTGGAAAATGGACTCATATTATAAGGGATTTTACAGCACAATATCCTTGTGGGACAATCATGTGGTTGGCACAATGGGATGTTATCCCCTCCACCCAATTTTAGTTACTATAATGGGACAACTTTGGCTCGTTGTAATAAGGCTCAAGGAACATGCTTCCAGATTTTTAGGCCTCCACACTTGAGATCTCACAAGCACCACAAATTGGACAAGTTGAGTCACTAGAGGAAATGAAATCACACAATTTGCAGCAATTATGTGACATTTTGAGGTTTTTTCTCAAACGAGTTAAGAGTTATCGAGAGCACTCGAGTGGATAGAGAGTGCCCAACTCAAACAAGGGTGCCTGTTAGCACAATCATTTCTAGGTGGAATGAGAGTGCCTAAGTTGGCACAAGCACGCCCAAGTGAAATAAGGGTGCCTGAGTCAGCCCAAAGTATGTTTGAGGTGGAATAAGGGCACCCTAGAGAACAAGTGCAGTCAAAAAAATGCTCCTGAGAGGGAATGAGTCGACCCAAACCAGAACGAGCATGCCTAAAAACCTGTGCATGAGATGGAATGAGTTAACACAACCAAATTTGATGTTTCATGCCCAAGTTTACGATGGACTAAATTTTGGTCCAAGAGACAAAATGAGTTGGACTGACTACCTGGCACACCGTTCTTGAGTATAAATCAACACTGGCATTGGTGCTTGTAACAATCCAAGTGTTGATTCTAGCGCCAACATTCAACTTATTTTATACTGTGTTGAATATTTCTGAGTTAATAATATATCCAGATGCACTCTTAAGGACTCACAAATTGTGTGGTGTGTGTATTGCTTTCCCTTCTGTTTTTACATACTTTATCTGCTTTTCTATGCACCATATTTATCATAATTTTTTTATCTTATGCTTTTATAAGTCTTGTGAACCTCCAAGACATATGGATTTGTTTTTGTAAGTCTTGTTCCAAGATTTCCTGATTCAGTATGAATTGAAGATTGTTCATAAGCATTTCTTGAGGTGGAATTCAACCATGTTTCATGTTTTTATAAGTCTTTTGATCTAGCATGAATTTTAATCTGTTTTTGTCAGTCTTGATTCACCAAGCATTCTTGATTCATGAGGTCATGTTAGTCAGAAGCATTCCTTGTAATTAGATTCTTTTAATGTAACGTGAGACTCTTATAATTCTTTTAAAAGCATTCTTTCACTATGTTGTGGCTCGTTTGCATTTACCTTTGAAATATTTTTCAAAACACCAAAAAGAGCATATATGATAGAAAATGTAAAATTTTGTGTGTAGTAGATAGAAGAATTCTGATTTATATGTTGATACATTAACATTACATGATAAGATGTGAAGGTGGTTCGAGTCGGGCTCATTCATGTGTAGAACTATTCGAGAGTCGGAACGATGGGCACGTTCATAAGATTGCACACCGGACAGGGTCGAGTCGGGCTCATTCGCAAGCTCAGGAGAGATCAACACTTTTTAAGACTGAATAAAGCTCAGGATGGTTTTAACACCATGGAGAAAGATGGAGTCGCATGAGTTCATTGAATGAACTATCGCAGGGAGTAGCATAGAGAAGATGGAGCTGTAGAGCGGCGAAAGCCGAAGAAACAGAGAAATCAGTTAGGGCAGAAAACCTTTAGAAGATTTCCAAACCATGCTTATGAAATATATATTAATACCTGAGACTTTGGAAACATTATTAAATATAGATGGTTGCCATGAAATATGGAATATACCAGGAAAACCACTCTACCACTACAATAAATCGACCATTTTGTATGTAAACCACAAAAAACCAAGAAAGGGCCATAACCCTAAATTTCCAGAGTTTCGGCGTCAAATGTTTCCTTGCAAATTGTTCTTATGCTTTTCGAATTTGGGGTTGTAACGGGTTCATCGACATCAAAACCTTCATCTACACTACACTGGCCATTGAAATGCGACAGTAATTTATAATCCTTTTGATGTGTTGTGTTCCTTGCTAGAATTCTTCCCATTATGTCTTGTCCATTCTTCTTTGTCGAGTATTTCCTACACTTATCTAAATGCACCTCTTTGGGTCATCTGTGAAACTCTGGCTCCATAATATGGTTGTTGTCTTCATTAATTTTACTTTTGTGACTATCATGTAAATTTCACTACTAGATAAGAGTTTTGTGACTATTAATTTGTATTAAAATAATTTATTGATAACTCACATTGAATATTTTTTTATATACAACATTAAAATATTTTATTTTAACAAATTGTTTTCTATATATAGACATTATGAAGTTGATATTGACATAAATTAGTTAACATAACATAGATCTTCAAATAGCTTATTTAAATCTCATGTTGAAATATTTTTGAAAAGTATAAGGTTAAACATCTTACTCTCAATTTTTTTTTGTTTACTTCTAATTACTTTACAACATATTCATTTTTTATTATTAAAGCCTATATTAATTTTCTATTTAGAGCTTAATTTATCTATTTTTATTTTAAAGGGGCATGTGTCAACTTCATAGACAGGCGGGAGGACAAACTAATTACACATCCCCTCATACTTGGTTTTAGAATGAGCCTCTCGACTCAACAAGCATCAACATTTTCAATATTTTAACCCATTTTATACGTGTCGGCTTGTCTTTAGTAACTTCATGGTCAAAAAAAATTTCATAAAATTTCATTAAAATATTGGGATGCTCTCCCCCTGGGTCATTTCTTATCTTCTAACACTGACTGGATGACTACCTTGTTGCTTAGAGAAGCTCCCCATTAAACCTTGATGACTTCATTTTGTCATTGAAGTAACAGACTGCTCCTTTTTCTTCCTTGTCCACACTTTAGTGGGTTGCCTTCTACTGTATACATTTCTTTTTTACCAAGAGTTTGGTCTTCTTCAATTGGCTTCTATCAGCTGTCTAGAGTTCTTTAGGGTATTTGGAAAGTTTTAGTCTTTGGCTTTGTGGCCAATATTATCACACACATAACATCTTGTATGTCCAATAAATAGATAAAATTGTGTGTTTCTTCTTGAGTTATTCTTTATATAGAGTTTACATTCAACAAATTCATGTCCAAACTCATTGCAAATAAAAGTAACCAAGGAAATGGTTTGTATACATGGTGAATGGTTGTCTTCTTTGCTTGCTTGCTTGAGGAAACCATCTTGTTTGTTGTGTCTTCTGCTGCATAATTTTGATTTTCTTTCTCTTACATTTTGTTGTTACATGTATAGGTTCATTGCAATCAAAGCATGAGACATGTTTCCTCCTATGAAATCTTACAGACTTTACAACCTCATCTCTATGAGAAAAATGTTTCCTTGCAACATAGACTTTTTTTATTTCATTATTTTGCTTCTGGTTCATTTGTTTGTTTTAATTTGTTTCCTTCCTAGTCATGTTGCTTATACCTTCTTTGACAAGTCTTTTCAGAACTATTTCATTATCCTTTATGGCTACCTATTTAGAGTTCTTAATAAAGAAAATCTCCTCTTCTAGTTGTTTAAACAACCTGTTCTTTCCATCTAACTCTCTTCTAGTTGAATTAGTCTCAGACTCTAATCTTTCACATTGTACCTCTTTCTCCTTTAGATGACTATTCATCATCCCTTTTATTCTTCTTGCCTCTTCAAGATGTGTCTTCAGATTAAATATTTCTTCTTTTTATTCATGCTCTCTCTCATCACATATCTGCACCAGTTTATTCATATATTTGTTTTCATTCCTTAGTCTTTCTATTTCAGCCAAGACTAAGTCAAACTTGGATTGTTCTTCAAATAAATTTTCTTCATGAGAATCAAATGAATTTATAGTAGTAAAACAAGACTCATTTGATTGAAGAATTTCTTTTTCATAGAGAATTTTCTTCCTTTTATTTTTCTTCTCATTTTTTATGGTGTTGCTACTAGTGTCTCTTTCAAGCATAAGTTGTAGCCTTTACAAAATTTCTTTTGCAGAATTTAAATATATTATTGTCTCAATCTCCATATGATGAATATTATTATACATTAAGCATTTTTCCTGAGCGTTCCACTCTTGTTCTTGCTTAGAGAGGGAGTCTTTACAAGAACCATCACATACTAGCTTCCATACACTAGGTCCATAAGATGTCAACTCAGGTTTTACCTTATCTCTCCATTCATGAAAGCTTGTTGCATTTAGCGAGGGTACACATTAATAGACCGTGACTTAACCTGGTCTACCTTCAAGATTTTAGGCTCACACCAAAGGAACCAATAGTGATACCAATTGATGGGAACTTAATTAAATTGATAGGCAAGGTGAATCATTTTAGTACATTGATGGACATTAAAATTATTTTATTTTGACTGATTTACTGAAACATTAAATGAGAATCTTAACACATAATATCCAACAAGTTGAATATGTGAACAACAAGTAATAATCAATCCAAAACATCACATAATCACATAAAATCAAAAATAGGTGAACCAACATGTTTACCTATGCTTCAAAAAAGTGTTGTGAAGCATATTTGAAGGGGAGAAGGTTTACCTACAAAAAGTGTTGTCCTCAACGCTTGAGTAGCTCTGGATGCTTCTATATAAAATTCTCATCCTCCCATATAGAATATTCAGTGGGTAAGTTCTTCCACTTGATGAGATACTCTGAAATTGATCGATTTCATAGCTGTTGAGTTCTTGTTTCCGTGACTGCTTCAGATTCCAATATGATTTTTCCTTCCTCATAAATTTTTGGCAATATTGTTTGAACTGGAATTTTGTCACCTTTAACCTTCTTAAAGCATGAAACATGGAAAACGGGATGCACTCGCAAAGAAGCAGGAAGTTCCAATTTGCATGCCATAGTACCAATATTTTGCAACACCTTGTAAGGACCATAGTAATTTGGAGATAATTTATTATCCTTCTTAGCTTGCTTGAGGGACATTTGTTTGTATGGTTGTAGCCGTAAAAATACCTAGTCTCCTACATCAAAACTTCTCTCGCTACAATGTTGATTTTCTTGTTGTTTCATTCAATTTTGTGCCAAATTGAGGTTATCCTTTAAGATTTTGAGAACTTTTTGTTGATGCTTGATGTGATCTTCCACTACTTGAACCTTAGAATTTTCTCTTAAATATGATGTGATGGACAGTGGATGATATCCATAAAGTGCCTTGAATGGGCTCATTTTTGTTGCAGTATGGAATGAACTATTATAACACCATTCAACCAGAGGTAACCACTTGACCCAATGTGTTTGTTTATCAGACACAAAAAAATGAAGATATCCTTCCAAAATTTGTTCACTATCTCAATTTAACCATATGATTGAGGATGATAAGATGAGTTATGAGCTAGTTGAGTACCCAAATAAGAAAATAATTTCGTCCAAAAATTTCCAGTAAAAATGGGATCTCTATCACTTACAATAATCTTTGGGTTTCCATGTAGCTTTTGAATTGTTTCCATAAATGCAGTAGCAATTGTAATTGCTTTGAATGGATGAGATAATGAAAAAAAGTGTGCATACGTGGTAAGTCTATTAAATACCACCATGATGACACTCTTTCCTTCGGACTTAGGTAAACCTATGATAAAATCCATTGAAATATCCTCCCAGTGTTGACTTGGAATGGATAAAGGCTGTAGAGGACCCAAGGTCTTAATTGTCTCAATTTTATTTCGCTAGAAAACAAAACATTCCGCCAAAAACTTTTGAATATCAGATTTAAGGCCCTCCCAAAAAAATTCTTTCTGTTGGAAATATTATCATTGATGGAAAAGGAACAGAAAGGAGTAACACTAGAATTATCATTGATGGAAAAGGAGTAGAGAAGTAGCAGCAATAAGACAAAGGAGAAGATCAGGGAATGATGCAGTGAGAAAGCACAAAAGAGAGGTAGAGAGGAAAGGAGCAGCTTTAGAATTATTACTTAAGGCAAAGGAGAAAAAAAGAAGCAAGGAGCAGAAAATGAGGCAAAAGACAGCGTCATGCATCAAAGAAGAAAATTGCGTAGTGCAGGGTCAAGTCAGGAAATTCACATTCAATACAGTAAGCAAAATAAAAGTGTGCAACAGAGTTCAAGTTGGATGTATGTGTAAAGAATACATGCAACAAAGAAAAGGAATGAACGAGCAGGCTAAGTCGGGCTGGTTGTAAAATGCATGTAGAACAGTGGTTCTACATTCATAAGATCATGAACGAGTTTGGTGTTCTACGCGCAGCAAAGAAGAAATGAGCAGGCCCAACCAAAGAAGAAAAGGCATGAACAAGTGAACGAGTGGGTCAAGTCATGAAAATACACGTTCAGAACAGTGTTGGTGGATCGCACATCACAATCGGCGGATTTTAAATTTTTTAATTTACGTGATGAAGTAGAAATGTGTCGGGCGGAGGTCCATGCTCATATCGCACATCACATACAATATGGTATAACAGCTAATGAGAGAAATGTAAACTTGTGAAGTTGCGATGCGATAAGACACAGAAATTGCGAAATACGAAGTGTGGGAGATGACATGGAAAGATGATGTGGCAGTGACATGGAGATGACGTGGCAATGACTTGGAGATGACATGGCAGTGATGTAGCGATGATGTGGTTGTGACGTGGCAAGGTGACGTGGCATGATGACGTGGACCTGGCCCGCATATCAGACATCACAAGATTAGGAGGATAAGCACAGAAGAATCTTGTTAAAATGTCGAAGTGTGAAATGCAATAAGAGTATCAGATGAGATATCCTTCAAACCTAAAGTCTAGATGATTTAAAGTCCAGCGTGGGACGCATTCGCATACCGCACATCAAAATCAGAAATTATTATATTTATATGTTAAGGCATCGCAAGTTAATTGCTTTAAGTTGTGATGTGATAAGAAGTTTGAGTTGCGATGTGAAGCGATCGCATGATAAGAGGAAACTTTTTATTGCTATGAGCTAAATCTTGTGACATGCGACAAGAGCTCGGATGTGATGTAGTTTCAAAGGTGAAATCCAAAATATTTAAAATTTGGATGTAAAGCATTTCCTTTGCTAAATTGCATCGGAGGAGGAAAAGGAGGATTATAACGTAAAATATATGGAACGCCGAAATGTGATAGATAATCGAATGCGATATCGTTCAGAGGTAAATATTAACACATTTTGTGTCCAAGTTTAATTTGTTTGAGTTGCTAGATTGGAGATTTTTGTGGTGTAGTTTTTTTAGATGTAAAACTCGAAATATCCACAGTAGTCATTTCTAGTCTACATTTCGAGTCTAAATCAAGACTCATCATCAGGACAACCTGCTAAGAAGAGAGAAGATCAGGGTTAATAAATAGTGGAGAGAAAGAAAAATGAAAAGGCTGGCCAACTCTTAATAACTATTTGCATTTTTTTTATGAAGAAAATGTTGGAAGTGGAGGTCAACTCAGGTTAAAGAAAATGCCTGAACGCATGGAAAATGGTCTCAGGTAGAGAGACCCGACAGTGCGTACAAGAAGGCTAAACGTTGTAGCTATAAAAGAAAGTTTGAACAAAGAAGAGGAGACTCAAGCAAGTGACCCAACTGTTGAGTAAAGTTACAATAGTTTATTAATCAAAAGGTTGAATACTGTGAGCAAAGGAGAATAGGTTGAGTCAGGCAAAAGACAGCTAAAATGACACTGTTGGAAACATACCAGCTGGGTCAAGTCGGGAAAAAGACAATCATGTTGCACAGGTGGAAATGTAGCAGCAGGAAAAAAAAAGACAAATGCACAATGAGCAAAGAGCTAAAAAGGCTGAATGAAATATTTTGTTGTAACTATTAGTGTCAGTGTTTGCATACTTCCACCAAGGATCAAAACACATTTGCATGTGCATCTTAGGTGTCCCATTTTGAATAACTTTTTCATCATTCCATTAGGTCATAACATAAAATTGTTCCGCTAGTGATTGTCCTTGTAAAATAAGCTTCATTCTCCCTCATAAGATCATATTTGCTAACTCATTCTCATGTCTCATTGAGCATAACAACACCTATGGAAATGCTTTGTTCACTTAGAAGTCTTTAAAGTCAAAATCTCATTCATAAGTCAGGTCACAAAAGCAGTCCCATAAGGTCATTAGGGTTTTTCATTTCTCATGGTCACTCCTTCATTTAGATGAGTTCAGCACATATATGAGAGGGACTAAATAAGATCATCATGATATATTTATTATACTTTCAAATTTTTATTTTTTCAGTTTAATGATTTTTATATCAAAATGTCATTTTGATATGAAATTCAATATGTAATTTATTTTTATTTGTCAAAGTGTAATTTCATGTTTTCATATGTAATAAATGCAATCCTGAGCTATCAAAATGCAATCATGTCTAGCCCAAGTGAGCAAGGAAAGCCAAACTCCATGTTGATCAAGCCTGCAATGCCAAAAGTGACAGAGAAAAAAGAGTATCAGTGCAAAAAAGGAAAAGCGACCATTAGAAAATTGGGTAATTTAAATTAAATTTCAAATCCACTAAAGCTATAAAGCCTATCAAACACCTCAAAACAAGTCATTGTTGCCATTTAGCCATCAAGAGTCTTCAGCAAAGGAGAAAATCTAAGTTTTTTGAGCAGTTTGGGTCAAAATTTCAAGGCGCTGCGTTTTTTCACCTCGGCGCTGCATTTTTGTCCGAGCATTGCGCTAATGCCTGAAAATCATAGTGCAATTTACATTGGTGCTACGCTAATACCCAAGGGTTCTGCGCTAATGTTTAGTTTGCTCCCTAAGCCTTGAAACTCAGCCAAATTTCCTCAAATCTTCAGAAAAGATTCTCAACACCTTTGAAAAGTAAGTAACATGAAAATTTCACCTCCTTGCAGTGTTTAAGAGGAATTTCAGGGTGTTTTTGGTTTCTATGTGAAATTTGGAAGTTGGTTAGGCTACAAACCCTAGATTAATTATTTGTTCCCATTTTTCCCAAATTTGGCACCCATAAACCTCACATTCTCTCCCTACATCACTATAAACCTTACTCCTTCCCTACAACACCATATCACTTTCCCTAAATCCCTTTTCCCCTGAACCCTAAGTCCTAGGCATCTCAATTCCCTATGCAACCCTATAAACCCTGTGATAAAATTATAATTCCTAATCCCTTAAAAATTTTGATCCTGTATCACCTCCCTGAGTTCAAAAACCCCTGCCCCCATCCACCTAATTTTTTATAACCCTATCCCTATTCCCTAGACCTATTTTCACTCCCCATCCCCATCTACCTCATCCCTAAGGTTTCAAAGCCTTCAATCTCAAGATGTCTGAAGAGGAGGACAGAGGTGTCATTGAGGAACAAACACCAATGAAAAGTGATCACAAAGGAGGGAAAATTAACAGATATGAACCAATAACCACAAAGGAACTCAAGGCCTCTCCTCTCACTGTGTCTTTTTTTAAACATGTTGGTTGCTTTGAGTTTTGTGAGAGGGTGCAGCAAATTCAGTATCACCCTGTGTTGACAAGTTTGTTCATCACAAATCTTCATGATAGGTAGGTCACTCTTGCTGGGGTCACTTTTACCATGACCACTAATACCATTTCAGCTGCTAGAGGGATCCCTAATGTGGAAGAGAAATGGTTTAAAAATGTAAACCTTAATCTGAGCTATTATGAACCATATCTCAAACCTATATATAAGGATGATAAGAAAATTGTTTTCCCTTTCTCTCATCTCCTTGACTGGTATGTCCCCATGATGAAAATAATCATGAAGTATTTCACTTGTGAGGGGAGGTTTTCTCGACTTTATTCATACCATATCTGACTCCTCATGCACTTCACTAGAGTCAAAATGCTTCATATACCTTACTATCTCTCCCAAAGAATTTACAAGATAGCATACATTGTACAAATGAGGCATTATAATCATCAAATGCAAAGTATTTTTCACCATTCCCTCATTAAGATGGTATTCATGCATTAGCTTGAGCAGAAGAACATTTCATGGGACACATTCATTGTAAATGAAATTTTCACTACCCCACCTAGTCATCATGAGCAGAGGATCCCTTCATCATCTCATCCTCCTATATCCACTTCTCCATCTCATCCTGATGCTCATACATCATCACCTAGTCATATGGATTCACCTCATGTTGATCCTACTTCTTCACCTTTCTGTAATCCTTCACCATCGTCACATCATGATACTAAGGCATCAAGCAGTGAAAGGGACATTGAGGCAACTTGTGCTAATGTGATTGATGTTGAGCCATTTCCCAAGACATATTAGAGAGGCCACAAGCATGTTTTTGCTTCACTTGGATTGAAAGGGGCCATGCCTTCTTCATCAACAAAACAAGTGGACAAGGGAAAAGAAAAGGCTAAAGAGCCAATCATTGAGGAACAAGAGGAAAAACATGAAACATAGTAGGAGTTTCAGCTGATTGACCTTGATGAAGAGGATGAGGATAGAATCACCAGTTCTTTAATCAGAAGTAAAGAAGAAAATATTATTGAACTTAAAACTAATCCCGACAAAGCACAATATGTGATTGGTTTTCTTGAGAAATTAAATCAACAATTGAAGACCAAGAAAATTATCAGTGAGGTAAAGACCATCAAAGCAAAGAAAGAGGCAGAGAGGGATAAATCCTTGTTGGAGGAGACCTTGGAAATATTTGGTGAGATTGATGATGAGGACGATCAGACTCCTAGATAGAGACCAAAGACTAGAGGGTTGAAAAGAGCTCTAGCCCTTGAGAGACAGAAAGAAGCTGAGTTGGCAGAGAAGCTCACTCCAAGTGAGATGCTTGCCATAGAGATTAGCAGGGATAGAGAGTCATGGCTTTATAGATCCAATTTTCATTTGTAGGGCTTGCTAGAGAAGGCCAAAAAGGACAATGATATTCAGAGGAAAATGGCAAAGCACTATGCCATGAGAAATAAAATTGCAAGGGCCAAGCTTAAACGAGCCCATGCAAAAATTCAAGCTTTGATCGAGAAAAAGGAGAACGAGAGGTTAAACATACTTGCTGAGGTATCTTTGCATGCCTCAAGCCCTTGATTAGCAAGTAACCTCACAATTTTGACAAGTTTTTCCACATTTGGCACTTTGGTGCATTTTTGGATTTTTGGGCAATTTTGACACATAGAAAATTTTCCAAAAACACAACACCCTTGGCGCTACATTTTTTCTTGGAGCCTCCAATGAAAAAATGGTCACCACCATCATGTGCATAATGATGAGGACATCAACCTCAGCAAGTTTCAGAAAATTTGGAGGAGAACAGGTCCCTCAAAAGTGCAAAAAACCACCAATTTTTCATGTTTTTGCCTCCTTTTTTACCTTGCCGTTGCGCTCATACTAGTCTTGGGAAAAGTGATTTTTGACAAGGCAAGTGGGCACCATTTTGGAAAATGGAGGAATATTTGAAAAATATACTTAGAGAGCTTCCCCATGAGCTATCTTGTAGCTGATTTAGACACCAGGAAGGCCTCCTAAAGTTGCTTGAAAGAGAGGCTATTTTTTCTATCATGGTGCTATGCTTTTGCCAGAAAAATGTCATTTTCATCATCTTCAGCAAATTTTGACTTTTTATCTTGGGAAATGAGAAATTATTGATGAAAAAGGTCAAGATAAATTTAAATATCATGTTTTTATTGTTATATAGGTTAGATACATCAGATAAGTCTTCTAGAGGTCAAATGAATCAGTTTCCTCTCATTTAGAGGCAAATTGTTGAGTTTTCCTAGTCTTCAGATTCTTGTTTGGGAGTAGGTGAAACTGATCCCTATCTCATGGATTTGACTCCCTGAGGCTAGGAAGAGTGGTTTTGAGGTCTACATGATGTATTTTCTCAGTCATTGTAATGGTTGGACTCACTTGGAGCTTTGGCATCTCAAGAGATATATTTTTGTATCAGTTTGGCCTGGACATTAATGATAAATTTGCAGTTATTTCTTTGGGATCCATGTGGTATGAAATGTTTGACATAGTTTCTTCTTTGTGATAATTTGTATGAATTTATTTTAATTTCATAAGCCATTTTCACGTCTATGATATTCTTAATTTCAAGTTGAAAGGCGGAATTCATGTTTTCATGCTCTGTTTTGGGGAATTTTGCATAATTTGTTTATTTTCTTCAGTTTAGGGAGAATTCATCTCATATGATCTTCCTAACTCCTCATCAGTCCATTCACCTCACCATAATCATCCTTTAAATGTCAAACCTTCTACCTACCTTTCCCCTTAGAACACCCTGCAAATTTTGACCTAATTTCCTTGCCCTAGCTGTTTGACTCCTCCTAATCCAACAAAACCCTACACAAATCAAAATAAAAAACCATGAGCTACTATACCTAACCTAATATCTTCTTTCCTCAGTCATTTTGACTATGATCCATATGGAGAGAGCCCTCTCCCGGCCTAATAGGGCTAGCTACTTGGCTAAGCGTGGTTTGAGGTTACCTCGGAATTTCCTTTCTCAGCCTGAGGTTCAATCTGAGTGATAATAGTAACTATAAATGTATTGATTATTTTTATTTTATGTGATGCAAAGGCAAGTATCCGTAGGCATAGGAAAAACTCCATGAGTGTTGTAATGATTATTTATGATGTAATAACCTGAACTAAAGTGTAAAGAATCAAATGGGTGGAAGGCAGAGAGACAGGCCTGTTCACTTTGTATTCCCTGTAGAATGCAAACTATCATGTAGTTATGTGGATAAAACATGTAATATTTGTGTGCATAGTAAAGAGAGAGTGAGGGTAGAAGAATTGAAGAGAGTTGAAGAGATAAAAAAGCTGTAGAATGGAAAAGAGTGGAAGAAGGTAAGAAAGCTACAAAAGGTTGGAAAGTGGAAGAATAAGAGAGAGCTGATAGAGATTTTATGCATATCAGGAGATGATATGAAGTAGATATGAAGGCTGAAGAAGCAGCCAGGGAGAAGGAGTATAACAGAGCTGATATCCAGCTAAATCAACCATTTTAGTTTCATGTTGGGTGAGGGGATTGTAGTCTCCTTTCAATTTGTAGCTTGATAAACTTCCAGTTGGAGCTGGTTGAGGTAGGAGCCTCCTGTGGGTTGTATCCTGTAGAAAATATACAGGAATTGGAGCTTCCTTGCAAGTTGTAGCTTGCATAATTTTAGGTAGGAGCCTGTTGTGGGTTGTATCCTGCAGAAAATACATGGGAGTTGGTGCTTCCGTTTCTAGTTGTAGCTTGATAGATGTCCAGTTGGAGTTGGTTGAGGTAGGAGCCTCCTGTAGGTTGTAGCCTGCAGAAAATACATGTGATTTGGTGCTTCTGTTTCAAGTTGTAGCTTGATAGATGTCCAGTTGGAGTTGGTTGAGGTAGGAGCCTCATGTGGGTTGTAGCCTGCAGAAAATATATGGAATTTGGAGCTTCCTTGCAAGTTGTAGCTTGCAGAATTTGAGGTAGTAGCCTCCTGTAGGTTGGAGCCTACAAAAAATCACTGGTGAGAGGGAGTTGGAGATTTCCTTTGCATCAAAACAATAATAATATGTGGTTTTCTCCATTATGGGTTTCCACTTATATCTGCTGTCTATGTGCTTGATGATTATGTGTTGATGTGATGTTTTAATCTACTTAATTACTTGTTGTCCTCACATTAAGTTTGTTGATTCATTATGTATTAAGATGCTTATGAATTGAAGGTGTAAGTGTGTTGAATGAAAAGAGTTTTAAATTTCCATGAATGTACTAAACTGATTCAGACCCCCCCCAAGTTTAGCTAAGGGTTCATCACTTTCTTCACCCTGTGGTAAGTTTTTAAAAATATTGAGTGTCCTCCTAAAGGATAAGTGTGAAATTCCAAAAGAATATTTTGTTTTAGTTGGGAATTATTACAAAGATATAAGTGATATTTGTACTATAAGGAATCCTTTTTCCAATTAAATGTATCAGATGTACTAGGATATCGCTACAAATTTTGAATGAGTTTCCACACTTCTTCATCCTTCTTCCATTCATCCCTTTCTTCAGTTATCCAATCGGTTGGATAATAGAAATGGCACAAAGCAATGCTTCCACCTCTTCATCCTTCCTTGAGAGTGCATTTGCAACAGCATTTAGCTTCCCTTTTTTGTATATGGTTTCAAAGTCATAACCTAACATATTTGTGACCCATTTTTGCTACTCTTTTGAAGATATTTTTTGTTCCAAAAAGTGTTTAAGACTATTATGACCAGTTTTTAACTTGAAGTGTCTTCCCATTAGATAAGGTCACCATTTCTTTAGTGCATGTAGTATTTTAAACATTTCCTTCTCACAAATAGCTTTATGTAAATACTTTCCTTTGATTGGAAGACTTTCAAAAGAAATGGGTCTTACTTCTTGCACTAAAACAACTCCAATTCCATTTCCTGATGCATCACATTCCACAATAAAGGTTTTTGTGAAGTCTGGTGTAGCTAAGACCGGTGCTAGGCACATTGCTTCTTTAAGATGTTCAAAGGCCTTAATTGCTTCAGGAGTCCATGAAAATGCATCTTTATTCAATAATGTTGTTAGAGGTGTTGCCATTCTCCCATAATTCTTAACAAACTTGTGATAATACCCTGTTAACCCGAGAAATCCTCACAACTGCTTTATGGTTGTGGGGATTTTCCATTCCTTAATGGATTTAATTTTGTTAAGGTCTACCTTAACACCCTCATGAGATACAATGTGACCCAAATATTCCACCTCTTGTACTCCAAAGAAACATTTAGAGGCTTTTGCATATAATTGTTTCTCCTCCAATAGTTTGAGCACCTTGTCAACATGTTTAACATGATCCTTCCAAGACTTGTTGTAGAATAGTATATCATCAAAAAATACTAACACAAATTCTCCAAGGAAGTGTTTGAAAATTGAATTCATCAACCCTTGAAATTTATAAGGTGCATTGGTAAGGCCAAAATGCATGACCAAAAATTCATAATCACCCTCATGAGTTCGAAATGTTGTTTTCAGAATATCTTCAGTATTCATTCTAATTTGATGATATCTAGAACGAAGATCCAACTTGGTAAAATAAATTGCTCCATGTAATTCATCCAAGAATTCATCAATCACATGAATAGGAAATTTATCTTTAATAGTGAGCTTATTGAGCTCCCTATAATCCAGACACATGTGCCATGATCCATCCTTCTTGTGCACCAATACGACTGGAGTAGAGAGAGAACTTTGACTAGGTTGAATTATACCAACCTTTAGCATTTCTACAATCATACGTTTAATTTCACTCTTTTGGAAGTTTGTAGGAACACTTCCTGGAATCAAATAGATAGCATGATCATGATCACTAATAGGTGGGAGTCCCTTGGGAGTTTCAAACACCTTAGAATGATTGTCCAAGACTTTTTGGAGATCTGGAGAAATAGATTATTTTGATGTTGGAACTTATAGTGAGCATAATTGTGCAATTACGCCTTTTTATTCTTTATTAAAAAGCTTTTTCATGACATTAGAGCTTATTATATTTCCTGTATTCCCTGTGATACCCCATAATTCCACTTCCTTTCCTTTCGAAAAAAAAATTCAAGAAATGTTCTTGAAAATTAAAAGTTGTTGTCCCCAAATATTGTAACCATTGTACTCCTAGTACAACATCAACACCTCCCATTGGAATGGAAAGCATTGGACTATTCAATACATATTCCCCCTTGGTTAGCTTGATATTATGCCATTTTCCAGAGCAATTTATAGTTCCTCCATTTGCAACCATCACTTGACATTCTGGTGTTGGGTATAAGAAGTAATTCAATTCCTTGGCTATCTTACAATGAATAAAATTATGGGTACTACCCGAATCAATGAACACTATTACCTTTTTCTTCTTGATATGTCCTTCTATAATGAGATTTTGAGGATTTTAAATGCCTACCAATGCATTACATGATATGGTCAGACTCATTTATTCTTTTTCTAGGGTTGGTTCCTGGTGCATATCCTCTTATTTTGATTTTTCTTGTTCATTTTCTTCCTCCTCTTCACAATCTATGTAAAATAATTTCTTCTCAACACACTTATGACCTTTAGTGTATTTTCTATCACAACTATAGCAAAGCTATTTTTCTTTTTTTTCTTCCAATTGTTGTGGTGTCAACCTTGTAGGTTGTGGAAGACTAGGAGTAGCAACACTTCCATCTTTATAGATGTGAGTGGTAGGCTTCCTTGTCGCCACAATTTTACATTCAATTTTTCTTTCCAACCTGAATGCCTTCTCCAATGAATCAGGTCCCCAAACGTGAACCTCATGTTGGATGTTATCCTTTAAAGTCCCTATGAAGACATCAATCTTGTGTTCCTCTGGAATATAAGTTACCCTTATATTCAATTTTTGGAAGTCTTCAATGTGCTCCACCACTGAACCCTTCTGTTTGAGATTTATCAATTGGTTAAAAAAGGCGTTTCTCTTTGTATCCTCATAGTGTGCTATCATTTCCTCCGCAAAAATTGACCAAGTGACAATTTTTTATAGGAGAAAAGCCATCGATACCATACAAATGTATTTTGTTATAAATATAAAGTTTCAGTGCGTACCTTTTGTGTGTTTTTCACATTGTTGAGATCACAATCTTGCTCCATCTATAGTATCCATGTTATGGGGTCCTTGCCATCAAACTTCCTCATATCGATCTTTGGAATATGGTGGGTCTTCCATCCAACATTCGAATTTATGAAATCACGATTAACATTTACTTTTCTCTCATCATGAGTTTCCTCTACTATCTTTTTTCCATTAGGAAACATTTATTGTATCAATATTGTCAAACCTTCCATGTCTTCTCTTAGATCATTCTTTATGTTTTCCATGTTGTATTTCATTTTTTCATCGATCTTAGCTTCCATGTCATCCATCTCAGCTTCCATGCCAGTTTCCATGCCATCCATCTTAGCTTCCATGCCTTTCTTCAAAACTTCCATTTCATTTTTTTTTGCTCTTTGTGAGAGCGAAATTTGGTGCATTTGCTCTTGTAATTTTGATATTTCATGTTGCACTTCTTCATCTTCATGAGTCATAGTAGAGCCTTTTGAAGGCTTAGTGGGTGTTGAATTATTTTTAGGTGGAATTTTATAACCCAATACAGATATCTATTCTACAATATTCCCTTGGAATCAATTCAAACTGATTTTTCAAACAAGACTTATGCAATTCAAAAAAAAAGACACCTTTTTCTTTCTTATGAGGAGCTCGATATTGAAACCGAATCATATCTGTGATTTCGGATCTTCAATATCTAAAATTCAGTCTTGTAGTAGCCCTCCAAATCTTCTTTCGAATGCCATAGGTCTTACCTAATTTGGATTCTTCAAGGAAAAGTTATGCGCAATCTCCCACAATGACCTAGTTATGGACTCGTTCAGTAGAGATAACTTGTGTAGCATGTCACGTGTCACTGTTTCCTCCTTCATCTCTGAAATTGATACACAGGAAACTAAAGTCTGTGTACTAATGGCCACTATTTATAGAATTCTAATATGATCCTCAGAGAGAGAGTCATGACAATTTTCCCATGGTCGCCTCTTTGAGATGAAATTCGAGAGCCTGAAAAAATCCTAACTCTCATAGATCATATCTCCGAAAATATTGTGAACCAATATCTAAAAAATTTACATGAATTTCCTCGGGATTTCGTCTTCGCGTGATAAAAAATTCATCTTTTGAAACTTTTTATAAAAAAATTTATAGCGAAAATTCCATGATGACCTCTTTGGAGCAGTGAAACCCTAGAATCCAAAGCTCTGATACCAAATGTTATGAAACCAGCTCCAAAAATAGAAGAAAAGAGAGATCAACGCCTTATAAATAAGCCACTTCGAGGGGGAAACATCATTTACATTACATAAATGAACAATTCTTGGATGATACTAATGACAAAACCTCCTTCTATATATAGGAGTCCATGGGATCACAATATAATCCTAGCCGACCTAAGAATAATAATGTAAGGGAACAATAATAAGAATATGGGGGTTACAGGGGTACAACAATAACAATAAGGGGATTACACTAACAACAATAAGGGACTAAACTAGTAATCTAGGGACCTAAAAATGTGGGAATCCCTTAAAGCACGATTAAAACAAACCAGTGTTATTTGAAAACCTAAGCGTGGTTCAGTTGTTTCCCAGTGAGAAATTATTGTTCTCTGAGTGAGTTCCAAAGAGGGATCACAACATCATTAAGTGTAAAAATACCTTTCGAAGAAGAGTGATGAGATCCTCAATGATATGGTGTTAATTATCACTTTCAATCCATGGTTCCACTTCCAATCGAAGTTGTGAGCCATTCCCTACCTTCCATACTAGGACATTTTAAATAAGGGGGAAGGATGTGATGAAAGAATGCCATACGTTGCATACATTATGCATGTTCTTTTTGTGGCTTCTAATCTAATATTCAATAGATAGGGGGGATATATATTTATTATAAACCATAAATGTCCATAAACTTTGGGTGGAGATTAGGTGCTAGCCTACCTTCATAGCGAGAGATTGAGAGAGAAAAATGAGGTGGTTTTTCCCAAGCTCTTTTGAGTCCTCGAAGGATGAGACATTGTTCCTAGTAGAGTCATTCAACTTCCTGATTGTATTGCACATTTTCCTCCCTTAAGTGTAATTTTGGAATAATTTGGTGTTCTCATCTCCAGCCTCCAGCAAAATAGCCCTACTTTTGAGTCTCCAAGTGGCTTTGATGTCTACCAAAAATTTTTTCCTTTTCCCTTCTAATAATTATAGTCTATCTAGATTCTTATGATTTAAAAAAATTTGTGGCTTCCTTCAATATAACCTTGATATCTTCTTCCACCTCTCTGATTTCCTATTTATCCCTTGCATGTTTGTTCAACGACCACTTTATGGTTGCTTCTTTTATATATTTGAGGTTCAGTGAAAATTGACCTCTATTAGAAATATCTGATAAGGGATTGTAGGGTTTCCAAGTTGTTGTTACGAACTCCAAAAATCCTTCATATTTATGCTAAGTAGAGTTAATTTCAAATAAGTTGGGTGGCTTATGTCCCATTGTCTTGATATCCAAATAAATAGGGGAGTGATATGAGCCCTTTCCTTCCCAAATTCATTGTTTGATTAATTTTTTTTGTTCCACCAATTGATCAACAAGTAATAAATAGAACAGTTGCTTGGCGACTCTGTCCTTAAATTTACAACATCAAAAAGGAGTATGGTAACTTATAAAAAATATTTTTACCTATAACTTTTCAAATTTTCTTTGGAGTTCTTAAAAAAACAAATTTTAAGCATATTTCCATGATTAATTTGTTGGCTTCAATGTCAATCTACTTTATAAAGACCTAGATGATAAAATAAAATCATACCAAAGTCACCATAGATAATCTAATACAAGATAGGTTTTGTTTGCACCAATCCTTATAAGAAAAAGGTTTGAAAGATCAAATAGATTTTTTAATAAGCCTAAATTCATTGGCATGGTAAGAAAAAAACCAATAGCTAAAAATTATATGATAGTACAATATTGTTTATGCGGTTGGAAAAATGGGATGTTATCCCCTCCACCTAGTTTTAATTACTACAATGGGAAAAAATTGGCTCATAGTAATAATTTTCAAGGAATAGGCTTCCATATTGTTAGGCATCCACACTTGAGATCTCACAAGCGCTACAAATTGGACGAGTTGAGTCACTAGACGATATAAGAATCACACAATTTGCAACAATTGTGTGACATTTTAGGGGTTTTTTCCCAAACAAGTTAAGAGTGACCGAAAGCACTCGAGTGGATAGAGAGTGACCAACTCAAACAAGGGTGCTTGAGTGAGCACAATCGTACCCAGGTGGAACAAGAGTGCCTAAGACAACACGAGCACACCCAGGTGGAATAAGGTCGCCTGAGTCAGCCCAAAGTATGCTCGAGGTGGAACAAGGGCACCCTAGAGAACAAGTGCACTCGAACAAATGTGCCTAAGAGGGAACAAGTCAGCCAAAACTAGAACGAGAATGCCTAGAAAACCGTGCAAGAGATGGAATGAGTCAAAACAACCAGATTTGATGTTTCATGCCCAAGTTTGCGATGGATCAAATTTTGGTCCAAGAAACAAAATGAGTTGGCATGACTAGCTGACACACCGTGCCTGAGTATGAATAAAAAATGGAATGAATGGAACAAAGGTAAGCTATGTTGAGATTGAAACTAGTTTTGATCTTCATAATGTAAATTAATCATTGATATCTTTATAATTTTTTGTCAAAGCATGTTCATCATGCTCAGTGAGTCAAAAGGAGTAAAAAATAATTTATTATGAGTAAAAATGAAATGTACTTGAGTCATGTCCCATTTGGAAATTTGTAAGAAGAAGGAAATTTAATTTTATGTCGAGTCATAAGTCCATAAGTTGACCAAGTTTCCCTCCTTGAACAAGTCTGGCTAGTCCTCCAAAAGACACACGCTCAGCTTGCCTAGATAGCTATATATAAGAGACAATTTCAGCCTACTTGGAGCTCATTCATTTGACCAAGAAGAAGAACATTTGAATCAAATGAGGGAGTGATAGAAATTGAGTTAAAGGAGAGAGAAGAATGAAGTTAAAAGATAGGAATAATATTCCAAGTTGACATAAATTTTACCTTAGAACAACTCGCATGTGTGGACTATAATTTTTATGAAAGAGGAAAAAAATTTCTAAGGTAGTTGTAGGCTGAAATTTTTCCCTTGTTAGAGGTCTGAAATTCCTGAAGTTTGACCGATTTAGAATAGGTTTGACCAATATTGACCTTGAATTTGGAGGTGACTTGGAGGAGGATTTGGACTTCGTCTCTTGGTGTAAATTTGTTCTTGCTCTTGGTTTTGGATATCTCATTTTATAAGAGAAGGATTGTTTGGTTTTCCCCTTGTGGGTTTTACCTTAAATAGAATCCTAATTTTGGTGTCTCTTATCTCTTTGTGATCTCTATATTCCTGGAAGATTGAACATTTGTATAAGTTCTTGATGAAGAAGGTATAACAAGTAATAAATAATATATCTAATTTTCACAATTATTTATCAGAAGAGGAAACAAGTGTTGATTTATATTACACTTGGTTTTTCCAACATGGTATCAAAGTCGAGTTGAAGGAAGGAAGCTTGAAGATCTAAATTTACTGGCATATTTGATGACATCCTTGAAATATATTCTTGTAGCATCTCTCTCTCACTCTCTAGTAAGTATTCTTCTACTCTCTTTTTTCCAAAATTTATGATCAAATGACATCTATATATAAGAAGGGAAATAAATTTGGAATTGAGGAGAAATTTTGAGGAAATGACATCTAAGTTACATCTTCAAAATATGATCCAAGTCCCCTATGGTATAAAAAGCATGCAAAAGTTACCTCTAAAATATTCAAATATAAATTGATCTCGGATCTTAATTACATTTCCTCCTTATGGCATATCAAATAACATCTTTGTGGCTCCTATGCAACACCCAAATCTCTCTCTGTAATCAAATCAAAATGATAATTTTGAATCTTTGATGTCTTTAATGTATCTGAGTTATCCGTGACACCATACTTCTCATGAAATCTTAGTTATCTGAGTTATCTATGAAAACATTCTCCTATGGCTATACAAACTTCCCGAGGCACATTTTTTTATGGATGATAGCCAAAGTTCATATTCAAAAAAAAGGCATGGAACTAACCTAATGTTACCTATATCCTACATAATGACAAGGACCGAGATATATTTGCATTAGAAGAAGGACTGAGGATCTTAATTTATTACTACAGGAAGGTCGAAAGGTTTGTTTGGGTGCAGGTTAGAGACTCAAGTGAACATTAAAGGGATGAGAAAGGTTCGTTGACCGAAAAAGAAGGGTTTCTACAACAAGCTAAGATTGGAAAAATATTCTTGATTTGAATGGGAAAATTAGGTTTTTTGTGCTAAATTCCTCTTTAAAATATAAACAAAGTGCTTTAGGATTATGAGGTACATTGCAAGTTAACCATGAGTTTTTATGTTTTTTATGTAAATTTGATGAACAAAACACTGAACAACAAAATATAACATACATGAACATCACCATAAACAATAACAAAACAACACATGATAAAGGATTTCACTCCTCCTGGGCTCCGTCTCCTTGGTCCAGATTCCAATGGCTTGGCCCTCTTCAATTATGCTCAAAATTTTGATTACATTCAATTAAAATGCTCAAACATCTCTAAAACCTACTCCAATGGCTCCAGAATGCCCAAAAATTTTTGTATGTCCTCTTTCTGCTTCGAATTTAGTCAAAAACTAGAGAAGTTATGACTTCCCCAAGTTTTGGCATTAACTATACCCCAAATTCCACCAAATCTCACACCATCCTTAAATTTCACCTCCAAATCTGCTAACTGAGCGCCAAATTGCCCAATTTTTGGGTGAAATTGTTGGGACACTAATTTTTCCATTAAGGCCTTAAATCTAATTTAAAAACCATTATAATATGGTTTAAATAATAAAAAATAATAATATAAATTCGGGTGGTTAACTCTAACCGTTGGCGATTTATATTGTAGCGGTCACATGGGGGTTGATGGCAGTTATGACGATGGATTAAGTGGCGGTTTAAACCTCCACGCCCCCGGTCGTGGCCTTTGGTTATATGAAAACATTGTTTGGTTGGGGGGGGGTAGGGGCTAAGCCCTGGCCCCTACACCCATACCTCTGCTTGCCAAAATTTAAATAGAAAATTGTGCCCATTGTATAAACAAGGAACAATGATGGCTTATTGGTAATGCATGGTGTTTTTGTGGTGGAGGTCACGGTGTTGATCCCAGTGTAGTGCAATTTGAGACTTAAACGAAATTTTGTGGCCTCCCATGTTGCCACGTGACGGCCTCCTGTTGGGCCACGTGGCAACATGTGGTTGGCCACATTCCCAACCAATCACAACTTGCCATTTCAAACCAATGAAAATGTGCCACTTGGCACAACATAATTTTCCAGAGGAAATCTCGTTCACTAGTCAACCTGCCAACTGGGCATGCCTAGTCAATAGTACGAACTGCTGACTGGACTGTCCCTGCTTTTTTTTCAAAAAATTGCTTGCTTGAAAAAGCGGATAGAACATGTTTTTGGGAGAATACGATTTCGGTTTTCTGTTAAATGAGTTTTCATATTTAGAACAATGATATCTATACGGTAGTTCAGGTTCCACACCATTCTGACAACTTTCATTTTTTAGCATAATTTTGAGCACCTAATCACTCCTCCCCACTGGAAGCTTTTGGACCCCAAAAGATCACTTTTAGTTGTTCAATAGATGAGGGTACAGTTACCTCACCTTTCCAATCTTGACCCATTTGAATTTTCTTGGATTTGTGCCTTTGAGCCCCACACAAAGGTAGTCTACACTCCCTCATTTTGATGTCCTTGTTCTTCTATCAAGAATGGTGTCTTGTTGAAGCTCATCAAGGTATTCTAGAGAAAAGTCTTTAATATATGGAATCTAAATAGTTTCTTCTTGATCTTCAATCAAAGGAGGCTCATACAACCTTAAGTTCTCAGCATTAATAACAGAGTAAATTTGCATGTATGAAGGCAAATCTAACTTCAAGGCACTATCACCAATCTTTTCCCAAATTCTGGAAGGACCATAATGGATTGGTTTTAGTTTTTTAACTTCTCCTTGAAGCTTCTCTTTGCTAATGTTAATCCAAACTTCGTCACCAACTTGGAACTTGTGATCTACACGATGCTTTCTGTGCCTTGCTTTGTACTTGCCTTGGCTCTTTTCAAGCTGATCTTGAATTGTTTGATGTATCAATTGGCTTTCTTCTATGAACTTCTTGGCTTTTTCTATGTCACTATGGCCATCAATAGCAACATTCCCAAAAATTAAATCCAATGGCAATCTAGGCAAGTATCCAAGACATGCCTCAAATGGTGATGTTTGTGTAGAGGAGTGTTTTGCACGGCTGTATGTATGATGAATGTAGTGTAAATTTTCATCCCACAACTTAGGATGCTTGTTGTAGTATTCTCAAAGAAGATGTTTGACTATTTGATTGACCACTGCAGTTTGACCATCAGTTTGTGGATGAAATTCAATACTGTTTTTCAACTTGTTATCCATCAAGTCCCACAAACTTGGCCAAAAATTCCTAACAAATCGAGAATATCGATCAATAAAAATGGATGTGGGCAACCCAAAATGAACCCAAAAATGATGAAAGAATAGTTGACTTTCTTTTTTCAGTTGTTATTTGATTTTTACATGGCATTAATATACACATCTTGTTGAACCTATCCAAAACTACATATAAATAGTCATTTCCTCTTTTTGGCAATCGAAGACTTCCTACAAAATCCATATAAATACTCTCCCATGGATGTGAAGGTACAGGAAGTGGTGTGTACAATCCTAACATCCTATATCTAGGCTTACTGACTACACACAATGAACAAAATTTAATGAAATGTGACACAATTTCAAGCATACGAGGCTAATAACAATACCTTTGAAGATGTGACATTGTTTTTCTTACACCGAAATGTCTGAAAATAAGAGAAGTGTGTGATTCCATTATGATATTCACTCTCTCCCCCTGTGGAATAAAAATCTTTCCCAAATGATACAACAAGTTATTATGTACATGGTAATCCAATTCCTCTACTTGGTTTCCTTGACTCAAGTTTGCATAAACATCTTGAAATTCATTATCAATTGCATATTTCTCAATATAACTTTCATGCAAAACATAATTATGCTTGAGTAAATTAGTTGCACTAACAATAGGCCTAGAAATCATATCAGTAACCTTGATGTATATACCTTTCTTATACCTGATGACCAAGTAGAATTGTTGAAGGAAACCCATCCATCGAAAGTGCCTTGATTGCTGCAACTTAGTTTATGATGCAAGTATTGCAATTATTGGTGGTTGATGTGTATGATGGTTTCCTTTCCCATCAACTAGTGTTTCCACTTTTTCACACTTTTAATCAACACATAAAGCTCCTTGTTATAAGTAGGATATTTAATCATTGCACCATTGAAAGTTTCTGAATGAAATGAAATGGGCTTACCATGTTTCATAAGGATTGTAAGCATCAGCTTGAATCTCAAAATGTTGTCTCAAGTCTAATAGTGTAAGTATTGGGGCTGAATTAATCTTCTCTTTCAAAGCATCGAATACTTTTTGTTGCTTTCCTCCTCACTCGAAGACCTTTTTCACACTATTCAATTCATTAAATGGAGTTGTGATAGAAGAGAAGGTAGCAATAAATTTCCTCCAATATTGGGTTGCTCCCAAAAAGCTTCTTACCTCAGTGACTATCTTGGGAATTGGCCAATTCACAATGACCTCAACCTTAGAAGGGTTTATCTTCAACTAACCTCCTCCAACAATATGCCCCAAGTACACAAAGAAGTTTTACCAAATTCGAATTTTGACATCTTAAAAAAAAATTGTTCTTTCCTTAAGACATCAAGTACTTTTCTTACATGCATGACATGTTCATCGTGGGATTTACTAAAACTCAAGATATCATCTAATTAGACTATGAAAAACTCATCAAGAAATGGCCTCAACACATCATTCATCACACACATGAAGGTATTAAGAGCATTACATAAACTAAAAGACATAACTAGCCATTCAAACAAATCTTGCTTTATCTTGAATGTTGTCTTCCAAATGTCACCTTCAACAATTATAATTTGATGGTAATCACTCCTCAAGTCCAAATTATTATAATACTTTTCATATTTCAAATGATCAAGTAAATCATTTATTCTAGGAAGTGGATAACGGCTCTTTACCATAATTTTGTTCAATACATGGAAATATACACACATGTGCCATGTTCGATCCTTCTTTGGCACAAACACAATAGGTGACCCGCATGGAAAAGTACTTGGTCGGATGATCCCTTTGTCCAAAAACTCTTGAATTTTCTTTTTGATTTCAGCACTCTCCAACACCGACATCCTATACATGCCAATGTTAGGAAGAGGACAATCTTGCTGCAAATGTATTTCATGTTGGATTCCCCTCTTGGGAGGTAATCCCTTTGGTTCCTGAAACATATCATTATTTTGATTAACCACTTCAATCAAATTAGATTTAAACTTTGGATCACAACCTTGAAATGCTTCATAATCAACATCATTATTTAGTTTAATCATAAGAAGCACAAATTTCTTGCTTGAATTCACTAGTCTTTTCATTTGTCTTGCATTAACTAATAAAAGATTTAGTTTCTTACGATGAGCTCTCATAATATACTCCACACCATCTTTGAACAATTGGTAATTTTTTTCATGGTGATAGAAGATGGTTTTTCTATCATAGAGGTACTATAATACCCAAAACAATTCCTAAAATGTCAAGTGGTACAACATCTAATTCAACTTCGTCAATGAAGTTTGTTGGGTTTGCAAACCGAAGAATGCACTTTCTTGTAACCTGTAAATTTGTGTTCTTGCATATCCAACCCAATGGATGTGGTTTGGGATGTGGAATGGTTTCAAGATTAATTTTATTGACTAAGTATTTATATATCAAATTGGTTTGAGATCCACTATCAAATAGTGTGTTGATTTTTGTATGTTTTGCAATAACCCTCGCATGGAATAATTCAATCCTTGTTTCTTCATTTGGAGTACTACTGTGACAATTTGATGAACTAGTGCTAGCAATGGATTCTTTTCCTTTCATACCCATGGCTATAATTCTAGTTTCATCGCCCGAATCGGATCCAAAATCTTGTTGAGTGGTTGCAACTATTTTTTGTTTTCATTTGTTGTTGAATTTCTTGGGCCTCATCTCTGGATGAAGCTTCCAACAATGTTCCTCATCGTGACCCTATTTGGAACAATGTTTTCATGTTATTTTCTCTCCTTCCTTTTTAATGGGTGCATTTTTCTTTCCCTTTCCTTTCTCTCCACCCTTAAATGGCTTATTTTTACCTTCTTCAGGAATATTTTTCCCTCTTGCCTCAAGGTGAGTGGCTTGCACACAAACCTCATCTAGACTAGTGGGATTGAACATAAGGATAGTATGCCTTAGGTAGCTATGTAAACCCCCTATATACTTTAGCAATTTGTCTTGTGATTGAAAATAAACACCTAACATAAGGGATCTTCTTCTACATTATTGGGTGTAATCTTGCACATTTTGACCTTTAAGTTGTCTAAAGTTCTTTCAATTCATGATGCCTTTCTATATATATGCTAGAGGGTAAAATTTCCTTTTAATTGAAATAATTAAATCATACCATCATATTGAGATCTTACCATGTATTTTTTATTTCATCTTGTGTCTTGGCTTGCCACCATATTAGTGCTACACCCTCCAGTCTCAAGGAAGCTAGTTGAATCTTTGTATCATCATCTTGAAGTTGTGAATCCTGTAGTAGACCTCCAACTGATGAACCCAATTTTCAAAGCTTCTTTGCATTCACTTCACCATTATACATAGGCAGCTCAAATATAATATCAAGTTTTAACAAGGGTTTTTTACCAATTCCTTTTAAGGTATGTTGATGAGTGTGAGTAAGGGTTGTAGTAGTGGGAGAAGATGAAGATTGAGGTGACGATGGTGGTGAGGATGATGGTGGAGTAGATGGTGGTTTATCACCATTTCCATTACCTCCTCCTCCTAGAGAACCCTATCCTCTTGGAGGCTTGGAGCTTTCACCCTGCAACATTGTATTCCTCTTGTAGTATCTTAAGAGACAATGCCTTGGCTGTGGAAAGGAATAAGTGCTTAAGACATTTTTAAAAATGTGTCACAAAAGTAATTATATCAGGTGGTCTTCGTTCAATCCCTTTGGAAGCTAATTCTTTAAAACCTTTAACAATATAGTATAATGAAAGACTCTACAATGCCATTAACTGTTGATATATGAATGGAAAATAAGAACTGTAGAATAAACTTAAAATGATATGTTGTAACACAGAATCTATCACTTTAAATTTCAAAATGAATTTATGGAGAGAGAGGAAACTCAAAATAATAAGTTGTAAACACATAATATATTTCTTTTAAGTTTCAGAGAGAATGTGTGAAGGGAGAGGAATTGGAGTGAAGGAGCGCAAATTAAGGCGATTGAACTCTTACTCACAAATTTAATTAAGATACCGGAAGCTACTTTACTTCACTTCATTCCAGGAAGAAGGAACACAAAATGACATAGGAAAAACGAATCACCATTAATAGTTGGAGGAAACTTGATGCTTCTTTCATTAATTCCTCATAAAATTAAGTACCAAAGCTTTAGTCTTTCAGAGGTCCAAAACTCAGAACCCCTCTTCTTTCTATCTATCTTGCTTAAATACATCAAAAACAGTTTGTAACTGCTAAAAGTTCTTAAAACTACTTCGACTACCTAAACTGTTAAAACTACTTATTAAACTGCAATGGAGGACATCACTATAGCTTCGATATTAGCATACAAAGAAAACAAATTGAAACTTGAAATATCCTTCTTTTTGTTGAATCTGATTTGTTGTTGATGCATCTCCCTGAAGCATTGATGTGTCTCCATCACAGATCGAACATCCTTGCCCTACATCTCTTCCAGAGTTCACTGTTTGTATTTTCTGCTTTTTGTCATGTCTTTTCTTTTTCTGATGCGGTATCCGAATAGTTTTGCAAAATGCCTCTTTTCTCAACTTGACCCAGCTATGGATTTCCCAACACTGCCACCATATGCTCCTTGGCTTGACTCTGCCCATGCCTCTGTGCTTCAAACAATGCTATCATGTCACGTTTGTCCTGAATCTGCCTATTCTACACAGGCCTGCAGTGTTCAGTCGTCCATTTATTTACAAGGCGCCACCGCATACCACACTGTTCTGCACAGGTTCAGGCATTACCCAAGTCGATTGCCTGCGTTCACATTTATTCATAAAATGACACAACTGCAAAAAATCATGGCCTTTAAAAAAATTTAAATTAACCTTTGAAATGTATTGCGTCCGCTTTTCCATCGCATTTCGGCTTTCCCTGCTACTCTGTTATAAACCTCCTCTAACCTCAGATGTGATTTCTCAAACGAAAGACCCTTACTTCCGGATCTGAAATCCTTTGCAATTTAACTCTAAGACTACTTCGCATCCATCCCTTATCACAATTTTGGCCTCTGGTGTTCATAACATATTCCTTAGCATTGTTCCTCTAAACTTGCAATGTGCGATGCGCGATAAAGGCGGGGATGACGTGGCAAGCGGAGGTGGGGTTGATCATAAATCACAATCAGTGAATTGAAACTTATCGCACTTTGCACTTCAATGTTCACAACAAATTCCTTAGCATCTTCCTTTATGAACTTGCGATGTGCGATATATGATCGCATCACATCGCAATATCGCAACATTAGGCCTCATCGCAGATCAGATTTTATAACCTTTACCTCGTCGGTACTTTGTAGCTCCATCGTTTTTTCATTTCCTCTAATTGCTGCAATAAGTTATCACATTTTTGTGCTGTGATCTCCGTTGTCCATCTCTCCACTTCAATTCTGCGCTTCGATCATGATCGTCTATTTTCTCCTTTATGCCGCCTACCAAACTCTTAAGTTTTTAGGGAAAATGAAAATAAGCCTGACTCGACCTTGACCTACATGTAATGCTCTGAACACATCAATCGGCCTGACTCGACCAGCCTTCACATCTCCACACATAATGTTAATACACCAACATATAAATCAAAATTATTTTTCGACATACAAAAATTTTACATTTTCTAACATATATGATTTTTTTTGGTGTTTTGAGAAATATTTAAAAAGTAAATGCAAATGAGCTACAACACCTCTCTTCATAAAGGAATTTCACCATCTCTGTCATGTCAAATAAATTCTTCCTAAAATCCTTCTCATCCTCCTCATGTTATAATTTCCTCCTTCATGATATAGGCTTACTGAAGCCTCAGTTACAACAAGAGGTGAATCTTGTGGTGAATATTGTGAAATATGTTCCCTCCATATCCATGCTCCAACTTGAGAACCTACACCCACAATCTTGCATTCTCCTCTTTTGAGCTTTAACCTTGTAATCATTTAAATACTTGCAAAGCAATTAAATCCTCCTTGCACAAGTAAACTTATTGCTCTGATACCAACTTGATCTGAATGGGAAAATTAGTTTTGTTGTGCTAAATTCATCTTTAGAATATAAACAAAGTGCTTGAGGATTATGAGGTAAATTTCAAGTTGACCATGAGTTTTTATGTGTTTTATGTAAATTTCGTGAAAAAATTAACATGAAAAAAACATCGAACAACATCATATAACAGACATGAACATCACCGTAAATAGTAACACAACAACACATGATGAAGGAGTTCACCCCTCCTTGGCTACGTCTCCTTGGTCCAGCTTCCAATAGCTTGGACCTCTTCAATTATGCTCAAAAGTGTGAATACATTCATTTAAAATGCTACAATAGCTCTGAAACATGCTCCAGTGGCTCCATAATGCCCAAAAATGTTTGTCTAGCCTCTTTCTACTTCAAATTTGGTCAAAAAATGGAGAATTTATGACTTCCCCAAGTTTTGGATTAATCGCACCCCAAATTCCACCAAATCTGGCACCATCCTACAATTTCGCCTCCAAATCCGCTAACCGAGCGCCAGATTACCCAATTTTCGGGAGAAATTATCAGGGCACTATTTTTTCGACTAATGCCTTAAATCTGAATTGAAAACCATTATAATATGGTTTAAATAAAAAAAATTAATATAAATTCAGGTGGTTAACCCTAACCGTTGGCGTTTTATTTTGTATTAGTCACATGGGAGTTGATGGCGATTATGACGAAGGATTAAGTGGCGGCTTAAACCTACGTGCCTACGGTCATAGCCTTTGGTTATATGCAAACATTGTTTGGGGGCGGGGGGGGGGGGGCGCTAAACCATGGCCCCTACTCCCATACCTCCACCCACCAAAATTTAAATAGAAACTGCGCCCATTATATAAAAAAGGAACAAAGGTGGCGTATTGGTAATGCTCGACATTGTTGTGGTGGAGGTCATAGTGTAGACCCCAGTGAAGTTCAATTTTAAACTTAAACAATATTTTGTGGCCTCCCGTAACACCACGTGGCGACCTTTGGTTGGGCCACGTGGCAGCATATGGTTCGCCACATTCCCAACCAATCATAACCTGCCATTTTGAACCAATGAAAATGTGAAACTTGGCACAACATAATTCACTAGAGGAAATCCCATTGACCAGTCAACCTACCAACTGGGCATGCCCAGTCAGCAATATGGACTGTTGACTGGACTATCCCTGCATTTTGTACAAATTTTTTCCTATTTGACAAAGCATACAAAGCGTGTTTATGGGAGCATATAGTGTCATTTTTCTACGAAATGAGTTACGCCAGATTCAAAACAACGAGATCTATGTGGTTGTTCAGGTTTCACAACATTTCATTTTTTAGCATAATTTTGAGCACCTGAGCAATCAATAACCAAAATCTGATACAAATGTAGCAAGGGTTGTGAGTTGACAATCTTAAAGGTTTGCAATAGGTCTGAGGTCAAATAATTGACTATACTATTGTGAAGTAATACTACGAAAAGAGATCAAAATTTTAAATTTTCAAAGATAAGATAATTTACAAGGCCTATGTTATTTGAAGACTACATCAATCACAAATGAAATGCTATGAAGGATCTTCCCTAGGTATATTAAAATAACATGGAGCGTGAAGTGTAAATCTTATGCTTCATTTTCCAACATCAGAAGCATTATAAAATTGTTTGTAAAAAAATGATGAAAAATAACCATGAATGAAAATTTGATGAGATCCATCTCCAGTATAAAGGCCATGTGTGTTGCAAGTCCAAGATACACATGTAGAATTTTCTACTCACCATGAGCAGAGGTGTTCATCAGAGATCATATTTACCTCCACTAATCAAGTGTTGCAGTGACATTTTTCCAAACACAATCCAACATCTCGATGAAGGATTGACACTTAATGACATTATCCAAGATTTGGAAGAGTGATATTTAGAGTCTATGACCTGTAGAAAATAGTAAAGGTTTGGATTTATGGAATTTAATAGTCTAGGGTAGGAAGGTAAATACCCTAGGTAATCATTTGTAAACCTTAAAGCTGGCTTGAAGAAGAAAGTCTAGGGTTATGAGAAAAACCCTAGGATTGAAAGAAGAAAATCTAGATAGGAATAACATGATGATGATGATGTAGATAAGGATAAATTCATTGATGGATGCAAGAATAAAAATTATAAGAAGAAGTTGATTCTCTTCTCAAAAAAATAAGTACCCTATATCTCCTCCCTTTGAATTTTATTATTATTGTTGTCTTTATATTTCATAGTCTCTTGTACTTTTCTTAATTTCATTTGTTCTCCCATGGCTTCCTAGTAAGTATTGCAAGTTGATGAGAAGGGTTGTATAAGTCTTGATAGTAGATGAAGGAAATGGAAGAACATAGCAAAGCAAGAAGAATTTCCTAGTCTGGAATATAGAAATAATTGGAAGACTAAAGTATCTCTTATCCAATAAGATTAAATTTCTAGTATGTACTAGATAACATTCAAGAAATAAAGAATGTTCTCATAGTAAGAGGGAGAGGATCATGATAAAACATTTGTCTCGATTGGAAGAGTTACCCATGGATTTTGAAGAGAATATCATGATTGAATAAGGGTGTGTAGCTAGAGATTAGTTGATTAAGAATAAGAAATGATCTTGACGGTATGTTTTCTAAAAATATAAGGACTCTTGAATCAATGTATCCTTCAAAAGGAGACTAGAAGTATAATTTGACTTAAAGGGCCCTGGACTGATACCCTACTACTCGGAGGTATCGAAAAAAAACTAATGAATTTTTTTTTTATCAAAGGAAGCATGAGACCAATATCCACCAAAAGCTTGGAATAATGGAAGCTATGAAGCATTGATCCATATTTTATTTGGTAGTTGATATGCTCCTTGATATATTTGATTCAATTTTGCATTGTTTGGGTTGAAAATGTTGATGATGAGAAAAGAGGAAAATAATTTGGTAGCTTTTGCAGTTAGCTATGAAGCAATTTTGGCTCCATAAATTTTTTTATGGACTATTTGATGACATGCTAGATGTGACCTTGATACTTTGATAAAAGTTGTATGATGATTATTAAGAACCATTTTTTTATGGAAGGACGAAGAACTTTATGATTTGAGAGCATGATGCTGATAGGATCCAAGAAGCTACAACTGATCTCTATGATTAAACATGTAGCTAATATAAGGGAAGAATTAATACTTAGAGAAAATCTTGGGCTTGTGAATTTCTCCTCCCTTGTTGAGAGGGAGTGAGGTTGGACACATAGTTCTCCTTGTGTCATGTATTGTGACGAGGATTGACAATTGTAATTCAAGTACATAGACATGGATAAAGAGAATGGTGGATTGGAAAAGCATATTGGACATACATTCTTGAGTCACGTATTGTGATAGATTAGGATTAATGCCCTAAGCCAAATACATGGACTTGGTTAATGAATGGTTTGGTCGAATGACATTTCCTTGAAGGAAATGGTCTTGTGGAGGAAATACTTTGGTGATACCAAATGGAGTATGTTCCTCAAAGAGGCAGTGTGGTGTCCTATTGAATGCCTCCCAAAATTGTGCTCTAATCTAGTGGAGAGATAGATCTTACTTTCCAAGGCCTTGGTTATGTCACAATGATGGTTATGATGACGCAATCATCATTGAATCTTATCAATATGGATCCTTTCTTATATGAATATTTCAACTTGATTATATCCTAATGAGCCATTATGAATACATCCCCAGTTAAGAGGGAATGTTGGATATTGTATCTAGTTTCAGTCTTCATAATGTAAATTTATCAATGATGTATTTTTATATTTATTATATTTTTTTAAAAGCATGTTCTTCATGCTTAGTGAGTCAAAAGGAGTCAAAAATAATTTATTATGAGTCAAAAGAAAATGTACTTGATTCGTGTCCCATTTGGACATTTGTAAGAAGAAGGAAATCAAATTTTATGTTGATTCATAAGTCCACAAGTTGACCAAGTTTTCCCTCCTTGGAAAAGTGAGCCTAATCCTCCAAAAGGCACTGATTTGGCCTACGTCGAAAAATATATATAAGAGACAACTTCAACCTACTTGGATTTCATTCATTCAACCAACAAGAAGAACATCTAAATAAATTGAGGGAGTAATGGAAACTGAGTCAAAGGATAGAGAAGAACAAATTCAAAAGACGAATAATGTTCCAAGTTGACCCGAAATTGACCTTGGAATAGCTCGTAAGTGTGGACTGTAATTTCTGTGAAAAAGGAAACAAATTTCTGACGTAGTTGCAAGCTGAAATTTGGCCCTAGTTGTAGGACCATAATTCCTGAAGTTTGACCAGTTTGGAGCAAGTTTGAATAGAATTGACCTTGACTTGGAGGATGGTTTGGACTTGGTCTCTTGGTGGTAGTTTTAGTCTCGGTCTTGGTCTTAGTAATCTCATTTTTTATCTGATTCTATAAGAGAAGGATTATTGGGTTTTTCCCTTGTGGGGTTTACCCTAACTAGAAGCCTAATTTTGGTGTCTTTTGTCTCTATGTGATCTCTATATTCCTGAAAGATTGAACATTTGTATAATTGCTTGATGAAGAAGATATAAAAAGTAATAAAGAAGATATCTAATATTCACAAGTAATTATCGAGAAGAGGAAACAAGTGTTGATCTATATTACAATTGGTTTTTCCAACAAGCCGAACAAATGGGGAATGAATAGAGACAAGAATGAAAATATCTTGAGTAGGAACATAGGTCCAAACAAAGGAAGGCAAGATGAATGAGGCTCACTCTATGCTCACAGTAGAGAAGAGTTGAGCCAAGGAGAATGGGTCATGCACATTTTCTAGTGGAATGAGCCATAGGTCAAGTTTTGGTTTTACAACAGTAGGTGAAGAGGAGTATAGGCCGATTTGAGTAGTCATCTTGCCTACATTGAGGAATGTTGTGCCCTAGTCATGTGAGGAAAGATTGGAACAAGTTGGGGAGTTTTTCTCTTGTACTTGGTGTTGAAGAATGTAACTAGCTTTGGTATTCATAATTGTACTTGTCAAAATAAAATAGTATTATTAAATAAAATTACTTATTAAAGCATGGGTTTCATGCTTGGGTTATTGTTTTCTATATCAAAGCCTCCATTGAAGGCTTCTAGGTTTTGTCTTGAGTCATTAGAGTCATTTTCATTTTTACTAGACCCTTCTTGGGCTTTTGTATCATGTAAAAAGAAATACTTTTTAGTCAAAAACATAACTTGTCACCTCCACACCAAGACGTCACTATCCCCAGGAAGTCAACCTACATGAGCGCAATTTGACCTAGTAGAAAGGCTATATAAGGAAAGACATTTGACCTATTTCTCACACTCACTCAACAACTTCGATCTACAAGACAAAGAAGCAGAAAGAGTGAAGCTGGAGAAGGAAGAATTTTGTTAGGGAACACTAAATCAAATTTTTGGGCTATCTTTATCTCACACGTGCGAAGTTTTGTGGGCAATTTTTTGGGCCGAAAATATTTTTCTACCGCAGGCTCGAAATTTTGAAGCTGGGGTCGAAGTTCTGCTATTAGGGGGATCAAAATTTTGGACTGAAGTTGCTGCTGGGAAGATGTCATTTTGAGTACTTTTTCAAGATCATCTATTGCAGGGAAGAGATAACTTGGTGATTGGAGGATGTCTTTGCCTAGGTATAAGAAGTCTGGAAGCGTCTCATCTTGAATTGAATTACTGAGAGAATAGTTTTTGACTGGGTTTTCCCCTTAAAGGGGTTTTCCCCTTGTTGTGTACCTACATCTTGTGTCTCTTGTTCTTGTGATCTTCATACACATATAATTTGTTAATTTCTTGATGAAATATAATCTAATAAAAAAGTATAATAGGAAAACATAATTCACAAGTAATTATCAAGAAAGAGGAAGCAAACCCTAATCCCTACTAGCATTGATTTCTCAACATGGTATCAGAGTTAAGGTCAAAGAAGGTTGGAGATCACTTTGTTCGATTAAAATATAAGGTTAATCCCTCTATGACAAGTTAATTGAATATGGGATTCAATATTATAATATTTTTAGAAATTTTGATTGGAAGGATCATCTACAACCTCTCAAAGAAAGTCAAAAGTGAAGGTTTCTTAGTTGCACTCACAGGTAATCTTGATGATGACAATGCATGGATCATTGCTAGTGTATCTTCAAGAAACATGATGGGAGAAAGTGAAAAAACTCATACTCTATCAAAGGAACCGCCATCTCATGCAGTGGAACTAGGACACAACAACAATTATGCAATCAAGGGCATGGGATCTACATCATTGAAGCTAGAAAATGGAGCAAATCTACACCTCAACAATATACTCCATGTTCTAGGTTTTAAAAATAATTTAATTTCAATTTCTTGTTTAGAAGATAAAGGAGATAGGGTTTCCTTTGTAGATGGAAAATTTTTGGCTTGGGGAAATGATTCAAGCATTGATAAGATGAACATTATTGGAGTACGTGAAGGAAGGTTATATAGATTCATAACACCATCTCCTCAAACCATAATTCACATGGAGATCAATCCTATCGAACTATGGCATAGAAGATATGGGAATGATATACATTTCAAGATCATTCCCTATGTTAATCAAATGGTAAATGGAATCCCCAACATTAATTAATATCATGAAGGAGTATGTAAGTGATCTTCTTTGGGGAAGAATACAATGAAACCTTTTACAAGAAATGATACAAGGTCTAAGGAAATATTAGACCTCATTCATTCTGATGTGTGTGGTACTATGTATAACAAATCTCTTGGAGGCCATCTTTATTATGTGACCTTCATTAATGATCAGTCTAGAAATACATGGCTCTACCTTCTCAAGTCAAAGTATGAAGTATTTGAAAAGTTTAAGGAGTTTAGATCTGAAGTGGAAACCTTAACCGAAAGGAAAATAAATTTTGAGAGATTGAGAAATGGTGAGGAATACACTTCAAATTAAATAGTTGCATATTGTAAAGAATTATCTATTAAGAGGGATCTCATTGTTCCCTACAATCTCAATTACATAATGTAGTTGTAGAAAGGAATAATAGAACAATTGAAGAATGTATATGAACTATGATATTTGAGAAATATCTACTGAAATTTCTATGGGGTGAAGCAACAACGACATTAGTATATATAAAAAATAGAGTTCCTCATAGAATCCTTGAGAATATGACACCTGAAGAATCATTCACCAGAAAGAAACCATGTGTGGACCATCTTCGCATCTTTTTGTGTCCTGCATACATCCATGTTCCAAAGGACAAGAGAAAGAATTTATATTATACAAGCATTAAAGGGATCTTTGTTGCCTACAACCTTTCCTCAAAAGCATATAGAATCTACATCAAGGAAGAAAATTTGAAGTAAGCATGGATGTCATATTTGATGAGAATCGTGCCTAAAAAAAGATCCAAGGATATTCCAAACAATTCTGATGGCAAAGATATACCAGTATTCAAAGAAGAAGAAGAGCATCATGATAAGACAACTACGAACGAAGAAGAAGAAGAATAAGGACCAAGTGAACCTATTCAATCTGTGATCATAACCAAAACAAGGAAGAGGCCCAATTGGTTAAAATATACTCTTGAAGATGTTGAAGTACATGGAGCTACTAAAACTTTTAGAGAAAGCAAAAGAAGAAAGAGAAATTCAGGATATGCAACATATATGACATAACTAATAGAAGTCGAACCAACTAAATTTGAAGAAATTTCTCGACAAGAATAATGGAAGAAGGTGATGCAAGAAGAATATAAATCCATCATGAATAATGGGGTTTGGAAAATTGTTCCTAGATCAAGTGACAAAATAGTTGTCACTTCAAAATGGATCTACAAAATCAAACATGCTATTGATGTAAGTATAGAAAAATTCAAAGCTAGATTTGTTGCAAGGTGTTTTTCTCAAAAGGAAAGTACAGACTATGAATAAATCTTTGCACCTACTACAAGATATACTACTATAAGATCTTTGGTTTCACTGGTTGCTACATTAGGATGGAATACCCATAAAATGGACGTAAAAACAACATTTCTAAATGGAATCATTGATGAACAAGTATACATTGAACAAACAAAATTCTTTGAGATAAATAACAAGGACACACATGTTTGAAGACTCAAGAAATCCCTATATGGCTTGAAGCAAGCTCGTAGGGCATGGTATGCAAGAATGGATACATATCTCTTAAGAATTGGGTTCGTCAAAATTTTTTCATATCCAAACTTATACATCAAGGTGGTGGACAATGAACCAGTCATTATTCTACTATATGTGGATGATTTATTTATTATAGGTGTGGAGTGAAGAATACGAGAATGAAATAAGATGTTGGCAATTGAATTTGAAATGAAAGATCTAGGACTTATGCATTATTACTTGGGTTTAGAATTATGGCAGAAAACTGGAGAAGTATATATGGGTCAAGGTAAATACACAATCAATATATTGCAGAGATTTGGTATGATGGATTCCAAACCTATGATTACTCACATGATCACTGATGTCAAGAAGTTGAAAAGCTCTGATTCTAGTCTCATCGATCCTACTAGCTATCATAAGTTGATGGGCTCTCTGATGTATATAGTAAATACGAGTCTTGATATATGTTCTGCCATAAATTTTCTCAGTCAATTTCAATTAGAGCCTCGTCATGAACATTGGATAGTTTCCAAGAATATATTTAGATATATACATGGAAAAATACATCACTGCCTAAAGTATGATAGTAAGGAAGTCAAGTTAACATGTTTTACAGATTCAGATTGGGGTGGCAGTGAGACTGACGGAAGGAGCACTACAGGTGGATGTTTTAGTTTGGGATATGATATGAGTAGAAAACAAGAACATGTCGCATTAAGTAGTGTTGAAGCAGAATATGTTGTTGCATGCGAAGTAGAAAAGGAAGTTGTGTGGTTAAGGAATATTTTGTCAGATTTGTTTGGGAAACATCTAGATCCTACTGTGATAAATTGTGATAATCAAAGCAGCATTAAAATGTCTGAATATCCATATTCCATGCAAGGACAAAGCATAACATCAATGATTACCACTACATTAGGAGCTTGATACAAGATGGGGTTGTAAAGCTACATTATATTCTGATAGATGAATAGGTAGTCGATGTGCTAACGAAGTCTCCTCTGAATAAGAAGTTTGAATATTTTAGAAACTTGCTTGAGTTGGTCAATATTACACATTTAGTTGATAGGGAGAGATGAAGCATCTAATGGCGGATGATTGGGAGGACATATGGTCGGCCTGTGTGCTGATGTATAGATCCCAAAGAGGGATGGTGTCATTGGTCTTGGAGTTATGACCTTGGATATGCACCTATATCCCTGGGTTGATGGTTAGTTAGTAACTTGATGGTACCTAGATTGGTTGAAAGCTTTAGTCCATCTCAGTCCCACCCGGATAGATTACCCTGGTCAAGGATCTAGTCTGTAGCATTGAGTGTGCTAGAACCCTTCGTAGTTCATGTAATTTTGAAACCTTTCATGTACTTTTATATATGTGTAAAATTTAATTATGAATACCTCTCTGATTAAGAGGGAGTGTTGAAGAATTTAACTAGATTCGTTCTTCATAATTATACTTGTTAAAATTAAAAAATTATTATTAAAGAAAATGACTTATTAAAGCATGGGTTTCATGCTTGGGTCATTGTTTTCTAGGTCAAAGCCTCCATTTAAGGATTATAGGTTTTTTATTGGTCATTAGAATCATTTTCATTTTTATTAGACCCTTCTTGGGCCTTTTTCTCATGTAAAAAGAATTATTTTTGAGTCAAAAAGATAATTTGTCACCCCCACATTCGGCCCTGTCCCCAAGAAGTCAGCCTACATGAGGGAATTCGACCCATCAGAGAGGCTATATAAGTAGAGGAATTAGACCTATTTCTCACACTCACTCAACAAGTTTGATCTACAAGATAGAGAAGCATAAAAAGAGAGAAAAGAAGCTAGAGAAGGAAGAAGTTTGTTGGGGAACACTAAATCTAAGTTTTGGGCTATCTTTCTCTCACATGTGCGAATTGTTTTGGGCAATTGTTGGGGTTGAAAATCCGTACCTACTACAGGTCTAAAATTTTGAAGTTGGGGTCGAAGTTCTGCTATTGGGGGATCGAAATTCTAGACTGAAATTGTTGTTGGGAAGATGTCACTTGGATTACTTTTTCAAGATCATCTATTGTAGGGAAGGGTTGACTTAGTGGTTGGAGGAGGTATTTTTCTAGGTCTAAGAAGTTTGGAAGTGTCTCATATTGAATTGAATTACTGAAGGAAGAGTTCTTGATTGAGTTTCCTCTTAATGAAATATAATCTAATAAATAAGTAATAGAAGAAAACATAATTCACAAGTAATTATCAAGAAACTGGAATCAAACCATAATCCCTATTAGCATTGATTTCTTAACACTTGGGACTTGGATTTGGGAAAGCCCTTTATATGTTCTTGTTGGAATTTTGGGAGAAGGCTAAGGTCTTAAACCTATGCTAGTTTGCAGCCGTTGTATTATAATTTGAAGACAATTATAATGTAATTTTGATGTTTAGCGATGAAGGTTGAGAGGAATGGTTAAAAATCTGAGAGAAGTGGTGCTCAAGATTTGAGCTTGATTAAGTTGATTCTGATGGTCAAAGATTCAATTAGTTAGAGACAGGGGTTGGTGATCTTGTGTCACTAGACCATGAGAAGTCAGAGACAATTACAATATTGAAGAAAGCACTGGGACAAGTTTCATCTCATACTTCAGCAAAGGTGAAGGTGAAGGAACTAGAATTGTATGTTGATATCAAGAGTGTTAAGGTGATTGGAAATTTATGTTTCGATGTAGAGTGATATCTTGGAAAACTAAAGATTTGACTAGAGGAGGAAAAGATCAGGGTAGTTACTAGATTATTGATATTGCTAACTCTAAGTTGGTACATATGGGCTGCTTCACCAGACAACCTAGAGTAACTATTACAAACCAGCTTTTGACTAAGGATTAGCCTCTTCAGCATGAGAGGGATCTCCGATAGTAAATTATGATTTTTTCAATTAGAATTCAATTAGATGGCTAACCCTATGGTATTTTCTTGAATATGTTTGATTTCAGGTGGAAAATGTATGAGGTTTTTCCAGGTTTTTCACCATTGGGCTTATGGAGTCAATGTTAAAAATTCAATGACAATGGCTCTACTAGAGGAAGCTGAGACATGTAATGTGTATAAATTATACAAACAATATGTATATCCATGGATTAAATCCAATCATGCAATGAACTAAAGAAATGCATTTAATCCTTCTAACAATTAATTTTCGGAAATTAAACACAATCGCACAATCACACCAAGTAAAAGAAAGAAGCAAATCAATCCACAACACAAATATTTTATTGGGGAAATATTGCTGCTCAAAACCCCTCTATCTTCTATTGTATATTCAACCAAGGAATCATGAAACAATTACAATTCACTCTTCTCACGTGAGTCTGTTGCACTCTAATAACTGTCTCACACTGATCTGGACAAAATCGACCAACACTTCAATTTCCAGCCTCTTCTCAGTCTACCTGCCTTGCACAATTCATGTGGAATGCAATCCCTATTCTTTTGGAATTTCATCCTTCCTTGACTGCACAAACATCATGGGAAATCTTATGGTGTGTTAACTGCATTTGGCCAATTTGTTAATAGCACAACTGATAGTTAACTTTCCTTTAACCTTTGTCTTAATTGGGTCTTCATCAGAGCTGACATGCATGCAGCTATTAATAGTAAATCATTAGTCACTTGACATATCATTGTATGTGAATTAAATCTGATTTAATTCAATTGACCTCTCACTATTGCAACAATCAATTACAACCAGTTAGACTGACTTTAACTCACCTAAATTGAGTTAATTGATTTCTCATGCATTAAAATAATACACTATTTGCAACTTGGACTCTAAAACAAATAGAATCACTCTGCATGCCTCACCAACCACCCTCAACTCAAAATTCATGAGCTAACTGAGTCTATCTCAATCAGTTAACTATTACAAGTGATTTTGAGATAAGCTTACAATTTATTGTCCAATTTAATTAAGGGAAAATTAAATTAGACACATTTTAAATTGGATTCCACACTAATGTATCGCTAGGACCTGTGATCCCACACTAGTGTGTGTGTGTGTTCCATTTTCTTTTTGACTTTCAACACTCCCTCTCAACAAGAAAGGGATTATCAACTACCTTGATCTTTCCTCTATGGTATTCGAATTTTCTCTTAGCGATCGCCTTCGTTAGAACATTTGCATCATGATCCTCCGTGGGAATGTACTGAAGTAAACATAATGTGTCTCTGAACACAATCTTTGAGATGGTGGTATCAGATGTCAATGTGCTTGGACCTATCATGGAATATTGGATTAACCGAGAGTTTTATTCAACTTTGGTTATCACAATGTATCACCGTCAAATCCATTTGATGACCGAACAAACCAAAAAGTATCTTCCTCATCCAGATGGTCTCACATGCATCCTGAATAGCTACCATTTAATCTACCTCGGCTGAACTTAGTGCAACTGATCTTTGCTTCCTGTTGTACCAAAAAATTGTTGTCGATGCTATGCTGAAGATCCCTCTTGATGTGCTCTTCATGTCTGATGGAATTCCTGCCCAATATACATCTGTGAAGCCTTGAAGCTTCAATCTCTCTGTCCATCTGTACCATAATCCACACTTTGTAGTGCCCCTGAGATATCTCAAGACATGCTTCCCCACCTTCCAAAAGATCTTGGTTGGCTTAACCATAGCTTGGCTAAGTTGGTTAAATGCATAGCATATGTTTGGTCATCTGTTCACCAAGTACATGAACGAACCCACAAGCTTCCTGTAAACATTAGCATCCACTACCTCACCTAAAGTAGCTTCCTCCTTCCTCTAGTTTCTTGAAAGAGGAGTCTCCATGGGTTTACGTCTCTCCATGTAAAACTTACTCAGAATCTCTTTGGAATACTTGCCTTGAGAAACAAATAGCTCACCATCTCATTGCCATATCTCCAAACCAAGGAAATAGTGAAGAAGTCCCATGTCCTTCATCTCAAACTCCCTTTCAAGATCTTCTTTTCAAGAAGTTATGAGCTGCTCACCACATGTCAAAATAAGATAATCAACATAAAATACGATAATCAAAAGCTTACCATAAACCACAATCTAGTACAGGTTTTCATCTGCTTCACTCTTTGTGAAGCCCAACCCAGTGAAATAACTGTCAATCCTGGTGTACCAAGCACGAGGTGCTTGCTTCAGCCCATACAGTGCTCTCTTGAGTTTGCACACATGTGACTCCCTATCAAAGGTCTCAAAACCTTTTGGCTACCCAATGTACACCTCTTCCTCAATAAATCCATTGAGAAATGTAGTCTTCACATCCATCTGATGTATCTTCCACCCCAACTGCATTGAGAGTGCAAGGATAGATCTAATAGATGAGTACCTTGCAACCGGTGCAAAAGTATCCTCATAGTCAATCCCCTCAACTTGTGAGAATCCCCGAGCTACAAATCTAGCCTTGTACTTCTCCATGCTCCCATCTTCTGGCTGCTTCACCTTATATATCCATCTATATCCAACCATTGATTTCCTGACTGGTCTTGGGACAAATTCCCATGCACTGTTCCTGACGATGGAGTGATACTCCTCAACCATGGCATCAACCCATGTTGGTTGCTGCACTACTTCCTCAAAATAGGATGGTTCTGTCACAATAAACTTTCTAGTAAGATCCATGTATCCAGTAAATCTGTCTATAGATTGTCTTTGTCTACGCAATGAAGTATGTGCTCCTACATGTTATGCCACATCAAGTCTCAATCTGTCAGCTTCTGTGGTGCGCCTTCTACCATGTCTAGTGGATGGATTTGCATGAGATGTTTCTGCCACTCCATGATCCTTTGCATGTGGTTGCTCCACATCTTGAGGTTCATCCTTTGGAATCAAGAGTTCCTCATTTACATGTAAATCAAGCTCCCTCTCAAGGGACAATCGCATGGCTTTCTCCTCATCAAATTTTATATCCCGTCTCACAACAGTCATCCTGTTTTTTGGAAAATACACCCGATAGTTATGGGGAGTATCAGTGTACCCCAAAAATATCCTAATCTCAGCTATTGGTTCTAGATTCTTTCTAGAATATTTGGTCACATGGAAATAAACAGATGAGCCAAAAAATTTAAAATATGAAACATCAGGTTTCTTACCAAAAAAAGCCTCCTCTGGTGTACTCATGCCAAGTATCCGATGAGGACTACGGTTCTCCACAAATATCGATGTGTTTCATGCCTCTTCCCACAAATGCAGCGGTAGTCCCTAATCATGTAACATCACTCGTGCCGCACCTACAATTATTATATTCTTTCTTTCTGCAACCCCATTCTGTTGTGGGTTATGAGGTGCAATCAACTCTCTATAAATTCCTTCTTTGCTATAGAAGCTCTTAAATTCATTGGAGATGTACTCACCACCATTATCGCTCGTCAGAGCCTTCACATGCTTCCCCGTGTATTTCTCAACCAGTGCTTTGAACTCACAAAATTTTGAGAACATCTTATATTTCTTCTACATGAAGTAGATCCAACACTTTCTAGAAAAATCATCAACAAAAATCACATAATACATGTGCTTTTCCATAGAAGCTGTAGAGAATGGTCCACACACATTTTAGTGAACTCTCTCAAGGATTTCCGCTACTCGGTTATCCTTCTGGTGAAAAGTGGCCTTCGTATACTTCCCCATGGTACATCCCTTGCATGTGTCTATTCGCGCAAGGGCACCCTTTGGAAGCCCTGTAGAACTCTGTTGCATGACCTTCAAAGTAATCTGTTGCATGACCTTCAAATCATCATGGTGTAGATGGCCCAATCTCCTGTGCCATAACTCACCCTCATCCCAGCTCACCATTTTGTCTGCTTTACCCATCAATGATATGCAGCCATCTACATCAAGTTTGTAGAGATTCTTCACATGAACCCCAATCTTCTTAACTTGTCTCGTGGCTTTGTGACAAAGGAATGTTTTCGCTTCACTGAAAACCACATCATATCCTCTATCCTCCAACATAGCAAATAAAACTAAATTATTTTTCAAGCCTAGTACATGCATGCCATCTTTTAATAAGAAAGTTTTACTTGACTGTCTCTGGAAAGTAATTGTACAAATATCAGTAGCACTATACCTCCCTTCATCACCCATTTCGATATGCATCTAGAGATCCTTCTCCTCTAAGCTACTTAAAAGTTATTTGTCTCCCATCATGTGGAAAGATGCACCACTATCCAAGTACCACACTAATCCCATCGCACTAGACACCATGATGTGGTGAGTGAGAAGTCAAACTCAAATTGCGAGGACAAAGCCTCACCTGTTGTGGATCCTGAAGCCTTCTTGTTGTTCTTATTCTTCTATGGAAAATTAGTGGCATAATGTCCATGCTCGTGAAATTGAAAACATTTCACTCTGGACATGTCATGCTTCTTTCCTTCTTTGTTGGTCTCAGATTTGGAATAGGATTTCTTTCCCTTCCCCTTCTTTGCCTTACCATCCAAGGCACAATTTTCCTCATCATCTACTTTAGATGAGGATCCATCTCTGGTATTCCGCCTGAACTATTCTTGTACCAAATCTGACCAAAGTCGCTCCCAATCTGGTAGCTTCTCCCTCCCATTAACAGAAACTTGATAACTATGCCAACTCTTGGGAAGGCCTAGAAGTGATAGGCTCACCAAGTCATCATCCTCTACAGTAATTCTGACACTCCCAACCTCATCTCGACATTGGACGAACTTGTTCAAATACTTCGGAATAATGTCACTTTTCTCCATTTTTATTTTCCTGAGCTTGTCCTTCAATGCCAATTTTTTGTGGTCACTACTACTTTGAAGCAGATTTGTCAAAAACTTCCACATTTCATATGGAACTTCTTTGCCCTGGAGACTCGAGATAATATAATCTATTACTCCCTCTAATAAGATACTCCTCGCCTTTGCAACCTTCTTTTTCCAAGCATCAAGAAGAGCAGTGTCTGCTGCTGCGGGCTTGGGAATGTCATTATCAATGAATTATTTCAACCCGTTGTCCTCCAGAACTGCCTCCATTCTGTCTTTCCATTCAATATAATTAGATCTGCCCTCAAGTGCATATTCCAATCTTAAGCCATTGAAATCCATCTTGATCCACCTATCACACCAAAGAATATTTTTGCAAATTTGAATGTTGTTCAGCACAAACTCAATTTATTCTTCACTATAGTGATTTCATGCGCTCTGATACCATGTAGAAATTATAAAAACATTATGTATATCAATCGATTCAATCTGATCATGCAATCTACTAAAGCAAGATATTGAATCCTTCTAACAATTAATTTGCAGAAATTAAACAAGATCGCACAATCACGCCAAGTAAAATAAATAAGCAATCGATCCACAACACAAATATTTTCCTAGATAAATCTTGCTGCTTGAAACCCCTTTATCTTCTATTGTATATTCAACCAAGGAATCATGAAACAATTACAATGCACTCTTCTCACAAGAGTCTGATGCACTGCAATAATTGTCACACATTGATTCGGACAAAATTGACCAACACTTAGCCAATTTCCAGCCTTTGCTCAACCTGCCTTGCTTGCGCAATTCACGTGGAAAGAAATCCCTATTATTTTGGAATTTCAACCTTCCTTGACTGTGCAAACATCATGGGAAATCCTATGGTGTGTTAACTACATCTGGGCAGTTTTCTAATAATACAATTGATAGTTAACTTCCCTTTAACCTTTGTCTCAAGTGGGTCTTCATCAGAACTAACATGCATGTAGTTATTAATAGTAAATTATCAGCCACTTGACAGATCACTGCATGTGAATTAAATCTGATTTAATTCACTTGAACTCTCACTAGTGAACAATCAGTTACAACTAGTTAGACTGACTTTATCTCACCTAAATTGAGTTAACGGATTTCTCATGCATTAAACTAATACACTAACTACAATTTGGACTCTAAAACAAATAGAATCACTCTGCATGCCTCACCAACTACCCTCAACTCGAAATTCATGAGCTAACTAAGTCTATCACACTCAGTTAACTATTACAAGTGATTTTGAGATAATATTACAATTTATTGTCCAATTTAATTAAGGGAAAATTAAATTAGACATATTTCCAATTTATTATATAAATTGGCTTCCACGCTAATGTATCGCTAGGACTTGTGATCCCACACTAGTTTGTGTGTTGCATTTTCTTGTTGACTTTCAACATAATGTTTCAATGAAGGGAAAATAGACACATAAATATTCGATGGATTAATATTCAAAGGAAGTCAGAGCATGTGAAACATGAGTTCTAAGTAATTAAATATCAAGATATTGAAAGTAAAATGTTAAGATACATGGGACACAATCTCATTGAAACACAACAAGAATCTCAGGTGAATATAAAAAACATTGTCACTGTATATTACTGATCATCCAAAAATTTACAAAGTAGTAATGTCAAATCACATTCTCCAACCCTTTTTCATTCGAATTTCTGCCTATTAATAGGCTTTTGTCACTTACATTGGATCTACCCAACTGGCTAGATCATCGAACCATCATCCTTGACACCTCATTTAACAATAAACTATATTCCTGGAACTAAATCATGACACCTAATGACTTTAGACTTATAAGCCTATCATGATTCTACCTCCTATTTATTACAACTACTAACTAAAGGAGTGCATAATTACATCAAAATAGTTAATTGCTTGAGTGGCACTAACCATCATCAAAGCATAAATTCCCTCACTAAACTAAGAAATAGTCATCCTGTTTTTAAGGAAATGATGACATGACATTTGATGATTGTCTTTTTTTGAATTGGTGAAAAAAACAACTTTGTCAAAGACCAAATCTCTGCTGGAATTTTCCATTGATACCCTTTAATGCCTCCACATGGTTGGGTGACCTTCAAAACACTTTCAAAATACCAAAATACAACCCAAAGCTCCTCGTTGCAAAAAAAGAGTGAAACAAGCAGTTTCGTAGTGTAGTTTGGTAGCAAATATATTTCACCCATCTAGCCTTCCTTTCGAATTGGGATATGTTTATTAGATAAAATGACCTAAATACAAACTTTATTTTCCTCTGATTTCGACCCAAACCATGATTTTTTTTCAAAAATTAATCTACAGGGATTTCGTAGCGAAATCTAGCCTTCAAGCCTGGGCTTCGCTACGAAATTTCCTAATTGGCAGAAAAACACTAAATTTCCCTTTTTCCTCAAAATTTCACCTTCAAAACTGGAAATGATGGTTCTTGAGTGCTGTAAAATTTTCAAAAATGTTTTAGGTCAACTTTTCAAGCTTTAGGAACATCATATTTAACAATAGGAGGTTGAATCTCCTCAAGCTCATTTATCACTGTAATTTTAAGCCCTCTTTTCTTCAATTATGAATTGATCATCTCCATTTGATCCTATAATTCTTTAACATGTCCCTTGACCTTCTTCCTTTCAGACTGTAACCATAGGTTTCTTCTTTAGCTATCCTTCTCAAAGGAAGTGTCTTCTTCAACAACTTCTTAACATTGGTTAGTGATTCATCATATTTGTTCAGCTGGTAATTTACCTCTTCTTTGAAATCCTCCATCAGCTTTCTGTCCACCTTAGGTTCTTGTATCTCTAACTTGGTCTCATTGGCATCTTCTCTCGCCTCTCTTAGATGTTCCTTTAGAATCTGTACTTCATTTTTTTCCATCATTTTTTCTTTGCCCTTCCTTTGTACCAAGACCTCTTCTACTGCTAGATACAAGTCTATGTTTTCTTCTATGATAGGTTGTGTGCCTTTGTCAACATCTTTTGTCTTCTTGTTTTCCATGACACCCTTTGCAAGTTGTAGCCCAGTAAGAGGGTTCATTGGCTGAAATAAGAAACATGCATCTTCTCCTGCAAAATCAAGATTTTAAACAATCTTGCCTTTCTTTTTCTTCTTCTTGTCACCTTCAATGTCTTCAAATCTGACAACTGGAGTCTCTTCAATATCTATGGCTTGGAGGATGTCTTCAATATTTCCCTTTCCGATTGTTTGACTTCTAGTTATCCTCCTGCTACCATGCTTAATAATCTTCTGTTTGTTGCTTGTAGGTGAAGGTTGTGGGATATATGCCTCTAGTATAGGTTTAGTTTCAACATCCATTGGCTCCAAGATAGGCTCTGCCTCTTCTTCATTTACACCTTCTGTCACAGCTGGAGATGAAGTAGATTTTGGCTTTGGAGTTTTCTTAGGTGTCACTGAATCAACTTCATAACCACTGAGGAAAAGGAAAGATGCCCAGTCTCTGTTTAATTTCTTTAATTACTCTAGCACTAAGAGTTTAATCAAACCATGGTGAAATATTGATGTTTCAGTACCTTAAGCCCTGGCTTGAACCTTATCAGACATCTTCCCTAAGCTCCTAAACAAATATAAAGGAAGATCAAGGGATTGCTTACCAGTGAAATGTAATAGGAGCCTGAAATGGTATAGGTAAACCATATGAAACCTCCCCTCACAAGTAAATTATTTCTAGATCACAAAAAACAATTTGGAATAATTTTCCTTCATATAACCTCTTGGAATCCCAGATGCCATGTCAACTCCAATGTGTTCTAGTTTGACAAATTCCTCACAACTCTGCATTTTGAATTTAGTGGCTTTGAACCACTCTTCACCTTCTCTTGGTATCTCTGTGGCCTGAGAAATGGTATCAGGTGATACTGATAAATTTAAAACTCCCACCTTGGAAGTTGTGTCTGTAAAATTCACTACAAAATCCTTTTAAATTTGAGCATGAAATCCTTGCAGCTTTTGACAGAATCGTAGGAATCCGACATTTCTAAATGCATCCATGAAACTAGGGTCTTCATTTAATAACTTGAGGTCCACAAGCTTGTTTTTGACATAAGAGCCTCCCTTGTTTACCTTCTTCCTCATAGTCATTCTCCTTTATAACCACGTTGTCTCCTTAACTGTGACACCTACAGAGAAAAACACTAGACAACAAGATGCTTATGGTGGGAGTCAACTCCTTGAAGATGATAGTGGACTGTTGCATGTAAGAATCGAACAACAGATGATAGAGAGGTGCTTTGTGTTGAGTTTTTAAAAATGGAATTTGAAAGTGGGATAATGATGCCAAATGCGGTAATCAAAGGTAATGATGAAGGTAATTACGATTTTGCATGCTTGGGTATTCATGATAACTAATTGGATGACCTCACCTTTACTCCTAACCATCAAAATTTTGAAAACTCATCGTACTCTATTTTTTTGCAGAAAAACATGATTCTGTAGTGAAGACAGTTATAAACCTGGAAGATTCGCTACGAAATTGTTAGTTGATTCTATAGCGAAATATTCCGTTCTGCAGTTATATTCGCTACCAAATGGTGAAAAAACAGACAAGTGGCACTAGAAAATTTGGCGGAAATTTTGACGACCAATTCGTCGCTATTCCGACACATAGTCGTCGCAAGAGCGACAGTTCGAGGGCGGGAAAAACGTGGTTTGTCATGCCGTCGCAGTTCCGACGCAATTAAAAAGTGCCGCACTATCGACACTTCTTCCGTCGCTTCCGAACATGCGTCGCACTTCCGACGCCTCCCAAACCGTCGCGCTTCCGACGTTTGTAAACTGTCACACTTCCGACAAAATGTGGTCCGACGTTTTGAACGTCGCTCTTTCGACGTTTGTAAACAGTCGCAATTCCAACATAATGTGGTCCGACGTTTGTAAGTTGTCGCAATTCCGACGAAATGTGGTCCGACGTTTTTGACGTCGCTCTTCCGACGTTTATAGACTGTCGCAATTCCGATGAAATGTGTTCCGACGTTTTGAACGTCACTCGTCTGACGTTTTTATATTGTTGCTCTTCCGACGTTTTTAATCTGTTGCAATTCCGACTCTTACAAGGCGTCGGTATACCGACGGCGGGTTCAATTTAAAAAAAAAAAAATGAAATTTTAAAATAGGAAAAACGTTGTTTTGAATATATTATATGAATTAAAACAGTCCATGAAGTCATTACAGTTTCACATCTGAAGATTGGAACCCAAATATCCATCCAGAAAAGTGGAAGTCCCACCCCAGACAGTGATAGAAAAATACCCCATGTCACATACAGGGACTTGATATAAAACCCAGTAACGGTCCACATGGAGATTATCGAAAAATATGAGAAAGCATCCAAATATGCCCGAGGCATCTATAAGAAAGTGAAATAGCAGTATGTAGAATAGTAAAACAACAGATAGAGTACCGACGTCCATTGTTCCAAATACAAATTAAAGTACCCAAAATCCTTGAACAGAGAAAAACGCTAATCATGCGAGGAGTGTGATATGTCCAAAATATAAAAAGACCATCAGACCATATCAATAAACCAACAACATAGACCAGCATCGCTAGTTTTGAAGGCAGAGTGATAAACATTAATCATTTTTTTTTCACAAGAGAAAAAATGTTGTTTTGAATATATTATATGAAGTAAAACGGTCCATGAAGTCATTACATTTTCACATCTGAAGATTGGAACCCAAATATCCATCCAGAAAAGTGGAAGTCCCACCCCAGACAGTGATAGAAAAATACCCCATGTCACATACGGGGACTTGATATAAAACCCAGTAACGGTCCACATGGAGATTATCGACAATCTGAGAAAGCATCCAAATATGCCCGAGGCATCTATAAGAAAGTGAAATAGCGGTATGTAGAATAGTAAAGCAACAGATAGAGTACCGACGTCCATTGTTCCAAATACAAATTAAAGTACCCAAAATCCTTGAACAGAGAAAAACGCTAATCATGTGAGTGTGATATGTCCAAAATATAAAAAGACCATCAGACCATATCAATAAACCAGCAACATAGACCAGCATCGCTAGTTTTGAAGGCAGAGTGATAAACATTAATCATTTTTTTTTCACAAGAGAAAAAACATTGTTTTGAATATATTATATGAAGTAAAACAGTGCACGAAGTCATTACATTTTCACATCTGAAGATTGGAACCCAAATATCCATCCAGAAAAGTGGAAGTCCCACCCCATACAACGATAGAAAAATACCCCATGTCACATACAACGACTTGATATAAGACCCAGTAATGGTCCATATGGAGATTATCGACAATCTGAGAAAGCATCCAAATATGCCCGAGGCATCTATATATAAGAAAGTGAAATAGCAGTATGTAGAATAGTAAAGCAACAGATAGAGTACGTACCGACGTCCATTGTTCCAAATACAAATTAAAGTACCCAAAATCCTTGAACAGAGAAAAACGCTAATCATGTGAGGAGTGTAATATGTCCAAAATATAAAAATACCATCAGACCATATCAATAAACCAGCAACATAGACCAGCATCGCTAGTTTTGAAGGCAGAGTGATAAACATTAATCATTTTTTTTCAGAAGAGAAAAAATATTGTTTTGAATATATTATATGAAGTAAAACAGTCCATGAAGTCATTACATTTTCACATCTGAATATTGGAACCCAGACTCATGGCAAATTTGTCATCCAAAAATCAAAAAATTAAGTAGACTGCCCTCATATGGGGAAACCAGTCTTGAACGTTTAATTTACAAAATTCAAAAATATTACAAAGGTCCAGCACAGTAAAATAATCTAAAAGCAGCCCAATTAAGTGGGCCTGCGAAGCAAGAAAAAAAAATTAACCAAACTACTCCTCTGGTGGCTCCTCCACGATTCGGCACCATCCTTCGGAAGGTCCAGGATCGCTAGGTGCTACTTCCACTTGCATGCCACGGCTCCCCTCCTGAAGGCCCGAATGCTGGCCGGCTTTTTCCGAGCTCAGACCCGCTAGACGGGTGCATTCTTCCTCCGTTTGGGCCTCCTCGCGGAAGACCACAGTGACTAAAGCCGTGATTCACGGGCGGTTAAGAGAGCAATTAAAGGAAAATTGCGCAGTGTGCGTCGTGGGAGAAGGTGAACTAGTGGTGGGGAAACTAGGAGCAGGGGAATCCATACGGTGGCCAGAGCCTACAACCTGACCCCGCCCACTCCTAGTATTTGGATATCGACCTGCGTAATAATCACTGGACTGGCCGGAAGTCAACTCTGTTGAGGGGCTGGAGGGAGCGCACAGGGGTTGACCTCTAGTGCTCCCCCTGCGGCAACGCATCCTATGTCGCACGTGAGGCATGGGTGCAGTCTCAGGCGCAGTGGGAAGAAGAGGAGACGGAGAAGCAGAATTCCAGGAAACAGAGGAAGAAAGACACAGACGGAACCGAGAGAAATGCATATATGCAGCAAGGTCTAAGCAGGCGCAGTTCAGCTGGCCACTTTTCCTTCTTGTCACAGTTAGCAGGCAGTGTAATCCAGCAACCGGCTCGTCTGAAAAACCATAGCGAAATGCCATTTTGTCGACCTGACTGCAATGCAATCAAAGGACGCCCATCATAATTAATCTCTGATCATTAATGACAGCCGAAGGCTGGATCATATTGGAGCATGCGGAATCGCTCACAGGAGTGGAGGTCCGATCTTGAACAGTGTTAAAACTTAATTAATGCGAATTTGATGTGAAAACTTAATTGAACAGCGTTAAATGTTAATTCGATTAATATGAAATCACCACATCCATGTCCCATCGCCTTAAACGCCATCGAATGCACCCGCAGCCGAGAGCAGGGCAAGTTTTGATTGAGGACACGTGGCAGAAATTGATTGGAGCAGATCTTTTTTTGCGCAGTGGAAATCCGGACTCAAAAAATATTAGGGCAAATTTGATAAGAAATTCGCGTCACAACTCTCCCTTTGTACGCCAGCCCAACTTCGAACTCGAAAAAGATTAGGGCGGAATTCATTTGGTTTTCACGTCACAAAATTGGTCGACATCAGCAGGCTATTTTGGAACGCGAATTTGGTTTGAATTATGGTTTATCGCTGTTTGAAGTCCGGCGGGCTCGACTTAAGAACAATTTTTTTTGATCCCATCTTATAAAATTTGTGTTGGTTTTCTTTGATAATACACATATATATAATAAATCATGGGAATACCACACTAAACATGTGGAAAAGTTATATAAATAATTATTGAGAACAATCATTTTTATGTAAAAATATCCAAATGTGATTTTGGGAAATAAGAATTCGAGTATTTGGTTCATATTGTTTTAAAGGAAGGAGTGAAATTGGAGCCTCAAAAGATGCAAGCTATTACAAAATGACCTATTCCTAAGAAAATCAAGGTTCTTAGAAGATTTTTTAGACTTACATGATATTATTGATCATTTGTTAAGAATTATGCATGCATTTCAAGTCCACTCACATATCTCTTGAAGAAATATCATTTATATGGAATGATGAGGCTACTTTGGCATTCTCTCTTTCAATGGATGCCATGTCTTCTACACTAACATCGGTTGCACCTACTTTTGGTAAAACATTCATAGTAGAGTGTGAGGCACTAGGACAAGGAATTTACGTAACATTAACACAATAAGGGATATCATTGGCTTTTAAAAGCAAGGAATTCAAAGAAAATATTTGGTAAGGAATTCAAAGAAAATATTTGGTAAGGAATTCAAAGAAAATATTTGGTGAAATCTATGTATGAAAAATAAATGGAAGCAATATTACATGCAATAAAAAATGGGGATAGTATATCATTGGGAGGCACTTTAAAGTCAAGATATACCATGATAGCATAAATTATTTTTTGAAGCTATGGATTTCATTGGAAGATTAACAAAAATGAGGAGAAAAAATGAAAAGTTTTAATTTTGAGATAATCTACAAAAAGGGTAAGGAAAATTTAGTACATGATGCTCTTTCTAAAATAGAAGAGGCCTCAAATTTATATCCAATTACATTTTCTATTCCTAGGTGGCTAGAAGGAGCTTGCCATAATGGAAAAATGACAATAGTACTAAACAAAAACTAAAATTTATAAAGGATGGGATGAACTCTATGGAGCATTGGGAGTGAAAGAGAGATATACTTTGGTGCAAATGTAGAATATTTTTATGCACGCAAGCATATTTGAATAAAAAAATATTAAGGGAGTCCCATGTCTCTCTGATGGTAGGACGCGGGGTTCCTTAAAACATCTCAAAGGATCAAAAATATATTTTTGGAAGGAATGAAGAAAGATATTCAAAATTTTGTAAGAGAAGGTCAGGTTTGCATAATAAATAAAAGAGAGATAGTAAAATCTCTAAGGTTACTTCAACCATTCCACATACATATTCAAAGACTAGAAGATATATCAATAGACTTTATTACAGGGTTACTGAAATATAAAGGTAAGTATGACATTTTTGTGGTCATTTATATAGACAAATTTTGTAGATTTTTTTTGTAGACCTCAAAGTACATAAACAACAAGCCAAGTGGCAGAAGTGTCCGTGAAAGAAATTCATAGTCTTCATGGTTTTCCTAAAGTAATAGTAACAAGAAACTTTTTGAAATAATTATTTAATATGAGTGGAGAAACACTAGCTGCCATGAGTTCTACATATCAAACACAATCAAATGGTCAAACAAAAATAGTTAACAAATGTTTTTAAGGTTATCTACAATGTTACTCTTTAAAAAAGAAATATTAATGGATGAAGTGGGTTCCTCAAGGAAGAATGGTAATATGATACTATCATACTACCTATCACACATCTACTAAAATTTCCCCATTTAAGGCCCTTTATGGATATCCAAATCCTACTATCTCATACTTTTTGCAAGACAAGTCCAAAGTATAGGAAACAGAGTCACATATGGAAAATACTAAAGAAACTTTGAAAATTATTATGGAGAACCTTAAATTGACATGAAACATGATAAAACAACAAGGGGAACAACATTGAAGTGAAAGATAATTTGAGGAGGGTAATTGGGTATTTTTTAGATTATAGCATTATAAGCAATCTTCATTCAAGAAAAAGAAGAATAAAGAATTAGCTCAAAATTGAAAACTGTTATGGCCCTAAATAATTATTCATAGGATTGCACAACTGGTATAGAAGTTATATTTTCCTTCTTCTTGCATTCATAAGGTTTTTCATGTATCTTGCCTAAAAAAGGTTTTGGGAAAAAATATGCCAATGTAAAAATCCCGCTTAATAAAGCCGTAGTCTTCCCAGGCAACGTTTTGGCCCAGAATTCGGCAAGGATTTTTAAAAAATCTGGCAAATATTTTATCAGAATCATGTTTACAGTTGTTAAAATTTAGTATTTTGAGTGCCCTGAGGGTTTTTGGTAGTGCTAAATCCATTTCCACTGTCAAAAATGGATTCCAAACACTCCAACTGCCTGATTTCTTGAATTTTAGTTGCCAGAATTTCGGCAAAAAACTGTCGTCCGGGCTATTTCATTGCCTAGGTAGACAACTCCCATAATAAAGAGACAAAATTGTTGTGCTTTCGGAACCTGACCCGAGGATTGGACATGAGTTAACAAAAAAAAGGATAGCAGAACCAGACTTGCACCCGTGGTCAAGCCCTGTACCAAAACCACGAGCGGAATCACAAAAGTGGGTTGCCCATATCGCACCGCTTTTACAGAGTAGGCGGTATTTCCTATTCGCGAACGATTCCATAGGGAATGCGACACGTGGTGAAGTGACCCCCAGAAAACCACCGTTTAACCTGCGCCATCGCACGTTAAAGCCCGATTTTGGAAGCCGAGCGAAATTGCCAAGAGTCGTTGATTTGGAGAAGGGCCATCGGACGGTGGTCACACGTTGAACTTGCCCAGAGGTTAACTAAGGTGTGCGGAGGATAGCCAGGTACAATACGAGTGTTTGATTGGTTATTGATATATATAGGTGGGGCCGGAGTATAATGAAATTGTTTAATTAAACGATTGGCGGATAATTAGCATAAGTCTGGAGCGTGATTGTTGTAAGGCTGGGTCGTGAAATATAGAGCCGAAATTTCATTACAAGTTATTTATTTAAAAAGAAACGTGGAGTATAAGTACAAAGTGTCGAAAGTTAAACATTGGTTATAAGGCTTGGAGATAATATAAAGTCATGAATATAAATTGAAGTCCAACCATTGTGGATAGTATTTATTTATCAAATTCTACGAATTTCTACGAATTTGATAAATAAACCCGAAGAAATAAGAAGTCAATTAAGACTCAGGCTGGAGGAAAAGAACGGGGTAAACCAAGGGAAAATGTTGACGGAGCGATTGTAGACACACCAGCTCTCCTTAGGGGTCCAATTTCAGTTTTGTTGCATCACACGATGATCATTCTTCTCTGGCATTTACTTGTATTGAAGATCACTATTCTAGGAATAAGGAGTTATTTTCTCCAAAAATAACCCTAGCCAAACATTGACAATGCATCAAGGATATCTTTCTATGCTTCATAAGTACATATGTTCTACTTCTAAATCATGTCTTGGAAGTGGTTGTTTTGCTGGAAATTATTCACCACTTGGTTTCATACCAAAGTCTTTTTCACATTTTCAGCATCCAGTACATGAAAAAGATAATGGTTTAAAATAACATAAATATTTTAAATTTTGCAAGAATTGTCTGGCACACTTTGAATATGAATTTTGAAGTCAAGTGCATGATGTTGTATAGGATCAAGTGTCATTTTGAATACCAAATGTTTCACAAGAAACTTCTCAACATGCTACCCTGCAGTAAGGATTAAATGACAATATTGAATCAACTATTTCCATAATAAAAGTGCACCTCGGCCATAAGACTAAGCAACTACAAATGTTGTAGATCTAACAAGACCACACAATCAAATGTATTCCACAAGGCCAATACTGTATGAAAAATGAAAAGGAGTTTGCAACCAAAAATACCTTAGGCAACTAATTCAATTAGATACGCCAAACCATCAGCAAAAAGGAAAACCAACCTACTTGGCCCCAATATTTTCAACTGGGTCCTCTAATTCAACCAATAAAAAGGCCAAAACCATAGCATTGAGATACATTTCATTACACTGTCAATAACAATAAAATTTGACTCGGCCATAACCCTTTCCTTTTATTGTTGTGAAAAGCTTTATGCATTACTCTAATGTGGCTAGTCCATAGGCCAAGTAGACCACTAGGTAACAAATATGTTTCCTTTCACCTTTGAGTTTTCAAATTATGCATACCAAATCTAAGACATTTAAGAGGGGGAACTAATACAACGTTAAAAAGAAAACCAGAGCACAAATCTACAAATTACCTCCTTAGCTACTGTCACACCATCATTAACTATTTTCAGATAACCATTCTTGCTCTCCAAGACAACATTTTTCCCTTCGCCCCAAGGGTGACTCCAACAAGATCAGCAAGCTTGTTCACACCGCCTGCAAGACAAATTGACAATGCTTTCAGTAAGTGTGAAATTGAATGCCAGACCTTATGCCAAAACAACCCTCCATGAAAAATTAAAATAACATATTAACATCAAATATAAGTGGACAAGGAAAGATCCACTGCAGTGAACTTTCACGTGCAGGTGACCTTCCTTTAAACATAATTTTTTCTCTGACCTGCAATTTTTTTGTCACTGAGCCATCCTTGTTGAAGTACAACTCCTTTTCCATAGCTCTTGTATTAACTACCTTATCTCTGTCGCGTAATCTCAAAGTCCCTCTTCTGCTTGAGCGATTAAAGGAAATGGGTGAAAAAACTGAAAGAGAAGATAATTGTCTGCCATAATTATCAAACATTGCACCCAACTTCTTCCCCTTTCCATTGTTACCCAATGAGGTAGATGTGGCAATTGTTGTCATACTGCCCAAAGTAGAGGCCATATTCTCTTATCCTGAATATAGAATTACAAGATCTTCATATTAGTATGAACCTTAAAAAACATGACTCCCATTGCTAAAAACCACTTTTAAGTTGTAACAGGCAAACTAAACAACTATCGCAACTTTTGGCAACTTCTGGAGCATTAAGAGAGAACAACCAAAGAGAAATAAAACCACAATCCTCATTTTAATGAGACCGGACTATATATTTGCATTAAGATAATAGAAAGAAATCACGACTATATTAAGGCCAGCGCAAAACAATCTTTAACCAGTGTCTCTCGCGGCCTTCAGGTTGCCATGCTAGAGGTTGCATATTTTTAATTTAAATTCTTGACCTCTCGTGCCCATCTATGAATGCATCCAATGGGATATCTACATCAAATGCTCCTTTATATCCCCGAAAACAAATTCCCTACTACAAGAGCACCAGTATTGATGGATCACCCCACACCATCCCACCCACTAGAAACGGTGAAAAAGGAAACCCGAGAAAACTACTGAAATATCTCAAGATGACTATATGGGTGGTTCTTATGAATCAACCAACCATTGAGAACATGCTCATCAATCCAAACCATGAGTATTATGTGACAATATTCAAGCAGGCACTGAATCGGATTTCTGAAGCTATGTTAGAGAAACCCTAAACTCTCACTGAAAATAGGTGAAATGTGGCACCACTCAGAGATTGACATGTGCCAATTGGTACAAGTGGTAGACAATTGGCATGCTCAAACAACGAGGTGATGCGGGAATGACATGAGGAAGAAAATATCAGAAAAGCCCCAAATCTGGAGAACTAAAGCTCATCACCAACCTGAGATTGACAACTTTACATGATGTAACCTATGAAATCGTAAATGGAGAAATCATAGTAACAATAAAGTAACCTATGTAACAATAAAGTCGGATTCATCTGGGAGTGGTAATGGGATAAATCATAGTGAACAACAGGAAACATGCAGAGTTGCTTACAATCAAATAGATGAAAAAACACATACAAAAAACCTAGATAATAATCATGAACAAGCTTAATATTGAATTATGAATTGTAAAGGAACTTACAAAATGTGACATTACGAACCTCGTCAAGCGCACAAGCAAAAATATCCTGGACATGACCCTGGTTGACAAGTTGTATTGCTCATGATGCAAGAGGATTTGTACCTGCACTGCCAAGTCAATCAAAATCCATCATTATCTATACAATAAATACAAGTAATTGATGTAGTATTTTTTACTCTAAGATGCATTCTTATGATAATTTTAGAACATATGTTGAAAATATCAAAACATACCTGAATAAGCTCCTCTTCGTTTCAAGAAAAATTTATTGGAGTCGCATGAACTTGGAACAAGCCTCCCACGATCTGAAAGAGTAGCAACTAAGTCAATAGTGACTTTTTTGTTGCTACGCTGGATCGAGGGAGGTTTGCTCCAAGATTAAATTGCTCCAATAAATTATTCTCTACTAAACAGGGCCAACCACGTGAAGGTGGAAGCTCTTATGGCCTCTCCCCCCCCCCCACATCACTCTCAATTCCCCAATACCCAATCTATATTTCATTTTTTACTTTCATGAGCATAAAAAAAATATTCAATAACTAATAAAAAAAACAATTCAACAAAAAGTACGCATGGAAACATTGCAATTAATGCTTGACATAAAAATAGTATGATAAATGAGTTGTTTGTATAACGCAAAAAACATTCCAAGTATGGTAACGTTTGTCTTATAATAATACAATATTTTACATTATCGAATTTTCTTTTTCTTCTTCCTATTTTTAAAGCTCCTAATTACATCATCAATATCATCATGCTCTTCTCCAGTTTCGTGCCTTTCGACCCGCACTGTTGACCTAGTTGCGTAGTCACGATGTCTGGTCTCATCCAGTGACGGGGCATTGCCTACAAAAATAGATAATATTAAATTTTAATTGTCAGTTTTTAAATATCATTGAACTAGTTCGGTAATATTAATAAAAAAAATTGCAATGAGATTATTTACCTGGTGCACCAGTTGTCGCCGCTGACCTAGTTGCGTTGTCACGATATCTGGTCTCATCCGGTGACGGGGCATCGCCTACAAAAACAGATAATATTAAATTTTAATTATCAGTTTTTAAATATCATTGAACTAGTTCGGTAATATTAATAAAAAAAATTGCAATGAGATTATTTACCTGGTGCACCAGTTGTCGCCGCTAACCTAGTTGCGTAGTCACGATGTTTGGTCTCATCCAGTGACGGGGCATCGCCTACAAAAACAGATAATATTAAATTTTAATTGTCAGTTTTTAAATATCATTGAACTAGTTCGGTAATATTAATAAAAAAAATTGCAATGAGATTATTTACCTGGTGCACCAGTTGTCGCCGTTGGGACTGTTGCCCTGTCTTCCTCTATGGTGGTAAGATCCTCAAGGGAAACATTCTCTGTCATTTAAAAAAAAAACGTTATAAGGACAACCATCAAGGTATAATTAGAAAAAATTATAAGTGGAAATTAATTACCGTCACGGCCCTCACTAATAGTAGCATTGTCGACCTGGTCCCCACTACAATGATCAGGTTGCACGTGAGGATCATCTATATCGGGCTCTAAAACTGGGTTATTTGCCTCGTCGGTAGTGCTACTCCCCTGATTTAAACAAAGTTGTTAGACATTAAATTTATGGACGAAAACAAACATATTGAAAGGTTAATGTTTTACCTTATCAGGCATTTTGGATCATGGGACCTGCCCCAAGATTCTGCGATGTTCAACTACAGCTTGATAGCCAAAATGGAAAGCGATATTTTTATCTTCCTCTGTAGTTTCTGTTCCGAAGTCATCACCCTACATTACATATGATTGTGTATTTTTAATCATATTTGATAGGATTACAAAAATTTTGGAAGGCGATACAATTAATTATAAGATGTTTAGCTACTTAATTACAATTCTTGCAGCTAATTTCAAGTAGCCGCCCTGGCCTAGCTTATGATGGCCCCTTTTCTCAATCCTAGCTTTGGTTGCCTTTGAGGTGTCAGGCAACCTAGCATCAACAAAATTGAAGTTAGATATGATGTAGCACACTTTTATTTTAGACATAGAGAAAATTAAAGCTATTGAATTAAAGTTGTAATTTACCTTGCAGGTCCAGTTGGCATTTTTCCTTCTTTCTTTGCCCTTTTCTCTTTTCCGTCATGGATGAGTTCTCTCCACTCACTCTTTGGAACTGAAAGAGGATGCTCATATCTAGGATTAAATTGAAATTGCGTCCTATAGGTGTCCCTGGTATATTTCAAATATTTTCCGGCTACCCGAGCCACCGCTTTTCTGTCAAATGTGCCGACCCCAAAAAGGGCTTCTAGATAATCTAGAAGTTCTTTTTTCAGGTTGGAATTCTGGGAATTCCACCCTGTGCGTATGGTTGGGCCAAAAATTACCAACACATGGCTCTCCAAAAACCTGTAGAACTCATTGTTTCCTACACAGAAAAAAGAAGAAGAAGATATTATCATTAATTTAAAAATAAAAATCATGATAAATATGTTTTAGATAAAGTACATGAAATAGTTAAAATATTAAAATTTACCTAGGAGTTGTACATGCTTTATAGGGACACCTTCATCGTTCACCAACAATGTGCCATTAATGGTCCCTGTGGAGCTGACACGTGTAGCTCCAGGAAACGCAATAATGTAATTGGCCATATCAACCTCATCATTGCCAACACGTTCAACGGTTGGCTGGGTGTCTGCTTGGGCAGGGTGTGTTTCTTGGCTGGCACCTAAAGGAGTATAAGGTGTACGAGAGGGTTGCTGGGAAATCTCTTGCCCTTGTGTCCCACTACCACCAACACCGGGTTCAGCAAGTGCCAGAAAATGCTACATACAAAAGAACTTTTTGTTAGTTTAGTCAATGTAAAAATTAAAAATCAAACTATCACAATTCATCTCATGCAGAAAAAAAAAAAAAAAAAAAAAAAAATCCTTTTGAATTTTTATTATTGCCTGATATCTTTCTAGTTGGTTCATAAGATGTTTTATCCTCTCTTCCGTTTCAGGTGTTTGAGGCACGTCTATCAAAGTATTAAATTTCGACCTTGCATGTCATGCCTTTTTTTGCAACAAGAACACTGGAGATAGGGATGAAGAAAGCTCTTCCTCAAAGAGGGAATCATCAGGCGTACCATGGCTAGGTGTCTGGATATTTGAACAAAATTAATATTATTTCAATTATGTAAATAACTAAAATACCTGAAGATAGAGCAATGTTGGCACTTTACATGTTCTTTCGCTGGACTCTTTCCGCGATCATCCTGTCTCGGGGTTGTTCCTGTACTGCTCTGATCAGTCTGCCACGTTGCAATAAAATTATAAATGTAAAAACTTGAAAACAATATCTAACTTGAAAACACAAAATGAAAACTAAAATAATTTCTAATAAGACACCGGAAGACAGAGTTAGAGTTTCAAATATGCCTTGCATTGAATTTAGTCCTGGAAACATGTCATTGCACATTAAGGCACCCAAACAAGAGACGAGTTGACAATGAAGACCTTATTGAATATATTGTTGGAGCAACTTCTAGTAAAATTGTTGTGAAGACCTTGAGGACATTTTTGGAGCAACATTGTTGAAGCTGATGGTATAGCATTGTTGGAGCCGATCTTGAAGGGCCTTGAAGTGAAGCTTTTGGAGCAACTATTGAAAAATCCTTAGAGCATTTAAGTAAGGCACTTTCTATCTTCCATCACCTTTTCCTTTCAATATCCTTTAAACGATTTTGTTGATATTTAATGTTTGAAATCACGTTATAATTCCTTGATTATATGTGTTTGGGGACTTTCCCTTTGAAATTACCCAAAAATAGCCTAGCAATTTTATCTTCAGGATGCATGTCTGACCCTATTGTTCAATATTTTGATTGATAGTAGTAAACATAGAGAGTTAGGGGGCTCTTGACTTGGTTTGGTTGGGCCATTATATCCCTCACATCTACTAGGGAGAACCCCCCTTGAGTTGGAGGAGAGCTAGCCCGAAGTGAAAAGAGGTTGGTGAGGTGACAATGGGGCTATTGAATTACACATGGTATCACACTTTAGCTTTAGTACTTTATCTTGAGAAGTGCGAGATTTTGCTATATCAATTCTCAAATTGTTTACAACACTATTGTTAAGAACTAATAAGAAGTGATGTTGAGGGATTTTTGGGTATAAGAAACAATACCATTTAAAAACTAGGGTTCTCAGTCCTTGGCATTCCTTCACCTAGGCCTAGGGGTACACTAGAATAATTTCACACTAAACCATGCAAACTTAAAAGTAACTTAACAGATCCATAAAGTAATAATAATCATAATTCCTAATTCCTATTGTACGATATGATGAAAATTATTCAAACATGAAGCAATGAAGACATGCAATGTCTAAATTTCAAGATTGATGAACCAATAAAAGAAGTTAGAAACTACAACTTTGATTCAATACTCTGTGTCCTAACTCCAGGAAGGAATCTAGTTTGTAGGAATGAAGAGGTTGTTATCTCTACAATCCCATCCCAACATCAAATTTAGTGATAAGTTTCTATGAGGTTCTGGGTCAAGGAAACATTCACTCCACGAATGATATATTTAAGTAGGCTTCTCCTATTCTGGGAAAACACCATACCTATAATGCATTCACTTTCATGTATAAATGGAAAGGAAAACATGTTTTCATACAACAGTGACAAAGGCATCTTGGGGAAAGGTATCTTCACTTTTTATTTATGTTGTTCACCCACACCACTCTCGTGTTTTCACTAATCCTGTTTTGTCATTTTTGGATTCAAATTAAGTTAAGGCCTTAAGTATTTTTTGACCTTTCGGTGTAGTTTTCATAAGTGGCATGTATGGATTTTCCATTAATTCTACACTTTTTCTCTTCATGCGCATGTTTCCCCGGAAATCAAATGCATGATTTAGTCCCATACATTTAACAAGTTGTTGGATCAACTCCATTGGCAATATCATGTTTCCTATTCAATCAAAATTTATCTCAGTTAGGGTAGGTAGGAAGGTTTTCCCTTTGTATTAATAGGGCACTTCTAGCTTGCATTTCTATTATATCTTTCAAATTTAGTGTCATTTCAATTAGGGCATGAATTTTTGCAACTTTCAAGGTGAGAATGAACAAAGACAAATTTTTGTGATGGATGACTATATATGACTCCATAGCCAGAGGAAAATGCACTAATCTACTTCTTCAAATATCTATAGTTCTCATTCACCTCATACGGAGATGGTCCCTGATTTTGAGCCAAATGTTGCAGCAAAAAGTTCCCCCCCCCCATAATTTGATATTCAATGGAAATTTCTTAAATTGATGATGGGGCATGATTATGGAACATTGGCACATACATATGTAATGGAATTCCAAGATCATGATATATGTTTGCATATTTTTATGGAGGTGGTGGAGCAAAAAAGAGCTCAAATAGAGCTGAAATTTTTCACATAAAAAGGACTATGGGCTTGACTAATGGTTCCATTTAAAAAATGATATCTACACAGAGAATAAGTGTAGCATGCAAACATGCATTGAAAATCCATCTGAGTTTGCATTGTATTACTTATGATGGATTCAAATTTGGGTTTCAAAATGCCAGGTTATGATATGATTTTGTCGAGAAACCCTTAGTTGGATTCTCATGTTGGTTTAATTTATATTTTAATTTTTTTTTGCAGTCTTTGGGTGATAGTAACTCATGAACTAGGTTACCAATGTGTAACAATAATATTTCAAGAATAAAGTTGTGATTCTTTTATATTATTATTATTATCTATTACCTACGAGTATTGACACCTAATGCTTGGAATTTTGACATCTTGATAGCATGGATAATTTCGAAAATGTTTCTAGTAATGTTAACATAATAACTATCATTACATGTCTTCACTTTTGTCACCATAATAGACCTGTGATATGGACTCATCACACAACTTCATATGCTATGTCCCAACAAGTTCAAACTGGTTGAACCTACCTCTTAGTGTGGTTATTAAGGACAAGTTGCTGGTATATAACTCGATAGCATAGACCGCGTTGCAGTTCTAAAAATAATCCTCAAGTGTCAAAAAAAACTTCACAATATGTTCTACTATAAAGCCTTTTGGGATACCTAAAATAATATATGTATCATTGATGACTTTTAAAGTATGACAAGATCCGGAGGGAAAGGAAATCAATGGAAGAGTGATCCACCAATGAGAACCTAGAATTTAGCATCAAATGAGTTAGAGTCTAGGAAATTGAAACCCTATAATTTTAATTAGTGATGAAGGATATCACATAGGTAATTATATTTTCATGTAGAATAATCCGTTAATTCAAATTTAAACTACATAATATGAAAGGCATACCATAAATTTTTCCACGTAAGTCCAAACAACCTATAAAAAGGGAAAACCTTCTTTTTCCATGGGAAATAATTTACCTTTCATTTTTCAAGATAATCTAAATCACAAAAAATATGAAATATACTGCACACATTCTTGGATAATGTGAAAGTGGAAAAGGAATACCCTACACAAGTGATGCACACATGTACATTTGAACACTAAAATATTTTTGTAGTTGAAATGGCAATGCTTGTTTTCATTTAAATGTAGGGTTTTTAAAGCAAGGAGAAATAATGGCTGCCAAATTAATAAGCGTTTCTTTGGGAAAAATTTAAATCTTGTATTGGGTGATGAAGATAATAGAGGGTATTTAATCTTGATTCTTGACATCTAGAGAGAACCCTACAGCCTAACACAATCCAATGGAATTTACCAAAAAAACCCAAATAGAGTCCACCCTACTATAGGAGGAAGGGCCTGCAGTAAGAACTTACCATTTTGCAAGAGCTGAGGGCGAATGTTGTTCTACAAGAGCTGAGGGCAAATGCAGGGCGAATGCTATTCTGCAAGAGCTCAGGGCGAATGTTGTTCTGCAAGAGCTCAGGGTGAATGCTAAGGGCGAATGCTGTTCTGCAAGAGCTCAGGGCGAATGCTGAGGGCGAATGATGTTCTGCAAGAGCGGAGGGCGAATGCGCGTGTGATATCAGACATTAATGTAGCACACATGTACATTTGAACACTAATAGATTTTTGTAGTTGAAATGCAATGCTTGTTTTCATTTAAATGTAGGGTTTTTAAAGCAGGGAGAAATAATGGCTGCCAAATTAATAAGCGTTTCTTTGGGAAAAATTTAAATCTTGTATTGGGTGATGAAGATAATAGAGGGTATTGAATCTTGATTTTTGACATCTAGAGAGAACCCTACAGCCTAACACAATCCAATGGAATTGACCAAAAAAACCCAAATAGAGTCAACCCTACTATAGGGGGAAGGGCCTGCAATAAGAACTTACCATTTTGCAAGAGCTGAGGGCGAATGTTGTTCTGCAAGAGATGAGGGTGAACGCTGAGGGCGAATGCTGAGGGCAAATGCTATTCTGCAAGAGCTGAGGGCGAATGCTGTTCTGCAAGAGCGGAGGGTGAATGCGCGCGTGATATCAGACGTTAATGTAGCTATTGCAACGGATACGAAACAATAAAATCATTTTTATGTAGCGCACATATAAGTTTTGTATTTTTATTTAGCGTGCATATAAGTGTCATTATACCGACGGCAAAAAAGGCATCGCTATTGCGATGAAGGCATCCAAACGTCGCAGTTGCGACACTTATACATTGTGTCGCACTTACGACGTTTGGAAGATCGTCGCAATAGCGACGCTTTCAGCCATAATGTCGCAATTGCGACGGCTTCCTCCAAACGTCGCAGTTGCGACACTTTTCTAAGTGTCGGTATTGCGACACTTTTCTATAAACGTCAGTATAGCGACGGTTTCGGGCGGGATGGAAAAAATTTGGGGAAATTTCCGACATTTGGTCAAAAGCGTCGGAACCAAGTGTCGGAATTTCCACCAAATGTAGTAGTGTGGCATTTTTTTATTTGAAACCATGCACATGAACCTAAAGTGGGATTTTGTGGATATGAATGATATGACATGACTAATGGGGGTTTTAGACTTAGGGTAAAGCTTTATTTCATGGAATTTTTCTTCAATTTCATGAAGCAATCTCTTAAGACAAAATGAAACCTAGGTGAGTGAGGTGACTGACCCTATCAATAATAATTGAAAAATTATGTGTGATAACAAATAGGAAATGTGAAGTTGTGATGAAGGAATGGGGTAGAGGATATTATTGATAGTCACATCTAAGATGACATCATTACATGGGCATAAATGAAGGAAGCTTTGCACACACATTTTGGACCAAGGGATCAAACTTGGAATGAAAGGAAAAAGCTGAGGAATTTTAGGTAGTCTGGTAGTATACATGATTACATTTGTGAGTATTTTTGTCTTATGCTAGAAATCAAGGATATCTCTGATGGAGATAGGTTGTTTAAATTCGTGATAAGATTGCAACTGTGATCATAGACAGAGGTGAGAAGTTAGAATTTTTAGACAGATACAAAGGTTATCACTTCAGTAGATAAGATTTTGGATTTTCGCGTGAATGGGAAGATAGAAGGGAAAGATCAGGGTGGTGATAAAGGAAACAATAAGGAAAATAAAGGAAAAGGGAAGTCTTTGAAAGAATATGGACCGAAGCATAGCAGTTTGCGAAAGGAGAAGATGTCTCTTTTATGTTGGATATCTAGAGAATATCATATGGAAAATAATTTTCTGTTGAAGAAAAAATTAACTGCGGTGTAACAAGTAGATAAACCATCTATAAGAGTGATGCAGGATTTTGGTGCAGCTTCTTCAAAAGAGGCTACTCCAAAGCATAATTTGAGCAAGAATAGGCTGAACTATGTGAGTATAAGTGTTAATGGGATACAACAAGCTGCTTTGATAATAGTACTACTCATAACTTCATAAGGAAGGATGTAGCGAGAATATTGAGATTGTAGATTCATCTAGTCCATATGTCCTTCAAAGAAATGAATTTTAAGGATGGGAGAGTTCTCAGGATTATCAGAGATGTTTCAGTGATGATTGGATGTTGGAATGTGAAGATTGAATTCACCATCATTTTTTGGATGACTATGAGATTATATTGGGATGAAAATTCCTAACTGGAGAGATAGTTATGTTTGTTCCACACTAGTGATCTTTCATTATTTCAGGAGCAGAGCTCATGATTTTTTAGGCCATGCGATTCATTTCAAATGGAGATGTTAATATGATAATTATCTGTGTGGAGGAGAGACGTCTTAATGATTATATTCTTAGGAGGTTGGATAGTGTGGATTCCATTCTTCTACAACAAATGAGGATGACGAGAGACTTGACATATAGGGTTCTAATTCTCTCTAGGAGGCCTTAGATGGTTGATGTTGGGACATGACCATCCGATTTTGATGACTTTGTTGATTTTTATGATGAGGAGAGTGAATTGATTGAGGATCACCATGATGATGGATCCAAAATGATTGCATATGCATTTCGATATGAGGTACAAGATGATGAACTTTGGTATAGACAAAAAAGTAGGGGGATTGAGGAAGCTAGAGAGATATCAAAGTCAGATAGATGGCCCAAGGATATAAAGTTGAAGAAATTGACTAAGGAGATTGAGGGTAAGATAAGTTCTTTTCCCCCTTTATTGAGATACAATTCAAAAAATTATGGAGGGGTAATTCTAGGAGCATGAGGACCATTTCCAAGATTGGATAAAGCATATTCGAGAGATCATGGGATGGAATGAGAATGCCTAAGATGGAAAGATTCAATCCAAACCAGAATGATAATGCCTAAGATGAAATGAGTCAGCCCGAATTGAAATGTGTGGCATGTGATGGAATGAGTCAGCCTGAAAAAATTTGAGGTTTCATACCTTAGTTTTCAATGGAACGACTTTCAACCAAAGAGACAAAATGAGTCAGTCTAACCACCTGATGCATTGAGGCCAAGTGTAAATCAACAATGGAACAAATAAAATAGAGGTGGGTTGAATGGATGGGGAACAAAAAAATATGAGAATAAACATTTCTATAACATAAATGCAAGTCTGAACAAAGGAAGGCAAGAAGCATGAGGCTCGCTCTACCCTCATAGTAGAGAAGAGTCAAATGAGGAGAATGGGTCATGCACATTTTCTAGTGGAACAAATCGAAGGCCAAGTTCCAGGTTTACAACAGGAGATCGAGAGGAATCTAGGTTGAGCTGAGAAATCGACATTCCTACACCAAGGAACCTTATGCTTAAGGTGTGAAAGGAAAGGTTGGAACAGGTTCGGTTCTTTGCTCTTGTATTTGGGACTTGGTTTTGGGAAAACCATTGATCTGTTCTTGTTGGAATTTTGGGAGAAGGCCTAAAACTATGTAAGTTTGAAACTATTTTATTGTAATTTGAAGACACTTGTGATATAATTTTGAGGAAGGACCAAGGGTCCCCTTCTTTATATGTAATGTACATATTGAGCAGTTTTTTATTGTATGGATGTGACACAATATTCTAGTATAATGATGATATGATATTGGAGACTCTTGTACATGGTTGGGAAATTAATTTAAGTTTGAAAATTATACTTGTGTTAATATTTCATATTGTATTTCTCACACATAATATACCTAATATGTGAATAAGAAGTAAGTGTTAGAGGCAGAGTCTGGGAGCCAAGTAAGTTGGTCAATTTCATTACGAGGAACATTTCCAGTGTCGTGTGCTCAAAGGGCTTTGACACACCTTAACTCAAGTAGCGTGAAACCCACCATTGTGGAGTCTTGACTCTTGCTAAGTCATAAATTCATGGTATATATAGCTTACGGGTTGTTAGATATGCTCTTAGTGTTATAGTAGTTATCACTAGGCTTGATCTTGGGCCTCACCTAGATTATTCCAATGAGTTGCCAATTCACCATGGTAAAAAAGAAAAAAAGTCCTATATCACATAATCATATATACATATCTCTAGTGTTGCTAACTATAATCCTCCAGGCTAAGAAGACAAAGGGTGAAGGTTTTAATACTTACTAAGCATACTAATCAAAATGATTTTCTTCATAGAATGTGAAACCACTACATGTGCACAATCATTTTTTAATTTCATCATAAGCACGTTTACATTACAAAAAGGTTTACTCCCACTTTACAATAGAGGTGGAGTTTTCAACTCTTGTTGCTTAATTTATTTATTTATACATAATTTTTCTTCTATTTTCATGTGGTAAAAAAATATGTTTTAAAAGAGAGTATAATTATATGACATTACAAATATGATGATGATAATTAACATCCACTAAGACCAAAATGGTCTATCAAACCTTGGGAAGGTAATAGATTACTTGGAATTATTTTGCATTATATTTCTATACTCAAAAAACATTAAGAGAAAAAATCCAAGATCATCGTATCATTGTTGACTTAAAAGGTCAATAAGGCCAGTAATGTGCCCCGGATGCGGGTGTTATTCAACCTTAATGTGATGATGCATGTTGGGGGTGGCAAGTGGAGCAGCCAATTTGCTGTCGGTAACCTCGCATTAATATGCCATCATAAATCGACTTCAATGCGGCTCTGCATTTGATTTTTCATCGCCCTCCTGATTCATTACTCTGCCATGGCTTCTCTCGAAGCCTCCAGGCCTGCTCTCGAGAATGTTCCTCTACCTTTTCAATATGTTATATACTTTAAGAGATAAATGACATTACTGTTGTAATAATAAATAAAATTAAAATGCCACCGAACATATTTAATATAACAAACACTTCCAATTACATGCCATAACCCATACAAATTTCATTTGTAACCACTTTATTAATTCAACTGGACCATAAGCGATTGGTTGTTCACAAAGATTGGGTCAATATTACAACAGACATTAATATATGACCCTGGCTTAATGCAACAATGAAAATCACAGAGCAGTGGATCGGTGAAGACAGAGCACAACCTTCGCCTGGTGGCATCTGAATGATGAGCATCACCCTTCTTTCCTATGCACAAAGGCAGTGTCCAACCTTTCTCTTGCCTGATATCGAGTGTTTCCAACCCAGTCCTCATACTAGTGCTTAGACAGCATGCATTGCTTGAAGGATGATTGGTTTTCTTCCCTTAATACGTTTTAAGACTGCTTTCGTGCCTTCCCCTTATTGTGATCTTGTCTGCGTCCAACCTGGTGCTTTAGAAAATGTGCACCACCAATTACTTCTTGGCGTCCTATGGTTTCACAAGGTTACTGGTCGTCCCTCCTTATGCTCAATGATCACGGCATGGGCGGCCATGTGTATAGTGTGAGCATAATGAGATCTGCGGCTCTCACTGGGTGATGGGTCGATTTAATCACTCTTTGCACTCCAACGATCGCACAGGGGTGATGGTGCGAACGACAGATTCTTGGAACTCCCTTCTCGTGCAGGGAATGCGTCCCCCTGAACTCGAAAACCTTCATTCTACGCTGGTCTCACTATTCACAATATGCTCTACTCTGCGCTCAATAGCTAGAAGCGATTGCACCTTATGGTGAGATCCATGACCTTCAATGGGTGGCGCTGACTATTCGGACTAATTTGTTGAATCTTTGCAACGAACAGAATCACTCCTCCTTGAAATTGAATTCCAAATACCCTTGCTAGAAGATTTCAAACAATCTAAAATAAAATTGCACGAACCCCCTTACTTTAGTGATAAGATAAATAAGGGAAATTAATTAGACCAGCTAGGGTGATCGGAATGATCATCGAAGTTGGGACTGCCCACTAGGGTGAGATTGGATCCCACCGAAAAAGGCTGAGGATCTCACTCAAAATCCTCTCTTGAAAACTTGCCTGAGCCCTCAAAAATATCACAAAGAACAGATCCAATTTTTCCATGAGTTGCTCTCATTCCTCTTCCTCTTTTTATTGACGGGGTACTTATAAAAACCATGAGAAAATACCTGGGGTCAAAACAACCAAAAGGAAAAACCATGGGCAAATAAATGGGGTCAAAACAACAAAAAAAAGGAAAACCATGGGCCAATGCCGCTTATTCACTACTTTATTTATTAGTCTTCTACTATTGTGATTTGGTCCAACCGGTTAAACGGTTGGGGATATTACAGTTCTCCCTGCCCAGAATTGCTTGCCCTCAAGAAATTTCAATGTTGGATGTTGCAATATGTGTTCTCCTTCCCAAGTTGCATCCTCGACAGGCAGATCTTTCCATCGTACCAAATATTCATAAATGATTCTGCTTCAAAGCTTCCTTTCTCGAACCTCCAACACCTCCTCAGGAACCAGTTGAAGATGGCCCTCTTCATCTAATGGCGGTAATTCTGGTGATGATTTTATGTTTGATCCTAATGCTTTCTTCAAACATGAGACATGAAAGATGTTATGAATTCTACTCTCTGCGGGAAGCTCTAGCTCATATGCCACTTCTCCTATTTTCTGGACAACTCGATAGGGCCCATAAAATCATGTCTTTAATTTTTCTTCCCCCTTCTGCTTCAAATTAGACTGCCTATACAGCTGAAGCCAAAGATAAACCACATCTCCCACTTTGAAACTCCTCTCTATCCTTTGACGATCTACATATAACTTTTGTCGATTCTGTGCCGGTCGCAGATTGTCTTTGAGGGCTCTCAAAATATCTTGACACCCCTGGATCCAATCCTTTGCCAAAGGTGCTCTACTATCTCCAAACATTGTATCTGCAAAAGATAGTGCCTCATATCCATATAAGGCTCAGAATGGTGACATCCCTATGGACATGTGATAAGTGGTGTTGTGGTAGTATTCTCCTAAGTACAACCACTTGGTCCATGCTCGTTGTTGTCCTGTGACATAATCTCGTAAGTAACCTTCCACCCATTTATTCACTGCTTCTGTCTGCGGGTGATAACTGGTACTAGGAGTGAGTTTTGTTCCAGCCAACCTGAATAATTCTTTCCAAAATTCTCCCATAAATCTACTATCATGGTCACTCACAATGGTTTTGGGAAAACCATGTAGACGGAATACCCCTTGGAAAAATATTTCTGCTATTTGAGATGCAGAACTTTTGGAGGGGGTTGCAAAGAAGTGAGTGTACTTGGTGAGACGATCCACCACCACAAAAATACAATCTTTTCCTTGTGAAAAAGGTAGCCCTGTAATGAAATCCATGGATATACTCTCCCATTTTTGTTCTGGAATAGGTAGTGGTTGTAATAAACCTGTCGGGTGTGTATGTTCAACCTTATTACTTTGACAGGTACCACATTCTTGAACATATTTGATAATGTTCTTCTTGAGTCCTTTCCATGTGAAACTTTCCCTGATGGTCCTATAAGTCTTCAGAAATCCTGGATGTCCGGCTAAAGGGGAGTCATGGGCTGCTTGTAGAATCTTCATCTTAATTTGAGACTCAGGTACTAGATAGATTTGATCCTTATAATAGATAATATCATTGACAACTCTATAATGGATTTTTGATGACTGTCCGTTAAGGATCTCACAAGCTTATTTATTTTTTGAGTATTCCACCAAAAGATGGGACTTCCAGTCATCTACAATATCTATGAGAGAGAAGGTAGCTAGTCTCCTTGACAAGGCATCTACAACTGCATTGTTTTTACCTTGACATATTCAATCTCAAAATCATAGGCTTGGATCTTATTGACCCATTTTTTATGCCTTTCGTTTAATCCCTTCTGATCGAGGAAGTATCTGAGACTATTATGATCAGTTTTGACTTTGAACTGATTCCCCACTAGATATGGACGAAACTTGGCCAATGCATGCATAATAGCCAACATTTCTTTTTCATAAATGGAGTAAGAGCGTTCATAATTATGCAACTTTCTACTCTCAAAAGCAATGGGATGATGCTTCTGTGTTAGGACAACCCCAATTCCTTCCCTAGAAGTGTCACACTCCAATACAAAGGGTTGAGAGAAGTCTGGCAAGGCTAGAACTAGACATGAACTCATGACTTCCTTCATCCGCTCAAAAGTCTCCTGGGTTGTTTCTGTCCATAAAAAGGCTCCTCTTTTTGTCAAGTCAGTAAGAGGGGCTGCTAGTTGTGAATATCCCTTTACAAATACTCTGTAATAAGTGCAAATACCCAAGAAGCTCCTTAACTCCGTTACATTTTTGGGAGTCGGCCAATTGAGAATGGCCTCTATCTTCTCTTGGTGGACCTTAACACCCTGGCCCCTAATGATGTGACCTAGATATAGAATTTTTGTCATCCCAAACTCACATTTATAGATTTTGGCATAAAATTTTTATGCCTCCAATATTCCCAAGACCTCGTCTAAGTGTTGTAGATGCTCCTCCCATGTTTCACTGATGATCAAGATGTCATCGAAGAAGACCAAAACAAATTTACACAGTTTCTTGTTGAATATATGGTTCATGCACGACTGGAATGTTGTAGGGGCATTGGTCAACCCGAAAGGCATCACTAGGAACTCATAATGTCCAATGTGGCATCTAAAAGCTGTTTTTGGAATGTCATGATTACGAACCCTGATCTGGTGATACAATAAGCGAAGATCAATTTTTGAGAAGTATTTGGCTCCCTTTAACTCATCCATCAATTCGTTGATCCTGGGGATAGGATATCGATTTTTGATGGTCTTCTTATTCAGTGTTCGATAATCTATACACATCCTCAGGGACCTATCCTTTTTCTTAACCAAGACTACTGATGAAGCAAAGGGGCTCGAGCTCAACCGATTGTGTCCTAATGCCAACAATTCTTTTATTGCCTTTTATATCTCATCCTTGTACACCTTGGGGTGCCAATAAGGGGTAGTGACGACAGCTTGGACCCCTTCTTCTAGTTCGATGATGTGCTCAAATCCCCTATCAGGTGGACGTCCTGGGGGGATATCTCCAAAGACCTTCTGGTATTTTTGCAATAGTGCCATAATATCAGGTGAGTACTCCTTGTGTTGTTCTACTGGTTTCTTCTCCATGATTCGGTACTCTACTACCCACACAATATCTCTATGTCGGAGGTCTGCCTCCATCCAATTGGATGTCACAACCTTGGGAGGATATGCATGCATTCCTCTCAAATTCACCTTTTAATCATCTGGTCCTGTGAATGTGAGTTCCAAGTCTTAGTAGTTTACTGTATGAGTTTTGATAGAATATAGCCATTGTACCCCCAATACTACATGAGAGTCTGGGCAGTCTACGACAAAGAAGTTATCTGTAACTTTGTAGTTTCCCATTGTTAGGCTCATGTTAGGAACTATCTTAGTGCAAGACATGCGGTTGTGCTCTTTCTTTCCAGGAATAAAAATTGTAAAGCCTTCAAATTCTTCAGTGGCTAGCCCCCTTCTGGCTACGAATTCTACATCAATGAAGTTGTGGGAGGCCCCACCATCAATTAGCACAGTAACCTTTTGTCCTTGTATGGTGCCCCTAACTCTGAGGGTGTGATATCTTGGGACGCCTATGAGAGAGGCAATGACTCCTTCCTGGACTTCTTCCTGTATTGCTCCTATGCCTTGTGATTCCCCTTGATCGAGCTCTGGATTCTCTTCCTCATCTTCGCTTTTAAAAAATACTTCAATATAGTGGGCCTTCCCTTTAGTACACCAATGCCCCAGTGCCCAAGGTTCTTGACAAGAGAAGCATAGCCTTCTGCTTCTGAGATATTTTCTGGTCTCATCATCCAGCTTCCCCTTACCAAATGGTTCCTGTTGTTGTTGCTTGACTTCCTTCCCTTTTTGAGGAATAGAGAATTTAGGTAGGAATCTATTCTTGGGTACTGCATCCTGCATATCCCTTGCACGGTTAATTGCATCTTGCAAGGTGGCAGGTTGGTAGGCCCTAACCCAACCTCGTAGGGGTTCTGACAACCCTTCTATAAATAACATGACAAACCGAGTCATGGAGAGGTCATTGACCATTACTGAAAGCCTCTAGAATTCTGCAACATAAGATTCAAGGTTCCCTGTCTGTCGGAGCTGGGTTAGCTCACGGAAGTATATCTCAAGATCCTTCCTATCAAATATTTTTATTAACCTCCGTGTGAATTTTGTATAAGAGATGATGTTGGCATGTCCTAGAGTGGTCATACCATGTTGCCACCATTCATGTGCTTCTCCATCAAGATGAAGTGTGGTGTATTTGATGGCATCCTTCTCCCGCATGAGATTGAGCTGGAAATATGTATCTAGTTTCTGTACCCATGACCATGCTAAACACTTCGACGATCCATAAAAATAAGGAAGAGTTACCTTTCCCACAACCTTCTGCAAATCTACGTTTGACTGATGGCCCCCATATGTGGTTGCCTTCCTTTGTTTTTTGCTCCTCATGTAGTAAAAGTCATTAAGGCTCAGGGTTGCTTTCACATTGGGAGGCAATGTATCATATTCTTTCATCCAGGCGGTAACTATCTTTGAAATAGGTGAAGGGCAGTCTTGCTCCCTGGAGGAGTCATCCAAAAATGGAGGCATGGTTGGTCAACTAAAAGGGTTGCTCCGAGTGTTGACGTGTTCGTGTAATGGACCATTGCTACGAACATTGATATACTCCTGAGGTGGACCATCCCCACCTGAATGGGAACCTCCTTCCCCATTATTTCTTTGCACATTAGATTGCCCGATCTATGCTTTAAGAAGTTCTATGATGGTGCCTTGAGTGTCAGCGATATTTTGTAAATAATCTTCAAGTTTGTTATTTTTGTGATCACCCATTGGTCTTTCTTCCCCTTCGTTTTTCCCTTGACTCCTAGCCCTTCTTCCTTCCCAATTAACAGTAATGCCCTTTTGTTTATCCTTCCTTGGCATCCCATAGTTGGCCAAGATGAGGCTCTAATACCACTATAATATACTTTAAGAGAGAAATGAAATTACTACTGTAATAATAAATAAAATTAAAATTCCACCGAACAGATTTAATATAACAAACACTTCCAATTGCATGCCATAACCCATACGAATTTCATTTGTAACCACTTTATTAATTCAACTGGACCATAAGCGATTAGCTGTTCACAAATATTGCGTCAATATTACAACAGACATTAATATATGACCCTGGCTTAATGCAACAATGAAAATCACATAGCAGTGGATCAGTGAAGACAGAGCACAACCTTCGCCTGGTGGCATCTGAATGATGAGCATCACCCTTCTTTCCTATGCACAAAGGCAGTGTCCAACCTTTCTCTTGCCTGATCTCAAGTGTTTCCAACCCAGTCCTCGTACTGGTGCTTAGACAACATGCATCGCTTGAAGGATGATTGGTTTTCTTCCCTTAATACATTTAAGACTGCTTTCGTGCCTTCCCCTTATTGTGATCTCGTCTGCGTCCAACCTGGTGCTTTAGACAATGTGCACCACCTATTACTTCTTGGCGTCCTCTGGTTTCACAAGGTTACTGGTCGTCCCTCCTTGTGCTCAATGATCACGGCATGGGCGGCCATGTGTATAGTGTGAGCATAATGAGATCTGCAGCTCTCACTGGGTGATGGGTCGATTTAATCACTCTTTGCACTCCAATGATTGCACAGGGGCGATGGTGCGAACGACAGATTCTCAAAAATCCCTTCTCGTGCAAGGAATGCATCCCCCTGAACTTGACAGCCTTCACTCTATGTTGGTCTCACTATTCACAATATGCTCTGCTTTGCGCTCAATAGCTAGAAGTGATTGCGCCTTATGGTGAGATCCACGACCTTCAATGGGTGGCGCTGACTATTCAGACTGATTTTTTGAATCTCTGCAACGAACAGAATCACTCCTCCTTGAAATTGAATTCCAGAGACCCTTGCCAGAAGATTTCAGACAATCTAAAATAAAATTTCATGAGCCCCCTTACTTTAGTGATAAGAGAAATAAGGGAAATTAATTAGACCAGCTAGGGTGATCGGAATGATCATCGAAGTTGGGACTGCCCACTAGGATGAGATTGGATCCCACCGAAAAAGGCTGAGGATCTCACTCAAAATCCTCTCTTGAAAACTTGCCTGAGCCCTCAAAAATATCACAAAGAACAGATCCAATTTTTCCATGAGTTTCTCACATTCCTCCTCTTTTTATAGATGGGCTACTTAGAAAAACCATGAGCAAATACCTGGGGTAAGCGCTGCCCAATTCTCAGCTACATTAAGTTTGGGACAGGCTTCCATTACTCAAAAAGCGTATATTGTAGTCTTTGCCTCAATTCTGCCCCTGTTGCTACTGGGAGTGACCAGCTCCTCGCCGTCTCTACTCTGCATTACCCGTTCTCCTCACTTAGTGAAGCCATGCCCAGGTTGCGCCATCGTATGAGATGTAGACGAGGCAGTAGAAGAGGAAGAATGCCTCGCTCCTCGCCTTTGTTTGGTTCGAGCTCCACCTCTTCGCCCTCTTCTGAGTATTTCTCTCCTCGCTACCCTGATACGCGTAGCGGTAGAGGACGCACACGTTTCTCTAGCTTTCACTCCCAGCATTCCGGCCCTTCTATTTCCAGCATCCCGTCCAGTTCTCAATACTCTCATTACACTACCCAATTCACCTACCAGTGCACCATGGATAGACCCACTATTAAAGCCACCATCACCGTCATGCTCCAAGAGGAAAAGCATGATGTTTCTCTGGGCACGTGTTAAGACGAACCTCATGATAAAGTTCAGAGCGAGCCTTCTACTTGCAAACGCCAACGGGTTCAAATAGGCGAAGGCACCGCAGATGCAGACACTGCTGAGCAGACCCGGATAACAAGTGCTGAGCGGGAGAAGGAAGACATGGATGCAGTGTAGGTTGCAAAGGATGACTTCAATGCCTACAGCTGCCGAATTGTGGAAGAACACCCAACTCCACTTCATGACAGCTAATTCTGCCAGCTTCTTTTGGAATCAAGTTCACAGCTCACATTCTCTTGGGTGCATTTTAGTTTTTTTGGAAAAAATGGCTAGCTCTACTATGAATGTAAACAAAACAATGTTTTTTGAACTTATGTCGGTTTCCTCTATGAGGGCGGCTCTTATTTTTTGGACTCGACTGGTTTCCCATTATTAGGCAGTCGCACACATGTTTTGGATGATATATGTCGTGAATCATGGCTAGGAACTGCTAAGGCCAGTGCCTCATTGTAAATTATGTTTCAGTAATAGAATTTAGCCAAATTTAGAAAAAAAAATGCTAGTAATGTGACAAATATTTGTAAATTTGATTGAATGCATTAAAAGAAGTGTTCCAAGATCACCATAGTTTTGTTGACTTAAAAGGTTAAGAAGGTTAGTAGTGTGACAAATATGTTGAAAAATAGATAGAATGTGACTATAAGCTAGACAATTGAAGAGAAAGTGATTTTCATTTTGAACCTTTGCAGTATTGCAAAGGTGACAAACTCTTTAAGTCTGTGGAGTTTTGGGATTTTTCCAACATCCAATTTCACTATAAAGCTCATGACAATTTGATCTTATTTTAGCAATGTTTATTTTCTTTTTTACACTAATCAAAACAAAAAGATATTTTTTATTTTTAGTTATGAAGGTTTCATAGTTAACAATAATTATATGGTATTTTTAAAAATATAATGTTGAAATTTACAAATGCCTCAATATTTCGTATAAACACTCAATCCATCATTAAAAAAAAAAAACATAAAAAAAATTAAAACATAAAAAGTGAACCACTAAATCAAATATATAAAAGAAATGAATAATCTAATACATAAAAAAATATTATTAAGATAAACTTGTTTTAAATCAATCAAAGTTTATATATATATATATATATATATATATATATATATATATATATATATAGATTCACAGTAAAACAAAAAATATTACTAAAAAAGATAATAAGCAAAGTAAAGGATATTTTGACAAAATCTACCGAGAAAAAAAAAAAACATTAAATTAAAAAATACATCAAAGGGTTAAAGTAAAAAAATTAATTAATAGAAAAAATAACTGATAAATTAAGAAGAATCAGATAAATTTTGTTAATAAAGAAAAATTAACGAAATAAAAATAAAATAATATTTAAAAAATGTTTATCAAGATTATTGAATTTAATTATTTTTTAATCGAGTAGTCTTTGACAGGTGAACTATTCACAATCAAAGTACCCCAGGGGTTTTTTAGGGTGTTTTTTCTTTTCAAGGTGTTTGTGATCCTCCAGGCTTGACCTGTGGCTTGAGGAGACGCGACCCAAGGCTATCTAAGCCTTCAAAGTCACCTAGGGATCACACACTTCCTGGCCCACACCAGCCCTTAGCTGACTGGATTTTTTAGCATGTCGCCTCCCCCTAGCATAGGGCATGACCACCCCCCATGATGTTTGATCCTGGGTCGCCTTGCTTACAAGGCCCATCCCAAACTGGTTGTGCTAGTGGGAATTGACAGGGGTTTTTTAGGGTGTTGAATCCATATATGCAGTAAAAAACTAGTTTAAACAACACAAATCGAGATTTGACCACAAATGTTTCATATGCATACACAATTTTTTTATAAACATAATATTAAACAACAATGTACAAATATTTACTCTAAAAACCCAAACTAGGAAAACTAATAAATTATATAAAGCTACATCTCTATTTTTTCTCATCAATCAACTTCATTGTTTACAATAAAATATATAAAATCTTGCAGCCCCCAAAAACCTTAATCTATTGACCCAAATTAGATTACAACCTTAGCTCCTTAACTGGGATTAGAAAGCCATGGGAGAAACACCATGTTCTACAAAAACATCAAAAGCAAAAATTGTGTCAAAAAATGCCAAAAACATAACCCATGTTGCTCCCAACATATACAAATCGCACATGGGGATATTCGTGCAAATAATATAACACATATCCAACATTCTCCCGCTTTTTTTTCTTTCCATAGAGGAGTTCACAGGGTTGCAGATCAACAATCCAGGGTAGTAATACCCATTGTTTCTCTACACCAAGAGATATTCTCAATGCTCAGAGGCTTTGTTAATGAATCTGCAACATTTTCTAAAGTGTCCACATTCACCAACAAAATATTATTTTCTTCAATCGTGTCTCTCATTTATTAATGTTGAACATAAATATTCTTTGTCTTAAAATGATTAGATGAGTCCTTTACCAGACAGATTGCACTCTAACTATCACAATCTAACCTTATAGCTTTCTATGAAAACCTAATACATGAACACAATCTTTATAACCATAGAGATTCTTTAATTTAATGAGTGGTTTCCATGTATTCATCTTATGTATTTGGGAGTGCTAGTACAAACTATCTCTTGTTCATCCAATTTTATGCTCCTCCAAATAGATTAAACATATAACCACTTGTAGATATTCTATGATCTATATGTCTAGCTGAGTTTGCATCAATAAAGCTATGTATTTCCAATACTCTATCTTCTCCAGGTATTTCTTGGTAGCAAATTCCATAATTTATAGTGCCATGCAAATACCTGAAAACCGTATTTATAGTTGTCTAATTCTCTTTCATTGATTTTGAGATATAACCATTCCAAATTCCCATTGCATTTGCAATGTTTGGTCTAGTACAAAGCATTGCATATATCCAAATGTCAACAACATTGGCATATGAAATAAGGGACATGTATTCTTCCTCTTTTCATATCTTGGAACATTTCTCTATAGACAACTTTAAACCTACATGAATAGGGACTATGACCGGTCTACATTCTTACATATAAAACCTCTGCAATATTGTCTCAGCATATTTTTCTTGGTTCAATCAAAGTTTCCTATTAGCCCAATTTATTTTAATTTCAATGCCCAAAATAAACTTTGCATCACTAATATATTCCATGTCAAATTCAGAGAAAATTTGGTTTTCACACCCTTAATTATTTCCTTGTTGCTTCCTATCAACAACATATCATCCACATGCATCACCAAATAATATCATCTATTAATTTAAAATAAAAAGAGTGATTAGATTTTATCCGTGTGAGACCAAGTCCCATTATATAAGTGTCATTTTTTTTATACCACATCCTTCAATATTGCTTTAACCCATACAGAGAATTTTCATCTTGCAACCAAGCTCTTTCTTACCTTTCATTGTAAAATCTTCTAGGTGTTTCATGTAGTTTTATCTTATGGATCCCCACGTAGGAAGGTTGTCTTCGCATCCTTCTATTCTAATTTAAGATAAAAAGGAACAACTATAAATAAAATAAAACTAATAAAAGTTAATTTAACAACAAGATAACAATGTTCATCAAATTCAATTCCCTCTACTTAAGAATAACCTTTTTCTACTAATCGAGTTTTGTATTTCTCCAACAATGTTCATCAAATTCAATTCCCTCTACTTAAGAATAACCTTTTTCTACTAATCGAGTTTTGTATTTCTCCACTTCACCTTCTACATTCAACTTCTTAAAACCCATTTACTACCAATGGGTTTTCTTCCTATTGGAAACTCAACTAAATCCAAAGTGTCATTTTTGTCCAAGGATGTCATTTGCTCAACCATGGTCTTTTTCCAAAGTTTACCACATGTTGAATTCATTGCCTCCCTAATAGTTCTAGGACAATCATTAATAATACATAAAACAAAACTAGAATGAAATTCAAGTGGAGTATACATTTTTAGTTACATTCTTTCCCAAAAAAATCTCCTCAATACTAGAGTATAAGGTTATTCTTCTTTTGAATCATGTTCCTATGTTGGGTTAGATTCTTCATCCTACAACTCAAACTCCACTACCTCTAGGTATTTTTCCTTTGGTAGGACTCCATCTTTGACAACACCTTTGATCTCTTTAAAGACAAGACTATAAAAATCATTCCTAGTTTTTGGGTTCCATAGCTTATAGTCATTTAAACCATCTTTATAAGCAATAAATATGCACTTTTCAAATTTATTTTCTAACTTACTTTTATTTTCCTTTAGAAAACATACATAAGCATCACATCCATTGTCAATTGGGTTTATCTTGGGTGGTTAGGAGGATTGATTGATATCCTCCCCACCTAGATTTACTTCCCATAAGTGACATGTTGAGCTATTAATGATTATATTTTTGTGATGGCTTCGAGTCTTATCTAGTTAGTCCCAATAGAACAAAACAATGTATATCCTCCTAATGAAATATAAAGAAATTTCTACATGAAAAAAAAAAATCATACCCAAAAACTATAATTTTTTAGTTTCCTACTGGTCCATGCCTCATGTAGTCTTATCAACCAATATTAATTAGGGTGGTCAATTTACCAAGTGACATGCAATATCCATTTTTTCTACTCAAAATTTGTATCCTAACTTGACACCACTAAGCATTCTCCTTGCTTTTTCCAATATTGTCTTGTTCATCCTTTCTACCAACCCATTCTATTGAGGTGTGTATGGTGTATCCTTATACCTTGCTATATCGCATTGCTTACAAAATTCTTTGAACTCATTCTCATAGAATTCTCCACCAATGTCTATCCTCGACACCTTCATTTTCCTCTATCTAATTCTCCACAAGAGCCATTAGATAAATTTTGAGGTCTAAAATGGGCCTCCTAAGGAATATTATAAAATACTAGTGGAAATAATAAAATAAGATTAAATTACATCAACAAATTTTAGAGGGGAAAAAGAAAAAAAATATGTTTTCAACTTATATTTGCAACTTATCTCCCTACGGTCATACTAAAATTTTGAGTGAGAGGACTTGTTGGATGCATAATTTAATTCCTCATCCAAGGAGTACCCATGTTGCATACTTTCAATGGATATTGTTGCACGAAAAATGAGAAATACATGATAGATGTGATTCCAAACACGTTTTTCATGTATTTTTCATTTTTCATGTACAAGGGTCAATAGAAAGTATGCAACATGGGTACTCTTTGGATGAGGAATTAAATTTTTCATCCAATAAGTTATCTTGCTTGAAATTTGAGTAAAACCTTAAGGAGATAAGTTGAAAATGCGACTTGAAAAAATAGTAACTTTTTTACTCCAAAAATGGCGAATCATCCCCCATGGTTTCCATCATCATCTTCAATACGATTAGTTCATATAAAGTTGGTTTTGGTTGTACATTTTTGTTTTGAGACCCATTTTAGACCTCAAAATTTCTCTAATTCTCGAATTCTTTAAATTTTCCAAAAACATCAAATTTCTTCTAGAGGTAATAAATCTATGTGTTCCTCGAGAAATCATCTATGAACAATACATAGTACATATATTTTCCTAATGATGGAATAGGCATAGGTTCAATAACATCTCTAGATTCTATCTCTAAAATTCCCTTAACTCTTATAACACTTGTTGAGAATCCTACCCAATTCTATTTACCATAAATGAAATATTCACATAAACCAAGATCTATAATGTAATCAAACATACCTTCAACCATACCTTTATTGTGTAGTGCTCAAAGGCCCTTCTCTCCAATATTCCCTAGTCTTTGATGCCACATAATTGTTCTTTCTCTAGAGACAATAAAACTTTTGATCTCTTCATCTTCGCCCTTAAAAACAATGAAATTACCTTTACGCCCATCACTTATAGTGCTCCCCAACATATTTTATAGAGTTTAAATTCAAACTCCCCTCAGTGACACCATTGCTCCTTGAACCATCTTGCAGGCTTCCTTTTCAAACACAGTAGTTAAATTTGCATCGGTAAACCTACTTATAGATATCAGGTTTCTAACTAGCCCTAGAATGTATAGAATCCTAAGGAGTGTTCTAACCATTCCATCCTTAAGCGTCAACTTGAATTTTCTTCATCCTATGATCCTATTTGTCAATTAATCTCCAAGGAAAACATCACCTCCATCATACCTTTCATATTATCAAAACTACTCCATGTGGGGAGTCGTATGAAAGGAGGTACCAAGTCAATCAATCATACATCATGATCTACATGTATGCATGAAGAAGCCAAGTACACATCCCCTCCTTCCTTTCAGGAGATATTCTTCTTTGGAGGGACCATCATTAGATCAATTTCAAATCTACAATTCTTCTAAAATGCCTTTCTTTTCCACATTTTGGCCATTTCTTTATGAATTTTCCAAGAGATTTAGATCTACCTCGAGATTTATATTTCCCACTTGACGGCTTATTTATCTAAGGAACATCTTCTTATATATAAGGAATTTGTGCTCTAACTTTCCATATTTTTCTTCCTCATATCCTCTGATAAGGATGAGACCACATTATCAAAACTGAAAGTAGTTGCATGAATACCTATGGCTACCACCATACTATCTTACAAATCTAGTAAAGAGCACATTAAGTTGATACACTTATCTTTATCCAAAATCTTAATATCAACGGACACTAACTAACTTACCATAGTATTGAAGGCATTTAGATGCTATATCCCCAAGTTGCACCTTTAATTTTTATCACCAGTTAATTTCATTGTTTATAGTACAATATATAGGATCCTACTACATCTCTTAATCCATTGGCCCGGACTTGATTACAACCTTAATTTTTTAAATGAAAATATAAAACCATAGATTGAAACACCATATGCCACAAAATTTCCAAAATCAAAGTCTATGTGCTGAAAACCATAAAAAATAGACACAAAAAATGAACCATTTTTTTTTCCAATGGCTTCGCTCCACCTGCAACCCACCCCCCCCCCCCCTTATGACCCCCCATTGTGCCCGATGCATGGGAATAATGCATGGGGATAGTCATGCAAACAATATAACACATACCCAACAAAAATACACGTACAAATAGATACCTTCATGGCCAATCTCACCATAATCACCCAACTAAAAAATATGTTGTTTTCGAAATCCATCTCCATAGTCATTTAAATTTTGATCCCCAATATTTAAGCAAAAATAGATCCCACCTCACTAATTCCCTTCTAACCAACAACTATTATTTATCCCAATCAACTTAACCTTCCACTCCACCTTCCCTCCCTCCCAAACCCAAGAATCCCCCCACCCAATTCCCCTTCTTGTGCCTTAATTTCCCTCACTTACATTTATGGAATCACTAATCATGTTTCTAAGGTATTAGCCAAAAATAATATCAACATGCTTTTCAAAAATCACAAAACATTTAATAAATTATTTAGAAGCATTAAAAATGAATCTAACCCTCTTCTTTCTTAAGGTGTTTACCAAATTCCCTCTTATTGTGGCAAATCCTACATTTTCCATATTGGTTGGTCAATCCAAAACCATCTCAAAGAAAATATTATTGACACATTGTTAAGAAATAAAGCACAAGAAAGACACAAAATCATGGCAAAAAAGGCTTTCAATCATTCTCAACACATGTATTCACCTCATGTTGCTAATATATAGTATATGTATTTGACTACCTTAAATCTAGATCTCACTAGAAACTCGTCAACGGATAACTAGTAGCACAATATAAGTAAATAAGAATGAAAACTCATAATAATATGGATCTTGGACTTTTTGATTGCTTACAGAATCATAGCTTAGCATTCCCTCATCCCCCTTCCTTGATCATAACTCTAAATAATTATACTAGTAAGGAAACACTAATTAGTGCATAAATTGGTATCTTCAATCTTCAATGTGAAAATTTTGAACTAAGATTCAATGAACACATGCTTGGAAAAAACAGGGAAAATTTTAAGGATGGAAATTTATTTTAAAGTTTAGAAACATTGGCGAATCTCACTAGTACATAATATGCAATTTGTAAAATATTTGGCAATGTTTTGGTAAAAATATTAAAATTTCTAATAATTTTGTATAGTCTCTATATAAAATTTTGCAATTTTTGATGTAAAACAATTTTATACTATAAAATTTGGGCGAATAATTTTTTAAAAAAAATGGAAATTAACGAATCTTTTTTTTGGAAAAAAACATGGAAAATTAGCCCACTTGGGAATATTAGCCCCTAAAATTTTCACTGGGAAAAAATGTCAATATGGATGCTAAATGGTTCATTTGTTGGGAAAAATACTGAGAGGGGGGGTGAATCAGTATTTAGTGCAGACAAAGAAACTTTTTACTTTTCCTTGCTTTTAAACCCATACGCTACTTTAATGAATGCAACTCGCGTATACACGCGGATATCAGGAAGGAAACTCGCGTATTCCCAGAGATCTAATTATCCATTTAATTCTTAACTCAGATCATTGCATCATTCATCCATCAGACATTTAGAAAATAGTAAACAGGAGCAGTAAGAACAGAATAAAACATCACACACACATGAACACCAGGATTTAAGGTGAAAACCCAATTCAGGGGAAAACCACCGCTGTCGTCGTCTCAGTCTTGAATTTTTATTATATAAAGAAAACTTCTTACAACCATGTACTAGCGCAGACTCATACCAGCACGCAATCACCCACCTGCAGAAGGCTACAACCTTCTCTCGTTTACCAGCCTCTCCTGGAAGGGAGCTACAACCCCCTGCACTCGTTTACCAGCCTCTCCTGGAAGGGAGCTACTACCCCCTGATATGAGTACCAGCTTCTACTGGCAGAAAGCTTCCACTTTCATACTGAAGGCTTCAACCCTCAGATCCACTGCAGATCAATTTTCAAACTGGATCAATCAACGTCAACACAATTCTTTACTTATCAACAAACATCCTTTTCATTCCATCAAACAGAACAGTGAAACCACTGTAACTTGAATATCAGAGATAGCCCAGACTTCAGAATAGATGTGCAGAAACTCAATCAGATTTGAGCAACCATTAGTTCAGATACCATAAGCGCTTTTCTTTAGACAGACCCGCATATATACGCACTTTTAATGAAGCAAACCCGCGTATATATATGTGCACCTTTTCAGAAAAACCCTAACAGGTCATACGCGCCTTTGTTGAAATAGATCCGCGTATACACGCACCTTCCATGAAACGAACCTGCGTATAGATCTATAAAAGATAAACTTTGCAGAACAGACCAGATCTATGAACTTACCCAGATTTCTTCAACTTCTTCAACAGATTTGCGCCAGGTCTTCATCACTTCTTTTCAGATCATCCAAGAGATTCATCATTTCAAGATCTAGAGATCTTGAACCTTCATCATGTTCATAGATGCATCATAGCTTCAGATCTATCAATTAAGAGCAGAGTTCAACTATGTAGATATACTTCAGAGTGAAGTATTCATTAAAGCCCAGACACAAGCACACCCTTTGCACAATGAATTTCTTCTCCTTATATAGATTTAGCCTTTTTCAATACCATGAGTCAAAACCACATTACTTCCGATGGTTTTCCTGGACGGGATCAAATAGACAATCCAGCGCTCAATACAATGGGTCAATACCATGGTAATGCCCCTTGGTATTAAAATTTTGGAGCGCAAAAGACCATACGCGACTTGGTACGTACTTTTCCGCGTACATACGCAACTTCCCTTTACTAAACTCGCGTATTCCTTGTGACATACACTTTTCATCATTGTTCTGGCCCATTCTGGAAATTCTTTTGTCTGCACCTTCTGTACTGATTGTAGATACATCAGATGTACATCATTCACAAGCTCATCAAGTCAAGAACAACTTCATCAAGTAGGTTACCATCATCTTCATCAAGTGGGTTGCCATCAAGGACAACACTCTGCTGCATCATATTGCCAACATCATCTAAAATGAACTTTAAAAGATAATACAATTTCTTAAAGTGAACAATTACCGTCATTCCAACACTCCCTTGTTAGTTGATCCTATCCTTTGCTAAGTAACTTTCCTAGATGAAACTAACATCTTTGTTATTTGGTGGACAAATACAATCACAATTTATTACCAGTGAATGAATAAGATCACCAAAGCATTCTTAGAATTTAGAAACAGTTAGGTATCCCACAAAATCCTAATGAATAGTCGAAAAGTAATGAGAGGATTCTAAGTTCCATGCTAGATCTTCCTAAATATGTCGATTTGATGGGGTTAAACGAATTGAATTGTAAATTTCATGTTAAGGAGACCAATTTCCATTATGAAATTCTCAAATTTCGATTACATTTTGATGTATACCATCATTAACTTTGAAACTTGAAACATTACTATCATCATTGATATCCCCTTATTAGGTGAAAAGTGAGAAATTTTTTTAAAGCATCCCAACTTGAGCTCTTGGATTCTTTTGTTCTTCAATGATTCATCAATATATCTAGTTGACCACTAACCATTTTCACTTGATATCATGTATCTTGTGTTTTTTTATTAATCACTAGCCATTTTCACAATATATTTATCCCCTAAATGTGAAAGAGATTTCAATTTTTTCATACATAGTGTACACCCCCCTTGAGCGCAAAAGAGTACCATATTATCAATGTACTCAATTTTCAAACTTTTGAGGGCTCTAATCAAACCCAAAATCTTCATCTCAAACATTGAAAGTCTTGCTTTTGTGATTTATCCATGCAAGTATGTATTTAGCTGATTTTGAACTAGATGTAAGACTTACGCAACTCCTTAACTTCTTGATTCCATCATCAAGAACTTACCCAACCATAGCGCTTTGTTTTCTTTTTAGCCTTCTTTTACATTTATCTGAATAATGATTTGTATTACCATAATGAAGAAAATGATGGAGATCAAAACATTGTTTTCCTATGTGATCAACCCAACGATAATGTTAACACTTAGCATTCTACTATTAAACTTAAATATGTGAAGTGGAATCTGCTTAAAGGAATATTGCACTATAGAAGTGGATTAATTTGAAATAGTTAAGAATATGAATGGTAACTTCATTATCATATCTAAATACTATATATGTTGTCACAAATTTTTTCTCTAGGATTAACAATCATCTTGGAAAGAAAATTTTGATGTTTTACATATATTTTTTCTTATGTGACTTCAAAATCACATTTATTGATGTTTCCATTACTCTATTTTTCTTCTAATGATTCATTTTTAATGAAACATTCCCTTATCAATTCACTATATAATTCCATCTTATAATTAGTTAAGAAAACATCCATATCTTTTGTTGTATCTATCTCAACCATTATGTCATTTCTATCACAAGTAGCATCAACCATTTTTGTGAAATCGTCTATTGCACATGTTTCATCAACCATGTTCTCGGTTGTTGCTCATTTTCAATTAATTTTACTTGAAGTGCTTCAATTAATTTATCCTTAAAATCAATATGATTGTGAAGATCAATAATCTAATAATCAAATTCATGTAAAGAGCCCTATAATTCTTTGATTTCTAGATTGACATTTTGCAAACCCTTTCCTCCTTTTACACATTTAATATTTGTGTACTTGTTATGTTAATTTGTACTTATTTTTCCAGCACACTTTGCTCTTATGTCACACTAAGGGTGTCAACAATTTATCTTGCACTCCAAACTGTAATTTTTATGATGCTTAAACTTTGAAAATGACCTCTTTCTTTAAATTTTAGACAATTTTGCACAATTGATTTTCAAAAGGATTTACAATTTAACCTTTTTACAATTAAATGATTGAACTTTATGCTTCAATTTCAATTAATCGAAAATATTTGACTGAAGAGGACTCTTGAATTCAAGACTATGGATCACGATTAATGCAATTAATCTTGATAGAGATCAAATAAAGTGTATTTTACATAGTACATAAATAATTATGATCTTTGAATTTTTTTACAATGCTCGAAGAAGATTTGATGAATGACTAACTCTCAAACCTATTTATTGCATGCTTTGAATGGTCAAAACTTATATGCCCTATTGCTTCATGTATTTAGCATTCAAATGACAAATTGCAATTATGGTTTATGTGTCAAAACTAGACATAAAACATCATAAACATTCAAGAAATTATCCATTCTCCACAAGCACAATTGTCCTTAGATTCATTTATCATGATTTCTGGATAGGTTTAGGACACAAGCCAAATAAAGTTATCATTTTACTATAATGTCCTTGTACTCAAAATGGTGTACCTATATGCAATGAGGACAGCAATAATATTCATGTCCCAAGCTTAGTCTCCACTTTTATATCTATTATAAGTCTTCAACCTTTAGCATATGACAGTGTTTCTCATTTTCAATGATGAAATAGAATACCTTTTTTATGAAGTTTCAACTATTTCCTTAAAACTAACTTAGAGCAAAAGAAAACAAAAATAATTTGATAATCACTATATAACAAGATGAATATATTATTATTAAGTCAAATTGATATTAAGACATCAATATGTCAAGATTCCAAATTATATTTAAATTTAAATAAATAAATAAAATCTTATCACTAATTTAATATAATTGTGTGAAAATGGTAGAGATGTAATGTAATGTCTTGTAAACATTTTGACTAAATGAAAATAAAAATAAAATAAAATATAAAATTAATAATTATATTTATAATTTAATTATAATTAATAATTAATAATTACTTTTCAACTCTGGATTTAACGAAAACTAAAAAGAATAAAATCTCTTAAGGTATAAATTTATTATTTTTTTAAGGATAAAAAAAAAACACTAAATCCAAAATTAAAATATAACTAAATTAATTTAATAATCATTATATAATATATAAATTAATTAGTTAAACCGAAATTATTACATCCGTGACATTGGTGTCAAGTTACCAAATTACTTTCAAGTGAAACTCCCGAATTTCCCCTTTAAATATCTCAGTACTTATTTAATCACGTCAAAATGATTCCACATATAAGAATTTATAGAACCTATCAAAACAACAATTCACCGCTCATTCTAACTCATTAATTTTTCACATTTTGCTATCAATTCTCAACATTAAGAGATGAACAATTTATTACTTTGTCCATGGGGGATTGTGGATCTACTGCCTAAACCCAGTAGGTTTAGGCTGTAAGTTGTTTTTTTTTAAACCAAATTTGCCAACCTGAACATTGGACCATATCCATAGGACCTGTGTATATTCTTCATAGATGTCTTGCTCTAATAAAGTTTTCTATTGTTGCTATGGTTCTATTATTCCTTACAGAAGGGTTTATGATGTATGCCACCATCACAGAGGGTCTGCAATACACACCACAGTTTAAAACAGACTGCCCAGCTGCAAAGCTGGGGTTTATTTAGTGGAGCTGCTTTCATGGCTTTGGATACTTCTGTTTCCACTGATTTTCCAGATGCTTGCATGCAAAGAGAAGATTATGGATTTGATGACAACGATCTGAAAGGAAAGTATGGATAAGTATCGGCTACATATTATACTCTTGAGTTGTTCAAGTGCAGCCTTCGGTTTAAATTTCTGTATATTTCGGAGAGTCCGCTGTCAAACTATTCATCCCCAGTCGTATTTTTATTATTATTTCACAACTTGATATATAAACACGATCCTTGATCTGAAGCTTTGTGATTATATAATTGCATAGATGAGCAATATAATTCTTCATAATCATTGCCTTTGCTCACAAATTACAATGATCTTGAGTAAAAAAAACCCAAGCTCGAAATCGGATCTCAAAACATGCAATTCATTTTTCATATCTGTTTTCAAATTCGAAATTAGATCTCAAAAAATGTTATTAATTTTTCAAATCTGTTTTCAGAAAATAGTATATAGGTTTTTACAATAATAATTATATTGATATTGAAAACTTATTTTGAAATAATGTGTATGTGTAGTATTGTTGAGATCTCTAACATTTTGAAGAATACTTTATCCATCTTCAAAAACAAATCTACCAACCCTCTTAAAGGCAAATGGATCAGCTATGAGATCTAGATCTAGTCCAAATGAAACACAAGAAAACTCAACAAAGATATCATTAACTACTTTTGCTATATATCCACCTTCAACATTTACTGTGACTACTTCTACTATATATCCACCTTCAACATTTACTGAGACAATCTCCAAAATGCATAAAACGAAAGCATTAGCAGCTTTAAATCAAATAAGAAATTGAGAGAATCTCCCAAACACATTAAAAAAAATATTTCCATCTTAAATCAATAAGAAATTGAAACATATATAACATTGCCTTTACCACTATGGTAGAGTTTTGCTTTTCCTTTTACTTTATATCAGCATCAACATTTCAACACGATCATCACACCATTGACTACACCTCTCATGGATTAGAAGAAATCATCTCACATCATATTTCATAGAAAACTACTACAGCTCTAAGAAATCACTACCAAGAAGAAATCATCACACATCATATTTTATTTTATGGAAAATTACTAAGGCATTGTCTGACAACTCAAGATTTAAGGTACCTTTGATACAAAGTAGAAAACTACTACACCTTTAAAGAATCACTACCAAGAAGAAATCATCATACATCATATTTTATTTAATGGAAAATTATTATGACATTGTCTGGTATCTCAAGATTTAAGGTACCTTTGATACAAAGTGAATAAGCTAGAGATAAAATTTGATGGAAATGTATTAAGTTATTCTCAAAGTGGATATTTATTTTTGGATGTCAGTATATAATATATGTATTTCTAGATCTAGATGTCACTAACAACTCATCAGATAATGATAACACATAAATAGTAGATAAAGATGACAACTAATAAATATGTGGTCTTGGGCTTTGTGTTTGTCTAAGAACTAACAATGTAGCACACATTTCATAGTTGTCTCAATAAGTTGGTATAGATTAGCATTCCAACTAGACCAAACACTTCATCTACTTCAATCAATCCAACCCCATACTTATTACACATCATTAGGAAAGCCTCACATTTAAAAAGAAAAAATCCTAACAATTTAAATCAAAATATGGTTACAAACTTAGCCATTCTTGAAAACCTATCATCCATCATATTTATCACTAAACAAGTTCAATGCTCCCTTAATGCCCTCCTCTCTTTTATCCTTTCTCATTTTAATTGTTAATTTATTGATAATTTACCCTTAAACAAAATGTTTATATTAAAAATATATATTATTATTTTTAAAATTATTTTCTTCCATATAAGTAAAACATAAAATCATTCTTACATATTTTATTAATTTATAAATTTTCCACGATATATCTATTTTTCTTTTAATCCTAATAAACACAATTATTTCTCTATGATCTTATTGGTGAATATTTCTTTAACCCATCTATAATATCATCTACTCTAATATGTCTAAAATTTTATGTGAATTCTATTTATTTATTAAATTTTCTAATTTTAATTAAAGAAATCAATTATCCTCTCATAATATATCATTTTAATTATTTTTATTTAATTTTCCACATCGATGGTTAAGATTTATATTATAAAAATGGGGCTACAATATTGCCAAGCAATTATTACAAAATAGAAAATAGGTCTATATTTCATGTTAAAAAAGAGAAAACAAGAGAGAAAATGAAATTGTAGCTTTTTCTCAACCTCTTCAAGCCAATGCTTTTCCCCATTCTTTTCTTCATAATCCCAAATACTTTTCTCTTTGATATTTTCATCCGATGGAGATCAAACTAGATCAAACTTCTTTGGGGAAAATGATGTGAGAATTTCAAGCCCTAGATGATTAATGTCTTCATGATTTCAATCAAATAAGTAGATTGTTGAATTCAATTACTGTTGAGATCAAAGTTAAAACCATAGCATCAATCATGCAATTGTTAAAATACAAATAACAAAAGCATTGATTTCACATACATGGGTAATTACCCCTTCAAGTCAACTTTTCATTCCTTCAAAAAAAACGTGTAACCTCCACACACTACCCAAAAAAAATAGCACTGCACAGATACCAAATCACCTTGAACCGAGAAAAACAATTGTTATACGGATGTATTAACTATCCATACGAACTATATGGATGCATGTATGGGTTATTTATACTATTATACAAATATGTACGATAATGTCCATATGATTGTGTGGATCTATATGACCATACAAAATTGTTCTGTATGTTGTACGAGACTCCACTCTACCTAGAAACACCTCTTTCTAGGATGCATGTGCTCTCCCCTTCTTTGTCACTAAACCTACTCGGTTACTCAAGCATGTCAGAAAGCATCCATATCTTTATACTTTTAGCTGGAAAATCTACTTTTAAGATTACTTATAGTCTAAGTCATGCATAAGGTATAATTTTAGGCTCAACTATTATATATAAGGTTTTCACTTTTTTACTAAAATGATTTACAAAATAGAATTACTTTTTGAAAATATCTCGAACTTCTTACATGTTCACACTGAACATTTGTGGAATCTCCTATCCAATCTATAATTCTCAATAGAGGATGCTCAGGAAGAATCTATAACATAAGAAGAGTGAGGCTGAACAAGGGGGGTCAAAACATCATCCAAAATGTCGAGATGAATTTCCATCCTCTAAAGACGTTTCCTAACATATTCACGCTCGAAAATAATCTCTGTTTTAGGAATATTGCTTCTGTGATCCATAAATTGTGAAAAAAAATCTTTCGGTAAAAATCACATCCAAATAAATTTGGTCGACGCGTTTCGAACCAGCCAGTGTGGTTCATCTGTATTCCTGCTAAGTTGTATATTCGTGAGCATTAACCTCATTCTACCAATTCCTTTACAATGTCTTGTGTCAATTGTGCAAGTGTCTCTAGCGGATCCAACATCTAGGATTTTATTTCCAACATAGCTTCACAAAGTTCCCATCTTATATGAGAATTAACTCAACACTATTGTTTGTGAAACACATAAACTTTGTAATTATGATACTATACTAGAGCTATGCATTGGTGGCATGGGTTGATAAAATTTTTGACGAAGACAACCACATTCTCTAAGTAGATCCTTAATCTTCTACTTCCAAGACATTGTCTTTGAGCTATTCATCAATGATATTTCTACAAGAAGACAAATAGTTGCACTCACTAATCACAACATTCTAGGTCAGAGAGTGGCATAAGTGTAATAGCATATCATCTAATTATCACTATAGAATGGTGTGAACCTTGAAAACATATGACCACACTGAAGAGAAAATTGTAGGATTCTAACATTACTAATAACACCATAATGAGCCTCTATCACCTCCTTCATTTAGTAATTGAGGATATTTATTTAAACATTTGATTTCACATTAGAGACACTTGTACATGAACAATGCACCATCTTTGTCAACTACCAACTACAACTAGAGGTTTAAATTTTCCTACCCAATGGACACTAAATTCTTGCAATAACTCGCCAAACCCTAATGGAAAAATGCCAAAAATTGAATACCCAATGCCAGAGCTATGAAAAAAAGCAAAGATGATATGAACAAATCACTAATAGACTCCATCAAGTAATGCCACTAAAAGCAAACACTCAAGAAGACGATGAGGGGACAAACTTAGAACACGATAAGGGGAGATCATGCAGAGGCCTTAAGCTGCCTAGAAAACAAAAGGATGCCCAAGAAAAAGAAAAAAACAAAAGCCCTAAAAGCAACTAGAGATTTCTGATGCCTTGTTCTCTTAACACACATTCGTCAACCAGCCAAACTACCGTATTATTCTTATTAATTTGCATGAGGTAGTAAAGTATAATCACATGTCATCGATAAATAAATTAAGAGGAACCTCACCTCACAAACTAGTAAGACTCCCATTAAGAGATGGCATTCAATTCTAAAGAGGGACATGAAATGATATACCCCCAATTATTAAACAGTGTACAAGTTTCAACTTCATGCCTTCATTTATTTCATGGTCAACTAGGTCATTTGAATGACATACCACATGAAATAAAGTCATTTTGTCAAAATATTTATCCTCCTTACCAATGGAGCTAGAGGAAAGTGTTTTAATAAAACATTTCCATGAATAGATCTTAGAATAATTGAAGAAGCCACCTATAATGAACATTTATTTTGCTTTTTAGGATTTGAGAAGAGTAACCCCTTTGTTTGTGGCTATCTCAATTCCCCACACAAACTCAAATTCCTAATTTCCTCTAGAGTAAAAAATGACCCCTCCCACTCCTACCACTCCAACTATTTTTTTTCAACACCCTAATTTAATATTCACCTATTTCTTAATTCAACCCTTATGTCATATTTTTAATTCAACCCTTCATTTTTTTAAATCAACCCTTTATATTTTTAGTTCAATCTTATTTATTAAATAAAGTTAACTATGTCTCCTTAATTTACCAATTATCTATTCCATTAATTTATGTATTTATTTTGACCATTTTTTCAATTTAACATGTTTTTTAATTTATCTTTATGATTTCATTCAAATATCCTTTAATTCACACATTATCTTTTAAATTATTATACTTTATTTTATTGCAAATAATATTTGCTTTTAACATATTTTTCTTTTTAATTTAATTAATTTTTACCAAATCCTTATTAATAATAATTATTTATGTCTAGTTTGTTGAATTTTGTTGCTATGGTTGGTCATTATAATTAATATTTTAGCCCTTGAATTATGTAATAAATTTCGTCATGTCAATTTTACTTTGGCCCTTGAAATATTAATTAATATAAGACATGTTCTTTATGCCAATTTCAAAAGAGAAATTTTAAATTTCCAAATTTGAATTTTTTGCTCCAATTAAGGTCAAGTCGGCCCCATGCAAAGATACACCCATTCGGCCAACCAAAATCACTATATAAATGTCATTCAACCTCCTCTTCTTGGAAAATTCAGATCACACAAGACAGGGGACGTTTTTTGGGCATCTAAACAAAGAATAAGACAAGGAGGACAAAGAAGAATGACAAAGATATCTCATGGATTCTCTCTCTTGTTTAACCTTGCACATGTGAGTTTTTGACGATTTCTGGACAACAGTTTCTGGGCAGAGGTCTGAGTTTCAAGGTAAAAGTAGGGTCGAGTTTATGGGCAATTCTAGAAGGTCGAACTTCAGCATAGACATATCAAACTATGCCAAGTTGATTAGGCATCTTTAAGCAATGACCTAAGGGCAGTTTGACCGAGTTTGACAATAATGATATTGCTAGTCAGTTTGACCTTGTTCTTGGCCAGAAGATTTAGATGTATCTATGTTGAACTTAATAATTTATTTAAGGAAAAGGTTGTTAGTTTTTTCCCCCATGTGGGTTTTCCCATGGTAAATTGTTGTGTCCATGGTTTGGCTATCTCTTTATGATCCTACTATCATTTTGTTTCTATTGTTGAGATCTACTGTGTAATTTCTTTATGATGAATTTGAAAGCAAGAAAATATTATAGTAAGAAAACATAGAAGAAATTATTAGTTGGGAGATCTTATGAAAAATCAACATAATTCTATTGTTTCCTATTCCTCATGAAGTTTATTTAGATACCATGATGATGGACTCAAATATTTCAGACATTAACCTCAACACAATTTATTTCCAATTAACTAGCATTTACAATTATTCAACATACATTCATAAAAGTTTTATTTAGATTTCATGACAATGGACTCAAATATTGGAGAAATATAACTAGTTTCGGTCTTCATAATTTGTACTATTAAGTATTTTATGTAAAAAAACAAAAGAAAAGAAAAAAAGAAATTATGATCATTCTTATAGACAAGCATGTTCTTCGTACTTCTAGGTTTTTGAGTCAAAAGAGTCAAAGTCCTATTTGGAACTATTGTAAAAAAGAAGGAAAAATGTTTTTTAAATATGGAATTTTGGGTCAAAAACCCCTCTAGGTGCCAATTCGACCTACATGTCAAGTCATCCTTGCCCCAACAGACATGTCTATTCGCACCCCTCAGCTATATAAATAGAGAGAAGATGGAGCTCATTGACACACACACACTTCGATTAATATCGTCTAAAATATCGCAGAGAAGGCAGAGTATAAGTGGAGAGCCAAAGTCTGAAAGAGAGGATTTCTTCTTGAGCTAGAATTGGTGGAAGTTCTACCTTGGTACTTCTCTTGTCGTTGGTCTCTTGTTGATGGATCTACTGGAAAGACGAAAGTATTGACTTGGAATCTAGAGGTAGAATTTTTTTGTGGTTCTGGGTCTTGGATATCTCATTTAATCTTATTCTATAAGAAGAGAATTTTCTGGGTTTTTCCCTTGAAGAGGTTTTGTTCTAGCTTGGAGCCTATATCTTGTGTTCTTTTGTTTTTGTAATCTTCATGTTCATGTTATGGTAATTTTTTGATGAAAGAATCAAAATAAAGATTAATAAACGAGTGAAGTAAATTCACAAGCAATTACTATGGAAAGGAAATCTAAATTAAATTACAAGCCTCCCTATTTTCTAACATGGAATCAGAGCTAAGGCAGTTTGTAGAAGGAAGCTTGGAGATCATATTTTGTTGGTTCTATGGCTTATTTTAGTGGCTCGCTTGTCTTTCCTTGTGATGAAAATTTATTTTACAAATCACCTTATATTTGTGACAACTCGTACTATATTTGTGGTATCTCTGATCAGCTCAGTTCGACTTAGATTTGAGATTTGCATCTTTGCATTTGTTCACATCAAAAGTTACAGTCACTTATTTTGAACCTAAGGCTCGTTCTAATTTACAATGACATGTCATTTGTATTTTGTATAGTGTTTACAATGACCTATATCATCTCTGATGGCTCGATTTTGGCTCATTGTTCTTCTATGGTATTGTTCTCAAGTAGTTCACACATTGTTTGGCTTTATATCAGTAATATATATCACTCAAAGCCTCATATTACAATCCTGTAATTCGTATATACTTGATCCGTAATCTGTCATGGATATTCCATTGGACAGTTCATCACAGCAGATCTGATAATATTATATTAAAAATCTAAAATCCTACACTATTACATTTTTATTATATTACTAGATGGGTAAATTTATTGTAATTAGTGTATGCATGCAAATGAAAATTACGTGGAAAATAGAGAACGGAAAAATAATGTCACACACACACACATAAGACACAAAATATGCTCTGGAAAACTCTTTCAGGAGAAAACCCAGCTGGAAGGTGAGGTATCTTTGCTCTCTTTCTCTGTCTAGAAATATGGCTATTGTTGGGTGTGGAGCCTGATTATCTTCTTTATTTAGATGTATCGCCACGTTAGACCCTTGTTCTTAACGGGGCGCCAACGTTGCCTGTCATTTTATTGTCGTCACGGGGGTTCCCCCGAAGCTAAAAACATATGTAAAATTGCCTTGTAAAATATTGTAATTTCGTAGTCAATCTGGTGCGTTCATTAGGCGGATGATCTTATGGCAGAAGTTATGTTTAATCTATGGTTTTTCCCTAGAAGGAAACCCCTTTGTTGTATGAGGAAATTATATTGCGTTTGTGTGTTGTGAGTGTATTCTGAGCGAGAAAGAGAAAGGGGGACTGTGTGAGAGAGTATAGGATATTACAACGGATTTGTTGTTGTGTCTCTTCATTTTGCTAGATAAAATAAAGGAAGGACTAGTTGTTTCACTGTGGATGTAGCCCAAGTTGGGTGAACCATATATATCTATGTCTCTCTTGTTTTATATGTTTTCTATGTTTGTGTTTCCACATATTTTTATGTGTTCCATTGCTCTGTAATATATAATTTTATAATAGCTACAAGTACAAATAAGTAAGGCATGTGGCCCATGGGCTACTAAAGTGCACAAATCCTCCATGTGCGCTCTAACTCCTATCCCTATTGGCTATCTTTTATCATCTATGGAACAAAATGTTCTCGAAATAATGGATGCATCTCCCTCCTAAAGGCCTGGTTATAAAAAATATCAATAGCCTACTAGAGGTTAAGTTTGACTACATCAAATACTAACTATAGTTACAATATAGACTCTTCTAGAGTCTTTTACTTCATAATCACGTGCCTAACCCCTTTTTCCATGAATAATGGGGGCTAACACGACATCCTCCCGAATTGTATGTGTGAAAAAGGGAAGGTCAACTTATGACTGGCATAACTTTTGCATACGAACTCTGATTGATGCGATTCTTGCATTGTTGGAAATATATTTGTGTAGAATAACATGAAAATATGTTGCGCTTAAGTGGCAAAGCTTTACACCCAAAAAACGTCGTTTTATGCCTCAAAACGCTCCCGGAAGGTTTCAAACCATGTTTTTCCAAACTGGTTCCCATTGGTAAAAATAGTCCCATGAGCTTATTCCTCCACTTTTTCCACTCCAAATGCATCAATACAGATGACAAACAATATAATGATCCAATACGGATCACACCTCCCAAAAAGCTTCTACTGAAAGAGGTGAGGAAATTTTTCCTCCACCTTCTCTCTGGTGTACCATTTAGCTTTGTCTGGAAGTTGTCCATTCAACCCAATCTACCAAAGGTAATGTTGTCCATGTCTGGTAGTCATGAACCTCTTCTGCAAAATTGTATATTTTGTCAACTTTTCTTAAGCATCTAGTGCCAAATCCTCCATAGAGGGTAGGACTTGTTCCTCTTCCAGATCTAGCATGGAAGTCTCATAAAGTTTCAAATTCTCCACATTCACAACTAAGTAAATGCACATATATGGGGCTAAATTGAGTCAATAGACATTATCACCCACATTTTCCAATATCTCAAAGGGACCATACCTCAGAGCCTTAATTTTGTTACCATGCCCCTGCAATCTTTCCTTGTTCAACTATATCCATACTCTATCTCCCACCTTGAATGATTTATCTTTTCTGCGTTGATCATGTATGGCATTATACCTTCCCTACGACTTATACAGTGTTTCTTGTACATGTAGATGGATTTGTCTGATCTTCTCTATAATTTTTTAACCCTCAAAGCATCTCTTATAATATCTTCCCTCACTCCCCATTGCTTCCCATATGCAATATCTAAAGGTGAAGGTGGAAAATATCCAAAACAAGTCTCAAATGGGGACTTTGTTGTACAAGTGTGGACTGCTCTGTGGTAAGAATGGTGTATATATACCTGATTTTCATCTGAGGTATTCGAATGCTTTTGGTTGTATCCCCTCAGAAGTTTCACCAAATTCTTGTTGACCACTTATTTCTATCCATCTGTCTGTGGATGGAATGGTGTAGATCTCTTCAACTTTGTGTCCATCTTCTCCCACATTGTAGTCCAGAATGCACTAATAAATCGTGTATCCCTATTTGAAATGATGCTCCTTGGTATCCCAAAGTGCACCCAAAACTGTCCAACGAGAAATTTTATTGCTTCTTTCCCACTTATGGTATTTTTACAGGGAATCAAAACACACATCTTACTAAACATATCAACTACCATGAACAGGTAGTCATGTACCTTCCTAGTTGTTGGTAAAACTCCCACAAATTCCACGGAAATGTTTTCCCAAGGACGAGTAGGTACAGTTAAGGGATGATATAGACCTAGTTTCCTTTTGCTAGGCTTGTTGGTACAACAAAGCATGCATCCTATCATGAACCTAGCTACATGCCCTTGCATATTGGGTCAATACACATACCTCTGCAAGTTAGCCATGATATTCCCTACACCAAAGTTCCTTGCAACCTTAGAGATAAGAGCCTCTCTAATCAGCTACAATTGCTTATCCAGCCTCTAGAGTAACCTATCCTAGAGATGGTAGTCAATGGTGTTGTTACCATCATGCACAGGACTCTGACTCTGCAACTGTTGATACATCTTGAAGTTATCATCCTCTAAATATGCCTCTTTGTATGCATCATGGGTGAATAATTCCATGTGCATGAGTCCCAAAAGTTGTGATATTTTATATGGGTGACCTTGAAAGCATGTCAGCCAACTTGTTTGTGCTTCCATTCTTATACTTCATCACCAAATGAGATCGCTACAAAAATCCCATCCACTTGTAATGTTTGGTTTCTTGTAGCATACCCTAGGCCTGCAAGTACTATAACAACTAGTGATTTTTGTGAATTACTATCTCCTTTCCCATAAGATAGTGCTTCCACTTCTTCACAGCTTTAACCATGGCATAGAGCTCCTTTTCATAAGTAGGGTAGTTAAGAACTTCCCCGTGAAATACTTCATAATTGTAGTATAAAGGCCTTCCTCCCTGCATCAAGACAACTCCCATAACATACTCACTCGCATTTGTCTCCACTTAAAAGGGTTGCTCCAAGTTTGATAATGAAATAAATGGTGCTTGACTGATCTAACTGAACTTCTTCTTTAGCTCCTCGAAAGCCTTTTGATGACCTTTTCCCCACTGAAAACTCTTTCCACTTGCTGTTATGGTGAGGAGTGGTTCTCCTACCGCTGAAAATGAGGCTATGAAGTTCATTTGGCGTTGTGTTTCCCCATTGAAACTCCCGACCTCAGAAACATTAGTGAGCACTACCAATTTCATGATGGCCTCCATATTGGAAGGACCTATCTTCAGTTCTACTCCACCGATCAAATACCCCAGATGTTGAGAAATCCAAGGCTGTGATTTTCCTTGATTGAAATAGCATCGATATCATTTCACTGTTGTGATGGCATGACATAGTGACAACATCGAAACTCTTTCACTTTAGATAGCATTGAACCTTCTTGCTTGAACCGTGATGTGATATATCACCGAACTTCTGTTTGTAATTTCCACTGTAATTCGCACCTTATCTCAAAAATTATGTCGAGAGTATCTCTGTAATTCATCTGCACTGTGTAGTGAGGCTCTCTGAAACCATCTATGTAATTTAGCTCTGCAATCTAGTCTGAGATCTTGAGGTAAATAATGTGAAGACCTTACAATGATATATATAGTTGTTGACATAATTAAATAGGCCGACATGAGTTATATGAATAGTTGTGTCTCCATATGTTTGAGCCGACGTGTTTTATGGAAGTCGACTGATGATTCTTCTTTCGAGGCCGACATCAAGGTGACTTTGATGGAGGAGGAGTTAAATGTGAAAAAATAGACTTTGGCTCAATCCTAAAGCCTACAATGGAGGCTTTACCTATGACAATTGACCCAAACATGAAACCCATGCTTTAACAAGTCAATTAAAATAATCATAAATTATTTTTGACAAATGTATTATATTTTGACTCAAGTACAATAATGAAGACTGAACCTAGTTACATTCTTCAACACTCCCTCTTAACAAGGGAGGTATTCATATTTACATATAATCAAATAGGTACATGGAATATCTCACATCATCTATGAACAATTTTAGGCACTAAAATGCCATGGACTAGATTCTTGACCAGGGAAATATATCCATTGGTCTCTCAACAATTTAGGAACCGCAATGCCATGGACTATATTCCTGACCAGGGAAATCTATCCATTGTTATCTCAACAGTTTAGGAACCACAATTCCACGGACTAGTTTCCTGACCAGGGAAATCTATCTAAGTGGCACTAATATGGACTAAAGCTTTCAACCTCTATAGGTACCATCAGGCTTACTTACTAACCATAAACCCAAGGAACTAGGTGCACATCCACCTGATGCCACCCTTCCTACTAGACATCAAAATAAATTGTCGGCCCAATGTATTTCCAGGAAATGCTTCACTCACAAAGCCTCGACAACAAATCTCTCCCGATCAAACTGATCGGTAAATATTATGCTTATCAAACTTTCGAAAGATTCACCTGTACAAACATAACCCAAATCAATGATATGTTATCACATGTTCATAAAAAAACACAAACCTCTAGGGTCTTTCAAGAAACTTGATGTTGCTTCTCAACAGAGTAGGACTACCAATCGAATCTTTGACAGAAGACTCCTCAAACATACACTTTCCTTTCCTACTTTACATGCAACAGCATATTCTTCATTCAGATATTTCTTTCCTTCTTACAGTAGCACCTCAACAAATCATTCTCCAATCATGACTATGATTCTTACTCATTGCCTTCACTAATACTTACGATTGTTAGTCCTATTCTAGTGCATGACACATGAAGTAGAGAACCATAACCATCACTTCTTCTTTTATATAGTCTCCCTCTTAAACTAGGGAGATTGACTTCTTCCTTCGTTGTTCATAATGAAATCTTATAGTAGCATAAACATTAAACTTTTCAAACATAATCATCAAGAGACTATACTTCAATACTTCAACTTCTAGCACGGGTTTGTTACAAACCCTAAATCACATCAGCAACTCAATAAAGATGACGGAAGATTAGTTCTGTCATATAACAATCCCTATAAATAAGTCAAAAGAAAATAAAAGTATCTAATAACTTTCAGAAGTCATACACATTAGACTTCCCGCTAATATTTTATGTAAACCCTAGATTTTATACATGATCCATAACAATAAAACATAGCTTAATCAACAAGAATAGCTTCTACCAGGGTTTAATGTAAACCCTAAATTTCCCATCATCATCCTAGAACTTCAACCTTTCACTAGGGCTTCTTTCCAAACTCTAGGACTTATGACCATTAATAATTTGGTCAAGACTCATATCTAGGATATTTCCATAAGCATATCATATGTCAGATAATATTAATACAATTAGACATACACCAACCAAAGTAGGGTTTCAACCATATAAACACATACCTAGGCTTTCATTCCTAGGGCTTTAAGTACATAACAAGGATTTTGCTTGTAGACTAACCAAATCCTAGGATTTCGGTTCATAGCAAAGAAAACCCTTATTATATCAAAACTTTAAACGTTCAGGATTTTGAATAACACCATTTCAACCATAATAATTTAGAGCTTCCATGATCATATCAAAACCCCAAACATTACATCATCAATATAGAAATTTCTTCATAAATAGCCCTAAGTAGTTTTAGGGTTTCACACATTAATAGCATACACTTAAGTTAGGGTTTTCCAAAGAACCTTTTTAGGGGTCTATTATACAAACAATCAGAGATATAAGGTGGGTAGATTCATCAGATGATGAATCAACCCAAACAATAATCTTTTAAGATTCAGGAGAGCTAGACATAACTGTGTTAGTAGTTTAACGTAAGTCTCAAAATAAGATAGAGAGAATTTTATAAGATGTATAGACTAAGACATACCTGGAGACGTTTCTTAACAAACCCTGTAGGATTTCCTTGAAGTGTAAGCCATGATCTTCTATCCCTGTAATACATACTTTCAAGCAAGACATGTGATACCATTAACATGATTTAATTTCATAAGTTATATCTCCTACATAACCATGGAGGATGGAATCCTATAAAGGTTATTCCTTTTTTCAATCAAGTATTTCAACTTGACATCCTAGATTACTTTTAATCTTTAGAAGATAAGGATTATGTATTTTATCTAAGGATCACAATTTTATCCTAGACTAGCTATGAACTATTTAAAGTTAGATACATTTGAAAATATTTATGATTATACTAACCTTGTATTTACATACCTTTCATTAGACTTGTTGTAGTAGCAGTACTTACTTGAAAAATCGGTTCCTTGTGCTTGTGTTTTCATTTAATATATCTCTGCAAGTAGTTGTGCCACATTCTCTTTCTTCAATGAGTGGAAAACAAAATATATTGTTTCATTGTTTCAATATATGCTTCAGCTCTCATATATCATTAAGCTCAAATTCTCCTTACGCTTCTATCATAGCTTCTTTGTTGTAATACAGTTTTCATTGATTTCATGCCCAGAATTGTCATACCTACGATGTATTGAAATTTGTCACTGTAATATCGTTGAACCTTCTTCTGAGATTCGTATTGATTTGGCACCTTGTCATTTGTCACTGAAATTTCACAAGTACGTTTCTCTGTGGTTGATCCAAACAGTTCATTGTGTCATAATTACACTTTGATACTTACTCTCTAATATGAGTGAAGTTATATTCTTTGAGATTGATCCGAAATCCATTTGAGATTTTGCACCATGCCTTTAATCTACATTTTCTTACTGTGATTGCATTACTAAACATAGAACTTATACTTCATTTGTTTCATCAATGCCTTTAAGGACTAAGATAATATGAAATTATTCACAGTGATTGATCTTACTGAACTTGTTTTCTAAGCTTGTATGAATGATATAGCTTAATCATCCATGAATGAACTATGTTACTATGATCATACCTTTTGAAATTAGTTCTTCAAGATGTCTTTGAATCCTTATGACTTTATCTTCAATACAAATGTACCCAAGTGATTTTCAAAATTCCTTTGATCATGACCATAGCTTTGATACCATGTTGAGAAATCCAAGGAGGTCGTTGTTAGACGATTTCTCTTATTATAACATCATCTTGTGATGTTTTCGTTATTGTTATTAACTATTTTGATTTATCTTTTCTTATCATCAAGACTAATTCCAAGCAAAAAATAGAAGAGGACACAATATGTAGGCACACTGACAGTGCAAAACCCCACCCTTTGGGGAAAAACCCGGTCAAAATTCTTCCTTCAGTAGATTCAAGATGAGACGACCAAGACCCTATCAACTTAGACTTAGGACTACCTCCATCCATTAATTAATCCTTGACATGTCAAACTGCAGTACTTGTACCCTTTTTAATAGATCATATCTGCAAGCAATCTGATTTCCTTTATACTAAGATAGCACCACTGAATTGAAGTTACACCAAGATCATGATAATGTGGTAACATTGAGACTATGATTTTCCTTGACCAAAATAGCACCAAGATCATTGCATTGTTGTGATGGCATGACATAGTGATAGCACCGAAACTCTTTCACTTTAGATAGCACTGAACCTTCTTGCTTGAACCATACTTTAATATATCATTGAACTTATGTTTGTAATTTCCACTATAATTCACACCTTATCTCAGAAAGTATGTCGAGGGTATCTTTGTAATTCATCTGCAATGTGTATTGAGTCTCTTTGAAACCATCTCTATAATTTAGCTCTGCAATCAGGTCTGAGATCCTGAGGTAAAGAAAGCGAAGACCTTACACTAATATATATATATATATATATATATATATATATATATAGTTTTTTCCATAAGTAAATAGGTTGACATGAGTTATCTGAATAGTTTTGTATCCATATGGTTGAGCCGACATGTGTTTTATGGAAGTCGATTGATTCTTATTCTTTTGAGGCTGAATTCAAGGTGACTTTGATGGAGGAAGAGTTAAACATGAAAAAATAGACTTTAACTCAATCCTAAAGCATACAATGGAGGCTTGAGCTATGGAAATTGACCTAAGCATGAAACCCATGCCTTAACAAGTCAACTAAAATAATCATAAATTATTTTTGACAAATGTATTATATTTTGACTCAAGTACAATAATGAAGACCGAACCTAGTTACATTCTTCAACACTCCCTCTTAACTAAGGAGGTATTCATATTTACATTTAATCAAACAGGTACAAGGAATATCTCACATCATCTATGAAGAATTTTAGGCACTAAAATTCCATGGACTAGATTCCTTACTAGGGAAATCTATCCATTGATCTCTCAACAGTTTAGGCACTACAATGCCATGTACTAGATTCTTGACCAGTGAAGTCTATCCACTGGTATCTCAATATTTTAGGCACCACAATTCCAAGGACTAGATTCCTAACCACGACAATCTATCCATTGGTCTCTCAATAATTTAGGGACCTTAATGTCCCGGACTAGATTCCTGACCAAGGAAATTTATCTGAGTGGGAATAAGATGGACTAAAGCTTTCAGCCTCTATTGGTACCATCAGGATTACTTACTAACCATCAAACTAAGGAGCTAGGTGAACATCCATTGATACCACCCTCCCTACCATACATCAAAATAAAGTTATATATCATTTTTTGGATACAACTGTGTTAAGTAAGTCATTCATCTATGACCATTTCCATGAGAGGTAGTCGTAACTGAATAATTTCTCATTATTTTTTAATAGTCCACTTAGTACTCATTGCATCGGGTGATGCTCACAAGGGTGAAGAATTGGGATTGAAACTAGTGAAATGAATCATATAGCATCAATCATCACTTCCTTGTCTTGCACCCGGTAACTAGGACTTCTCGGAAGGCCACCCATCCCAAAATAAAGTGTTAGCTCAATTTATTTCTAGGCAATGCTTCACTCACAAAACCTCAACAACAAATCTCTCTCGATCAAATTAATCGGTAACTATTATGGTTATCAAACTTTAGAGAGATTCACATGTACAAACACAACCCCAATCAATAATACAATTCTGCGTGTTCATAAACAAACACAAACCTTTGAGGTCTTTCAAGCAAATTGATGTTGCTTCTCAACACAGTAGGACTATCAACCGAATCTTTGACAAAAGATTCCTCAAACATACACTTTCCTTTCGCACTTTACATGCAATAGCATATTCTTCAATCGGATCTTTCTTTCCTTCTTACAGCAGCAACTCAACAAAGCATTCTCCAATCATGACTATGATTCTTACTCATGGCCTTCACTAAGACTTACGGTTGTTAGTCATGGTCTAGTGCATGACACGAGAAGTAGAGAACCATAACCATCACTTATTCTTTTATCCAGGCTGCCTCTTAATCTAGGGAGATTGACTTCTTCCTTCGGTGTTGGAGAATATTTCGTGGTTTTCATCCTTCTCATCATGCTTAACATATCTTACAGACATATTTACCAACTTGAATATGATGTACTTGCATAGCTTAGACAACAAGTACAACCAGATCTATAGAAGCATGAAGTTATTAATAACAAAATATTATAGTAGCGGAAGCATTAGACTTTTCAAACATAATAATCAAGAGACTATACGAGTCAATAATTCAACTTCTAGCCCAGGTTTGTTACAAACCCTAAATCACATCATCACATTAGAGGAAATTTCAACCTAAAATTTCCCATGAAATTCTCACATAATTTCCAGGTCATAATATGTAAACCAATCAAAGGCATTTAAATTTAAAAAGAGGTACATGTAAATATTTTGGAGGGAAAAGAAGAAAACTACTTTTTTTAATTGTGTTTTTGGTTGATCTTCGTATAGGTTTACTCAAATTTCAAGTGTAGACACTTGTTGGATGTGAAATTAAATTCCACATCCAACGAGTACACATTATGCATACTTGTGCATAATGGGTACTCGTTGGATGTGGAATTAAATTTTGCATCCAACGAGTCTCTACACTTGAAATTTGAGTAAACCTATGAGGAGATCAACCAAAAACACAATAAAAAAAAAGTAGTGTTTTTTTAAAATATTTTCCCTCCAAAATTTTTAACTCTTATTTTATTATTTTAACTATTATTTTAATATTTTTCCTTAGGAAGCCACTTTTAGGCGGAAATTTCCTCTAATGACTCAATCAAGGTGACAGAAGATTAATTCTATCATATAGCGATCCCTAGAAATAATTCAAAATAAAACAAAAGTATCTAATAACTTCTATAAGTCATACACATTAGACTTCCCACTAGGATTTTATGTAAACCCTATATTTTATACATGAGCCATAACAATCAAACATAGCTTAATCAACAAATGATAGTTTCTACCAGGATTTGATGTAAACCCTATATTTCCCCATCATCCTAGAACTTCAAACTTTGAATAGGGCTTGTTTCCAAACCCTAGGACTTACGTCCATTAATAATTTGGTCAACACGCATATCTAGTAGATTACCATAAGTATATCATATGTTAGATAATATTAATACAATTAGACATACACCAACCAAGGTTGGGTTTCAACCAAATTAACACATACCTAGGGTTTCATTCCTAGGACTTTAAGTACATAACAATGATTTTGCTTGTAGACCTAACCAAAACCTAGGGTTTGGGTTCATAACAAAGCAAACCCTTATTATATCAAAACTTCAAAGGTCCGGGATTTCGAATAGTACCATTTCAACCCTAATAAGTTAGAGCTTCCATGATCATATCAAAACCCAAAACATGACATCATCGATATAGCAATTTCTTCACAAATAACCCTAAGTAGTTTTAGGGTTTCACACATTAATAGCATACACTTATGTTAGGGTTTTCCAGAGAACCTTTTTAGGGTTCTATTATACAAAAAATCAGAGATATATGGTTGGTAGATTCATCAGATGATGAATCACCCCAAACAAGAATCTTTTAAGATTCAAGAGATCTAGACAAAATGATTTTATTTTTGAAGAATGTAACTAGGTTCGGCCTTCATAAATTGTACTTGAGTCAATACTTATTGTACTTTTAGAATTTTGGCTTATGTGAGCCATCGTACATATTTAGAATTATTTCAGTAATAATCACATGCAATAGAACATTTTTACGACGTGTTTCGAACCAACCAGTGTGGTTCATCATCAGGACTAGGCGAGAGATCAAATCCAGACGTTGAGTTTAAATAGATGTAGAAATGGCTAAACTAATCGTTAGGACAACGGCTAGTTTGAATCTGAAAATTAAATTAAATTCGTAATGGCTAGTTTTTATTATATTTTTAGATTAAAAAATTAATTTATTAATTTATTAATAGTTATATATATATATATATATATATATATATATATATATATATATATATATATATATATATTTTAAAAATTTTTTTTGGGGACAAGGATAAAGGAAAAAATGAAAAAGACCATCAAAAAATCACAAAATGAGCCTAAAAAACAAAGGCAAAAGAAGAAGGGTAGAAACAAAAGACACTTAAGAATATAAGGCAGGGAGCCAACACCTGCTGATATTCCAGCCGTCATCTCTATTGAGATTAACGGGTCTTTTTTCAATCTCTAAGGCCTCCATTAACTTAGGATGATGGAAATGGTCAATCTTAGCAATGACCTTAGCTTCTTCGATGCAAATATGATGATTAGTATTTTCTGCATGCTCAGCTAAGGTGAAGGAGCGTGATCTTCCATGTTTAATGTCAGCAACATGTTCACAAATCCTTTGATTTATAGACTCGCCAGTTTCACCAATGTAAGATGTCCCACATGAAGAAGGAATAGTGTAGACACCTTTCTCATCCCTCGGGTCTACCGGATATTTAACCAATTTGAGAGAGCTGTGAATTGTGTTAAGGGGCTTGAAAGACAAAGAAACCCTATGTTTATTAAGGATCCTAGCAATCCTATCAGTGGTTCCCTGAATGAAAGGAAGGCGCACACTGCTAGGCCATTCACTAGGCTCTTTTTTAATATTAACTAAAGGACCTTTTTTTGCTTTAAGGAAAGCCACTTTAAGGCCCTGCGGCCTACTATAACCATTTTTTCAAAATACATTCAAGAGATGGGTCTTTTCTCCTTCAAGGTGAGACTCGTCATATATTCTCAACGCCCTAGTGGCTAAGGTATTGAGGATGCCTAATTTCTGAGCAGGGAAATGATGAGAACTAGCGTGAAGATATTGCTCAGTATGAGTTTTCTTTCAAAAAACTTGATGGGAGAAAGAACCATCATCCTTTCTTGAAATAAGAACATCAAGGAAAGGAAGGCTACCATCCACCTGATATTCCATGGTGAATTTTATGGGGCAAGATTGATTATTAAGATGAAGGAAAAACAGATCTAACTTTTCCTTGCCATGAGGCCAGACAACACAAGTATCATCTACAAACCTTTTCCAAATCTTTGGCTGGAAAAGAGCTGAGGAAAGAGCCTTGGATTCAAATTCCTCCATAAACAGATTAGCAACAATCGGGGATAGGGGAAAACCCATGGCAACACCACATGTTTTCTCATAGAATTCCCCTTCAAAACTAAAGAAAGTAGAGGTTAAGCAGATCCCGACTAAATGGGTCGTATCTAGATCAGTAATTAAATTAATGACATCAATGGCCTCATTAATGGGGATATTGGTGTAAAGCGAAACAACATTAAAACTGACAAGTCTATCCTCAAGATCCATTCTAACGTCCTTTAACTCTTTAACGAAAGAGGAAGAATCTTTAACAAATGAGTCAGTACGACCTACGAGAGGCTTAAGCTTATGGGCTAAATACTTGGCGGGAAGATAAGTCAAACCGCCTATGGTATTAACAATGGGCCGAAAGGGGGCACCATCCTTATGGATTTTTGCAAGACCATAGATCCTTGGAGTAAGAGGGTTGCTTTCAATCAACTTCTTACTCAGGGAGCTCACGGAGCTACTGGATTTAATATTGTACTTGTAAAAAGAATTTTATGTTATTATTAAATGACTTATTAAAGCATGGGTTTCATGCTTGGGTCATATTTATTTTAGGTCAAAGTCCCTATTGTGGACTTCTAGTTTTTATTCTGAGTCTATAGGATTATTGCAAATTTAAATTGATCCATATTGGGCTTTTGAATCATGTAAAAAGGTAAAGTATTGAGTAAAATATGATTTAGGAAGCCTCCACACCAATTTGGCCTTAAGGTTATCAAGTCAGCCTCAAGCCCATGAATTCGAGCTCATCTCAAGCTTACATATACAGTGGAATTGAACTCATTTGGAACCATATCACTACAACAGAGGAATTCAATCTAGAAGCTGCAACAAGAGAAATTTTCGAAGTGAAGGAGAAGGAATTTCTGGATTCAATTTTGTGTACACTTATAGAGTTGAAGAAAATCGAAATTTTGGCACCACTCTCTCTGCATTTCGAGCTACAGTTTGTAAGATCGAAGCTCTCAAAGTTTTGTTGCATCAAGTACTTCCAAGGTGTTGCTTGTTGAGAATTCAGTAGGGCAATAATTAATTCAATTCTCTTACTTAATCGTTGCTTGTGCTACTCTTTAGATTCTTTATCTTTGATTCTTGTTATTACGATGAATAAAACATCAAATAGTTACCAAAACAACAAGAACAGTGACATAATATGTAGGCTGCAAGCCAGGGCCAAAACCCCTCCTCTTGAGGTAAAAACCCGAAAATCTCTTCTTATACATACTTCAATTGAAAAATACCTTGTCACTGTTTCTTGCCCTTCTTGGCCTCCTCAATTTTGTCCTCCTTTCTTCGCACTGCCCTGCACTATCACCTATAGAATATCAGTCTCTATTCTGCAACCCTTGACACAGTACCTTCGGCCTCAAATACTCTCCATCCTTCAGTCTCTAAGAGTCTCCTCCCTTCGGCCTCCTATCAGCACCCTTCTACACTCGTTGACAACCCTAGATCGAACTGTATAACCTCGGAGGCAACCTTCGGTCTTTGCTAAGATTGCAGTGATGAAGGTACAGACTTAGTTCGAAATATATAGAGACATCTTTCGTTGATACTTTCACACCACATAGCCTTTACTCCTATTGTAATGCCCTTATCCTTCTCATGATGAGATTCGCACTGTGATACGCACTTCTGACCTTTCACTGAACTGTCTACCATTAGAAATCTCAGACATAATTTTCCAAAATTATGTCACTATGATATAGGCCGAGGTGCCTTCATATAGTTGTTGATCCATCAATTAATACGACCATACATATTGAATATATGTGTCCATATAAGCTAAGTCGGCATGACTTATTAGAGGTAGGTCGACTTCTTTCCAAGGAGGTTTTTCATCAATATTTAAGCCGACTTTAAGAGGCATGGTGACAGTGTCTTGGAGTGTAAATTTTACATAAATGACATGTATTTTACACGTGTAACATGACTTCATATACATGACTCTTAATTACATTTATGACAATATGAAAAATCCAAAAATACATCAAGAATAAGTATTTGACAAATAATAAAACTTCTTTCTTATGAAACCCATGAAGCATGTAACATAATACATTTATTATTTTGTGTCTTCTTCATTTACATAAAATCGTAATTACAAGTCATTATGAAGACCAAACCTAGTTACACTTTTCAACATTGTTGTCAGGAGAAGAGGAAGTCGAAGTTTGTTTTGTTGAATGTTGTTGCTTGGAGAAGTTGTATTGGGCCTAAATCGAAGTCTTTGAAGCTAGATCGAAGTCTCAAGAAGAAAGGTCAAAATTCCAGGTCAAAGTTCTAGGTCAAAGAAACTACATCATAGTGCTACTAGTGCTGCCAGATTCAGGAACGATCACAAGGAAGGATGGCTTGGTGTGGTGGAATTCCGGGTAAAGGTATAGAGTCTCAAAAATCACTATTGAAGGAAGAATCACTGACTAGGTTTTCCCCAAGATGGAGTTCATCCTTGGTTGTTGGCCTACATATGGTGTCCTTGATCTATGTGTATTTGCTTTGATATTTGCTTGATGAACTAATAAAAAGAAAGATAAGTATAACATAATACTAAATAAATAAGATCACAAGTAAATAATCAAGAACAAGAGGATATTTCTGCCTTTCCGATTCTCTAAGATGGTATCAGAGCTTTGGTGAAAGAAGAAGGAAAAAGGCAGTCTCAAGGACTTGATCAAGCAAGTTATAAGAAGTTCACTAGAGGAAAGAAGTCTTCACTATCTTCAAGAAAGATGTCTAACACTATCAAGGGAGAGAAAAAGCTTGAAGGAGCTAAAATTATAGTTCTTGGAAGAAAAGGATTGACATTGTTGACACCTAATCCTAAGGGATTGGGTGAAATTGTATAATAGTGTAAATTAGGAAATAAGGAAGTCTAAGAGACAAAGGGAAATGAATCCCAACAGCCTCACCTCCATGTATAAATTCATGTACACCCTCCATCAAATTCATATTCTATTTTGTGGAGTTACCTCCAGGTCTGACATGGTACCAGAGCCAGTCCCTTTTTTGGCATTCCTACCCTTAGTGTAACTCCCTCCTGTCTATGTTCTGCATTTTTGCATACTGTCATATTCCTGTTGTTTGAAATTCTGCTGCATTCAGATTTTTTGTTGCTCCTTGTTGCATTCATATTATTTTTGCTGCTCCATTTTGGTGCCTCCATTCGATTTTTTTTTTCTCCTGGCAGTCGCAGCCGCAGCCTGAACCTGATCATCGCTCCCCGATCGTCGCATCCTGAGCCTACTCTCTCTCATCGCTCATCGCTCCCATGTCCCTGTAGATCTCCCGCTACGTTACTCACTCCCCGTCCCCCTCACCTCTCCCTCTCCTCGTTCCCACGGTCCCTCCCCCTCACCACTCACACTCACCACTCCTCGTCCCCCTCACCACTCCCGCTCACCACTCTCATCCTCCCACAACCCCTCCCCCTCATCAGTCATGCTCACCACTCTCCTCCCCCTCACCACTCTCAGTCCTTCTCGTTCCTATCCCCCAGGTTGACCTCCCCCAAGTCCGACCTTCCCCAAGTCAACTCTCCCCAGGTCTAACCAACACAAATAAATAAATAAAATCCAGAACATGTTCTTTTACTGCAAAATATACATTTTTACCAAAATTAATTTTTTTACAATAGAGTTCATTTTCATTCAAGAATTTATTTTTTTGCAGAAAAGTACATTTTACACCAGAATTGGGTATTTTTTTTTTCTCCAACAAATTTTTTTTCAAGAGTCACAATGCATTCTCTCATATATATTGTGGGAATTGTTCTCTTGAGTAAGGAGAACTATCCTGAATGGTCTCAGAAAATCAAGCACACTCTCATTTTTAATGATTTGTGGAGAGTAATTTTTAAGGAGAAGGAAACAATCCACCAACAAAACCCACCTCAGACAAGGAGATCGCCATTTTGGAAAAAAAGAATTGCAAGGCCTATGCCTTGATTGTAGATCCTGTAAATGAAGAGGTGAATCGCTATATTACATTGTTTTCAAATTCCTATGAAGCCTTGAGAAAATTAAAATAACTCTATGACTCACATTCAGAACTTGAAATTGTTCAATTAATGATTAAGTTGTTCAGCCTTGAATTGAAAAATGATGACCCTCTTGCTTTAGCATCAGAAGTAAGATCTAGCATGCATGATATTAAGAATATTGTTGTAGAAATTGACATACCTCTTATAGCTTATGTTAATGCATTGTATCCCACTTACTCACATTACCTTGAGTCATTGCAAGCAAGTGGAAACCTCATGAAGATCACCTTTGATTCCCTTGAGAAAAAGTTTACAGAAAGAGAGAAGGTTTTTGGAAATAAGACAACCCCTTTGTCTTCTGAAGAAGCTCTATGTTTCGCACATAGAGAGAAGAATCATGCTCAAGATTCTTCCAGAGGAATAGGTGGCCTAAGAGGAAGAGGAAGAAGGAATTTCGGAGGAAGGGGGGGCAGACAAACTCAAAGTGAAAAATCTGATCTTCATTGCATATGTTGCAATAAAGATTGGCATGACGCATCTACATGTAAGCTGCCTTGGGAAAAAATTGAGCAGCAAAGAAATCAAGAAAAAAGGTAAAACTCATGACAGATACAAAGGTAAAGCACTTGAATCCACTCATTCTGTTGTAGCACATTGTAACATTGGAGTAACTGAATACTTTCTTGATGCTTCATTTACTTCTTGGAGAAATGATTGGTTGCTAGATTCGAGAGAAACATGTCACATGAATTTTAGAAAATATTATTTTGAAGAATTTACTGACAAGGTTGATGGAGCAGTATAATTCGCAGATAAATCTAAACTCAAGCCATCGTGGCTTGGCACAATCAGGCTTAAGTTGCCTGGTCTTCCAGATCATCTTCTACATGAGGTTCTATACCTCCCTAAGCTGAGGAGAAAATTTTTGTCCTTGGTCCACATCCACCAACAAGGACACTCCATTCACATGTTTGATGGCAAGGTTGAGGTCATAAAAGCATAAGATCACTCACTTTTCATGAAGGGAATATAAGAAGAAAGACTCCTAAAGCTGCAAGGTACCTTGCTCATGCATAAAACTTTACATTCAATTCTCATCATGATGAACGTACATTCCCATCAAGTCTTTTATGGCATGCTATATTTTGACACTTAAACTATGACAACCTTTGATTGTTGAAGAAAAATGGTGTTACTGGATTGCCTACAATTCCTAGGAAACTTAAGCAATGTGATGCTTATAGTCTAGGAAAGCATAGCAAACTGTCCATTCATGATTCACATTCCAAAGCACATAGAAAACTTGAGCTTATTCATTCAGATTTATGTGGCCCCATGCTTGCTGCTTCTGCAAATGGAAATAAATATATGATGACATTTATTGATGATTACACCAGAATGTGTTGGGTTTACTTATTGAAGAACAAATCTGATGCTTTTCAAACATTCAAGAATTGTCATGCATGGATTGAAAATGATGCACAAACTCATATTAGCTCTTTGCGCATTGATAATGGAAAAGAATACACTTCAAATGGATTTCAAAGCTATATTCGCCAACATGGGATCAAACATCAAACAATTGTGCCCTATAATCCCCAACATAACGATGTAGTTGAAAGAATGAACAGGACAATTTTAAATATGGTTCGCTCCATGATGCTTTTTAAGAATGTAAAATTGATGTTTTGGGCTGATGCAGTTCTATGTGTTGTGTACATAAAGGATAGGTGTCCTTCTAATTCAATCAGAAACCAAACTCCTTATGAAATGTGGCATGGCCACATTCCTTCGGTAAAGCATTTCAGGGTCTTTGGTTCCACCTGTTATGCTTTGATACCTAAGGTACAAAGAAATAAACTTGGTGTTAGAATTCGAAAATGTATCTTCTTGGGGTATACCAATACCTCCAAAGGATATCATCTCTATGATGAAGTCAATAAGAAGTTTGTAGTATCCAGAGATGTCATATTCCTTGAATCTTCCAAGACTGACAGTGTTGTTGAGCGGAAACTTGATCGCTTGGATAGATTCACGCATGAAAAGTCATTTCAAGAATTTGATAATCAGATTCCACATCTTGAAGGGGGGATTCCTATACTGAATCAATCTATGGAATCATATTCCGAAGCGCTCTCTCCCCCATGTGAATAACCAACCACGGATGACACCATGAATGATGTGATTGACAGAATTGGGAGATTGAATCTTAATTCAATTCCAACTTAGTCAAATGAGCAGCCTGGACCATCTCAAAAAGGTCCCCCAAAATGTCTAACAAAGACACTAGAAAATGTTCATCCCGATGAGGTTGGAAAGACAGGAACAAGAAGTTCCACCAAGCAAAATGGAGGTGACATAGATAATTCTAATTCACCTATTGATATGGATATTGCTTATAACTGTGAACTGAATTTGTCTATAGATCGTGAACCAAATTCCTTCAAATAATATGCTTCTCATGATGAATGGAATGAAGCGATGCAAAAGGAGTATGATGCCTTGATAAAGAATGGCACTTGGAAGCTGGTTGATCCTCCATTGGGAACCAAACCAATTGGCTGCAAGTGGGTCTACAAGAACAAGTACAAAGTGGATGGCTCACTTGAAAAGTACAAAGCTAGGCATGTGGCAAAAGGTTTTGCACATAAAGAAGGGGCTGATTATGAGGAAACTTTTACCCGCAAAGAAAAATGGGCCACCATCTGAACACTATTTTCCCTAATAGCTCAGAAGGGTTGGAAAGTCCATCAGATGGATGTAAAAAGCGTCTTTTTGAATGGAGATCTAAAGGAGAAGGTTTTTATGTCCCAGCTAGAAGGATTTGTTATGAAGGGGCAAGAACACAAAGTATGCAAGCTTATAAAATCCTTGTAGGGCCTCAAGCAAGCACCGCGAGCCTGGTATGAGAAATTGACTGAGCATCTTTTGAAACTTAACTTCAAACATTTTGATCTTGATGATGCAAAATTGTTTGTTAATAAAGTTGGGAAAAAAATTGTATATCTTGTGGTGTATGTATATTATCTTTTGATGACATGGAACAATGAGAGTTATATTGCATCCATAAAGAAATAATTGAAGAAATGTTTTGAAATGACTGATTTGGGCTATGTTCACTACTATCTTGGTATTGAAGTAACTCAACATCCTACATTTATATTCCTTTCTCAAAATAAGTACATTGGATATCTTTTGAACAAGTTTGGCATGGATGAATGCAATCATTTGACCACTCCAACGGAACAAAACTTGAAGCTCACATCCATTGAAGGGAAGGAATTCGAGGATGCAAAGAAGTATAGACGACTTGTAGGAAGTCTAATCTACCTGACTACTACCAGACCAGAAATCTCATTTGCTATTGGAATCCTCTCCAGGTTTATGCAAAAACCTTATGAAGGACATTGGTCTACTGCAAAAATAGTTCTAAAGTACTTAAAGGGGACTCAAGAATCTGGACTCAAATATACACGGGTGGGCGATTTCATCTTGATCGGATACTCTGATTCATAATTTGATGGAGACAAAGTTGGGGTATCTACTTTAGGTTATATTGTGAGTCTTGGATCGGGAGTTGTCTCCTAGAGATCACACAAACAGTGAGTTCCAACAGATTCCAGAACTGAAGCAGAATATGTGGCAGCAGCTAAAGCGACAAATGAAATTGTGTGGCTCAGGAAAATCCTAGAATATTTGCAGATGAAACAAATGCATTCAACTCCACTCATGATCGACAAAAATTCTGCAATAAAGTTGGCCAAAAACCCAAAGTTCCATGATCGAACGAAGCACATCAATACAAAATACCATCTGATTCAACATCATGTTGAGGCCAAAACTATCCATCTACGTCATTGTTCCACAAATGAGCAGACTACAGACATATTCACTAAAGCACTTGGAAGATAAAAGTTTGAAAATTTCATAACGATGCTTGGACTTACCAACATCTCTTCAGATTATGGGGGGGAATGTTGACACCTAATCCTAAGGGATTGGGTGAAATTGTATAATAGTGTAAATTAGGAAATAAGGAAGTCTAAGAGACATTGGGAAATGAGTCCCAACAATCTCACCTCCATGTATAAATTCATGTACACCCTCTATCAAATTCATATTCTATTTTGTGGAGTTACCTCCTAGTCTGACAGACATTATCCTTGAAAAGAATTCATAGATTTATTCAAAGGAAATATGAAAAGGCCTACAGAAGAATCAAGTGATGTTGAGAGGGTGAAGTACAGAGAACTAGAATTATTATCTATGGCTTTGATGGTTGAAGGCATAAAGTAAAATCATGTACCCTTCATAGCAAATATTGATCATGTTCAGGAAATGTATGAGGCTTTGTCAAAACTATTCACCATCAAGAACATTGGAAAAGTAGAAAGTCTGAAGAGAGAACTAAGAACTATTAAGATGACAAAGGAGGATAATGTTTCCTCTTCCTTTGTGAGGATAGCAAGGATAAGTGATGAACTTATTTCCATTGACGAAATAGTACCAGATAAAGAACTAGTGATTACAGCCATTCTGGGACTACCACCTTCTTGGGGTTCCTTTGCTTCAGCTCTCAACAACAGGAAAGAAACACCCACCTTTAAGGAGCTATGGACAGCATGCAGTCAAGAATAATTAAGAGTCTCCATGGTAACCAACAATTAATAAGTTGCAAATGATTATTTTTCTCATCATAAAGGAAGATTCAAGAAGAAGGTCGATCTGTCCAAAATTGAGATTTATCATTGTCACAAGACGAGACACTATAGGAGTGATTGCCCTGACAACCCTAGGAGAAAGAGAATAGATAGATATCATGCTAACATGTTTGAAGAAACATCATCCCGCAAGAAATCAAAGCTCGAAGAATATTTAAGGGACTTGCACTAATAAGCCCCTTCTGTCTTATATTTAATTTGTATATTTTATGTAGTATAGGTTTCACATCTTCTTGGAAATATATTTCTTTGTTTTATAATTTTTAGGTTTTCCACACAAGTAAAAAGGTTTTTCAAAGAATTAAAGGTATGTATTAAAATATAAACTCTTGTTACTCTCTTTGAAATATCCACCTCTATGTTATTAACTATTGCTATTTCTAGCTCTATTGAATCCTAAAGGACTCTTGTTTGGGATGATTCATCACCTGATGAATCTACGTACTTTATACACCTCTTATTGCTTATAAAAATAGAACCTTAAGGAGGTTCTCTATAAAACCCTAACCGAAGGGTAGGTTGATAATGTGTGAAACCCAAAACCTATTTAGGGATATTTATGAAGAAGTTTCTATTTGATATTGTCGAGTTTGGGATTTTGATATGATCATGGAATCTCTAGACTTGCTTGATTTAAAATGATGTTGTTCGAAATCTTGAACCACTGAAGTCTGATATAATAAGGGTTTTCTTTGACAATGAACCGAAACCCTAGGTTTTTGTTAGGTCTAACTGGTAAAATCCTTGTTATGAAAATTCCTAGGAATGAAACGCTAGGTATATGTTCTCTTGATTGAATCCCTAACCTAGTCTAGGGCAATATATATGTGTCTAATGTATTAATGTTGACTAACATATGATGTGCTTATAATGGTGATCTCCTAGATATGTGTGTTGACCTATTTTATAATGGTCCTAAGAATCTAGGGTTTGGAAACAAACCTTAGTCAAAGTTTGAAAGATCTAGGATGATGATTGAAAAGTATAGGGTCTATAAATAAATCCTTGTAATGATTAAATTCTCTAGTATGTATGTTCATTTGAATCTATATAATGTATGTTGATAATTTATAAATGGAAATCTAGGGTTTACATCGAACCCTAGTAGAAGTTACTCACAATGTGTTTACTGAATTTTAGTATTTACATTAAACCTGTTATGGATATAATTCATAACAAATAAATAAATAAAAATAAATGTAAATATTAAATAATCAAAATAAGGATTATGTTAAGTAGTCATTAACTTAGATAAAAGGCATGTCTAAAATACATGCCCAGTCATGAAATGCCACCTGCCTAGGTATATAAGCAAGGCCTCGTTGTAACATTCATCATCACTTATATATATTTATATATTAATAAATTATTATTATAAATACCTTTTGTGTATTTTACATATAAATTCAACAAGCCTACAGTTGTGTTGCTTCAGTGGTATCAGATTCATGCCACACAATATAATCTTGTGAGCCTTTGAACGTAGTTTACCGCACAATATGTCGTTAAGTTTTTGCCCTAACTATGTTGAACAGTTTAGTAAAATTCAAGAAGCATTTCAGCGATTAGAAAAATCATGTGCATAAGCTACAATATGTCTTAAGAAAAGTTATGCAGAACGATGATAATAAGGAAGAAGATGTTGATCAAAATGATGATAATGAAAATGAAGATGTAATAGATAAGGATATATATGAAAGTGATATCAATCAAGATGAAAATTTTGATGAAGTTGATATAGATCAAGATGAGGATCCAGATGAAGCTGGTCATGATGTGGATGAGGACTATCTTGAGAAACAAGAAGATGAACAATATCATGGTATAGATAAGATTGTTGAATAAAATTACAATTGATGTTGGAAGCCAGGAAATTGTGGATTCTAATCTAGTTAATTCAAATTCCAATATAGCTTATTTGCATTAGACAAGGGAGGATGAAGAACAAAATTACAAGGATCTTCATGAAATGGGGATTGATCAAGAGACTTCTGAAACTAACATCAATGCAAATACCAAATCTTGTGAACTTGATGATGCCCCTAAGGAAGTTAGAGCATGTGAAACTAATTATTTCTTAAACATGGAAATTTCTTCTATTACCAAAGGCAATCCTACTCTAGTATCATCTGTGTATGATAGTGAGAGACTCCAACTCAATATAAAGATAACTACAGAGTTAGGAGCATCAATGGTGACATTAACACTAGAGCAACCAATTCGTCAGGAAGTATGAGACAGCATCAATGCATGTAGTTCAAAAAAAAACAAAAATACAAGGAATTGTCTTCGATGCTCACTCCATAATTTGTCAAGATGTTATTCATGACAAGCTTGTTCAGGTAACAACAGATTCTGTGAGATAGATGTTATTGGCCATTGGAGGAAGTCATCATGTTTACTTTGAAATTGGAGAAAGAAAATTAACAGAATTGAAACGTTTGGCCAGTGAGTTTGATGTATTTTTCCTGGACATAAATCTTATTGGTGAAAATCCTAACCCGAAGTGAAATGGAAGTTGTTGGACTGTGGAAATACCATAGAATTAGGCTTTACTCTCTTCCTAGTCTGAAGTTCATTAAAAGGATCCACTTTGTGGAGAAAGTTCTACCTCGATCTGCTCTCATTTGTGATTTTGAAGGGATTCCATACTTGTTATGTGGTCTTGCAAATAGGCATTTATATAACCTTCCTGCATTGAATATGAACAACATAGAATTTTCTGATCATGGGAACAAGCATTAGAAGGGTCTGTGGCATAAATTGAATTCGGTCTGTTTTTATTACCAGTATAGTGGAAAAACAGAGAAGGAGATAATTCATTGATAAATTACTTGGAGAGTCAATAGGTTTTTTACCCCAAAAATGACACGGCCAGGGAGAATAATGTGCTTAAAATTATCAAGAAGTTTGTTGAGGAATGTCGAACATTGATGTTCCTCAGACATCCCAACGTGTTGGGAACTCACTGGGCTTTCGTCGCAGAACACTTCTTATGGGAAGTGATGCCCTACGTGGCAGAGTGCTATGTTTTAACCATTCTCGGCAGCTTGACACATGATGGATTAATAGATTCAGTTGTGGAAACAATTATGGAAGTGACCCTTCTATCCAAAGCGATGTCAATTCAACCAGTGTCTATTTCTATAAAGATTGGGAAAGGATCGAACAGATTTATGATAACTAATATATGGGTTGCAGCAGAGCTGAATTTGAGACAACCACTTCTAATAACAACGATATTAACCATGGAAATCTAGATGAAAATATTTCTATGGAGCTTGATGACCAGGACGATTATATGGACACTTATCCTTAATTGTGTTTGTTATGATTCCTCAATTTCAATTGGAACCTCGTCTGCGTCCACCTGCAGTGTCCTGACCCGACGGTGTTGGCTCCCACTTCTCTCCCTCTGTCATCGCTACATCTCCTGCATGTTGTGCATTGTGTCCCACTTACGTTGCTACTGCTGAGTAGCATGAACCACCGTTTTGTCCCCATTCCCCTGTCTGATTCACCAGCCATTCCGCGTGGTATCAACATCGTTTCCACCTGCTTACAAACCGATATACAAATCGCATACATTTTCCCATACAAGTCACTTACAGGTTGTTGTATTAATCCACATACAAAAAATTGTGGCCACTACTCCGACGTTCGACGAAGGAACACGCAGCGTAAAAAGATAATCGCCATCAGATATTCTGCCTCACGGCCATTTAGTTAGACCATTTGAAACGTCTACCCTAGTCAGCCATCAAACGCCGTGCGCTAGCGTTCGGTGACATGCGTCGATACAATCACATTGATATACCTATAATTGCATCAATACATATGAACAGTTTGATAGTACATGTATATTTACATAACTAAGTTAACATAACTCAACTAATAAAATTTATTTAATTAATTTATTATTAAAAAAAATCGATAACCCTAAATTCAAGACAATATTCACAAAATTATACAAAGACAAAGTTCTAGTGACATCATGTTATATACATCCATATGATAAACACATGATGAAGGAATTATTAGCGAATAAGATTTGAGGACAAAGATTTTCGAAGAGGGAGGCAATGTTATGAATATAATTCATAACAAATAAATAAATAAATAAAAATGTAAATATTAAATAATAAAAATAAGTATTATGTTAAGTAGTCATTAAGTTAGAGAAAAGGCATGTCTAAAAGACATGCCCAGTCATGAAAGGCCACCTGCCTAGGTATATAAGCAGGGTCTCATTGTAACATTCATCATCACTTCTACATCTGTATATATTAATAAATTATTATTATAAATACCTTTTGTGTATTTTGCATCTAAAGTCAACAAGCCTACAGTTTTGTTGCTTCAAAACCCTAGTAGAAGCTCTCCATGATATGTTTTGATAATTTATTTGAAATTTAGGGTATGCAACTAACTCTAGTGAAAGGAAATTTCTAATTTGTAATCAATCTTGATTGACTCTTTTGTATGAAATCTAGGATTTGTATGAATCCCTAGTGGAAATTCTAACATGTGAATTCTAAAGGTTGTTATATATCTTGTAAATCTATATTGGTTCTAGGGTTTACTAAATGTTGTAGCAAGGTATATTATATCTTTGAAAGAAACATTGAAATCCTAGATAGATTGAAAGACATTGTGAAGTAGTCTATGGTTTATGATAAAATTCCCTAGTAAAAATGTTGAAGAGTATATGTCTCATGTTTGGGTATCCAATATGTATAAGGTTGAAAAAGATTTCGTGATTCTGATATGGATTATTGTATGCTTCTATAGTTTTGGTTGTGCTTGTTGTCTAAAGTTGTGCAGGTACATCATAAATATGAGAAGTTAATAAGTATGATGAGAATGATGGAATCCATGAAATATTCTTGAAACACATAAAAGAAGAAGTTGATCTCCCTAGATTAAGAGGGAGCTTGGATAAAAGAAGAAATGGTTATGTTTCTCTACCCCATGTGTCATGCACAAGACCATGACTAACATCTGTAAGTATTAGTGAATACCATGAGTAAGAATCATAGTCATGATTGGAGAATGCTTTGGTATCGCTATAAGAAGGAAAGTAGGATCTGGTTGAATAAAATGTTGCTACATGAAAATTAGGAAAGGAAAGTGTATGAGGAATCTTCTTTCAAAGATTCAACTGATAGTCCTACCGAAATTAGCTAAAGAGAAACATCGAAACCTCATAAGTTTGCTTTGATTATATACTTGAATATGTATTGTTGATTGGGGTTTTGTTTGTACAGGTTAATCTCTTGAAGGTTTTGATAGCAAGTTGGTTGCAAATCAGTTTGATTGGGAGAGTTTTGTTACTCTTGATTTGTTGGATCAAGGTGTGATGAGGCTTTGTGAGTGAAGAATTGCCTAGAAAGACATCGGGTCGGCACTTTGTGTTGATGTTTGGTTAGGAGGGTGGCATTGGGTGGATGTGCACCTAGTTCCCTCAGTTGATGTTTAGTAAGTAAGCCTAATGGTACCTATAGAGGCTAAAAGATTTAGTCCAACTTAGTCCCACTTGGATAGATTGCCTTGGTCAAGAATCTAGTCCATGGCATTGTGGTGCCTAAACTGTTGAATGACCAATGGATAGATTTCCCTGGTCAAGAATCTAGTCTATGAAATTTAAGTGTCTAAAAATTCTTCATAGTTCATATAGTTGAAATCTACCTTGTACTATTGAGTTAAGAATACCTCCCTAGTTAAGAGGGAGTGTTGAAGAATGTAACTAGGTTCGGTCTTCATAAATTGTACTTGAGTCAATACTTATTGCACTTGTAAAAAGAATAAAGAAAAGAATTTTATATTATTATTAAATGACTTATTAAAGCATGGGTTTCATGCTTGGGTCATATTTATTTTAGGTAAAAGTCCCTATTGTGGACTTCTAGGTTTTATTATGAGTCTATAGGATTATTGCAGATTTAAATTGATCCATATTGGGCTTTTGAATCATGCAAATAGGTCAAGTATTGAGTAAAATATGATTTATGAAGCTTCCAAACAAAGTCGGCCTTAAGGTGATCAAGTCGGCCTCAAGGCCGGGAATTTGAGCTCATCTCAAGCCTATATATACATTGGAATCGAACTCACTTGGAACCATCTCACTGCAACACATAAATTCGATCTGGAAGCTGCAACAAGAGAAATTTGCAAAGTGAAGGAGAAGGAATTTTTGGATTCAGTTTTGGGTACACTTATAGATTTGAAGAAAATCGAAATTTTGGCACCACTCTCTCTGCATTTCGAGCTATATTTTGGGAGATTGAAGTTCTCAAAGTTTTACTACAACAGTTGTTGCATCAGGTGTTGCCAAGGTGTTTCTACCAAGAGAAGAGGAAGTCGAAGTTTTTTTTGTTGATTTTTGTTGCTTGGAGAAGTTCTATTGTGCCTAAATCGAAGTCTCTACCTCAATATTGACTTCTCAAGAAGCAAGGTCGAAATTCTAGGTCAAAGAAACTACATCACAGTGATGCTACTACTACTAATGCTTCCAAATTCAGGAAGGATCACAAGGAAGGTTGACTTGGTGTGCAGGAATTATGGGTCAAGCTCTAGAGTCTCAAGAATCACTATTGAAGGAAGAAAATCATTGACTGGATTTTCCCCAAGAGTGGGGTTTTTCCCTAGTTGTTGGCCTACATCTCGTGTCCTTGATCTATTTGTATTTTCTTTGATATTTGCTTGATGAACTAATAAGAAGAAAAATAAGAAGAACATAATAATAAATAAAGAAGATCACAAGTAAATAATCAAGAACAAGATGATATTTCTACCTTTCTGATTCTCTAATAGTTAGTAGTGTAAATCTCAAAATAAGATAGAGAGAATTTTATAAGATGTATAGACTAAGACATACCTAGAGATGTTTTTTGACAAACTTTGTAGGAGTTCCTTGAAGTGTAATCCATGGTCTTTTATCCCTGTAATACATACTTTCAAGCAAGACACGTGATACCATGAACATGATTTAATTTCTTAAGTTAGATCTCCTACATAACCATGGAGGATGGAATCCTATAAAGGTTATTCCTTCTTTCAATAAAGGATTTCTACTTGACATCCTAGATTAATTTTAATCTCTAGAAGATAAGGATTATGTATTTTATCTAAGGATCACAATTTTATCCTAGACTAGCTATGAGCTATTTAAAGTTGTATACATTTGAAAATATTTATGATTACACTAACCTTGTATTTACATACCTTTCATTAGACTTGTTGTAGAAGCAGTACTTACTTGAAAAACCGGTTCCTTGTGTTTGTGTTGTCATTTTATATATCTCCACAGGAAGTTGTGCCACATTCTCTTTCTTCAATGAGTGGAAGACATAATATATTGTTTCATTCTTTCGATATATGCTTTATCTCTCATATATCATTGACCTTGAATTCTCCTTACGTTGCTTTCATAGCTTCTTTGTTGTAATATAGTTTTCATTGATTTCATTCCCAGAACTGTCATACTTACTTGATGTACCAAAATTTGTCACTGTAATATTGTTGAACCTTCTTCAGAGATTTGTATTGATTCAACACTTTGTCATTTGTCAATGAAATTTCACAAGTAAATTTCTATGTGGTTGATCTGAATAGTTCATTGTGTCATAATAACACTTTGATACTTACTTTGTAATATGAGCGAAGTTGTATTCTTTGAGACTAACCCGAAATCCTTTTGAGATTTTGCACCATGCCTTTAATTGGCATTGTCTTACTGTGATTGCATTACTGAACATAGAACTTATACTTCATTTGTTTCATCAATGCCTTTTTTAAGGACTAAGATAATCTGAAATTGTTCACAGTGATCGATCTTACTGAACTTGTTTTCTGAACTTGTATGATTGATATAGCTTGATCATCCATGAATGAACTACCTTACTATGATCAGGCCTTTTGAAATTAGTCCTTCAAGATGTCTTTGAATCCTTCTGACTTGATCTTCAATACAAATTTACCCAAGTGATTTTCAAACTGCCTTTGATCATGACCATAGCTCGGATACCATGTTGAGAAATCCAAGGAGGTGGTTGTTAGAAGATTTCTCTTATTATGAAATTATCTTGTGATGTTTTATTTATTATTATAAATTATTTTGATTTATCTTTTCTTATCATCAAGACTAATTCCAAGAAACAAATAGAAGAGGACACAAGATGTAGGCACACTGTCAAGGAAAAACCCCACTCTTTGGGGGAAAACCCAATCAAAAATATTCCTTCAATAGATTCAAGATGAGACGACCAAGACCCTATCAACTTAGACTCATAACTACCTCCATCCATCAAGTCATCCTTGTCATGTCAAACTGTAGTATTTGTACCCTTTTGATGAGATCATCTTTGAAACCAATCTAAGTTCCTTCATATTGATCTGAAATGGAACTATTTGTAAAGTTATGCAAAGTATCCATTCTGATATAATTTAGTGTGCAAAGTGTTCTCCATGACTTGCAGGTTAAACAAAGTAGTCTTGGTAATGTTTCTGAGTTTTATGTGTGAGAATTTGTTAATTAAATTTATTGTTTAACATATCACAGCAAAAATACACAACAAGTAAAATTCACCATAACATAACACAACAAATTGTTGAGACAGTTCACCCCTCCTGGGCTACATCTGCCGGTCCAAGGCTCCCCAATGGCATGTCCTTGCTCTATTAATTTGCTCAAAATGTTTACACAGTGAAAAATATGCCTAAACAGGGAAAACCAATTGTAAATTCGACTTCAGAAGATATACATTAGCTAAAAATGGCTTTTGTTTCACCTTAAACATTGAAATACAACCCAATACAGTGCCTTCTCCATGATGGCCCTGATGGCTCCTTCCTCTTCCCTGAAGCAAAATTTGCTGAAGATCACCTATGTTCACTCTAAAACCTGTCCCAAACTGCTCAGAATGCTGAAGAGACCCAAAATTGACTAAAATTTCATCTTGTTTGGTCGAATATTGAGAGAGTTATGACTTCTGCAAAAAAAATGCCCAATGTCCCCCAAAAACCCCACTAAAAGTGGGAGAACTCCAATTAGCTTGACTAAAAGGGCAGATTCTTTATAACTAGTGGAACCGCGCACTAAATCTGGGGGTGACATTAAATTTAACTGTTTATGTTTGGCGCGTTCACATGCAAAAAATGCGGTAATAGTTTGGTGGGCGGATAAGGTTTGCAAACTGCCGCATTAACACTTTAGGAGTGGTCACATAGGTGGCACTAACCGCCACCGTAACCATCGAGTGGTAGCCGCCGGTCTCCGCCACAAGTCACATTGAGGTCGGCTTAGCACTTGGGCTAGCCCCCTTCCAAACTCCGCCATTCAATAGATCTTAGCCTGTGGTTTTGAGCCCCGGTCACATTGCTACGGAGCTGGCCCTTGAGGGTTGGTCCCAACTTCTCCGCCCGTTCCGGTGACCTGACTACACGTTCACACTCTGCCCGAACCACACGAAACGACCCGACTACAAGTTCACACCCGCCTGAACGTTCAACGAACATCTGCCACATCGTGCCCGTCAGGTTGCCCTGCCCGAGGAGTCGGGTCAAGGGTTCAAGACTCATGCCCACCAAAATTTTCATGTGTCCTTTTAACTAGTGGCCTGGGGCCATGTGGCAGCCTCCGGGTAGGCCACCTGGCATCCACTGATAGGCCCAAAAACATTAATAAAAATCACTTTGCCAATATAATTTTTTTTATAAAAATTGACATAATCAATTAGTCAAAAAAGTCATGTTTTGGAGGTCACTAGACGATTTCAAACCTCAGTAACTTTCACATACGACCTCAGTTTTGAGAACCGTTCATGGCGCCAGAATCGCAGCGACGAGGCCTTTCCGGTCGTTCAGATTGCAACCATTTCTTAGCACTTCCATTTTTGAGCAATTTTTTAACTTGGACATGAACTCCTGATCACATATGCTGAGATAGCACCACCGAACTGAGTCACACCAAGATCATGATATTGTGGTAACATAGAGACTGTGATTTTCCTTGACTGAAATAGCACTGAGATCATTGCACTGTTGTGATGGCATGACATGGTGATAGCACCGAAACTCTTTCACTTTAGATAGAACTGAACCTTCTTTCTTGAACCATACGGTGATATATCACCGAACTTCTGTTTGTAATTTCCACTGTAATTCGCACCTTATCTCAGAAAGTATGTCGAGAGTATCTCTGTAATTCATCCGAACTGTGTATTGAGGTTGTCTGAAACCATCTTTGTAATTTAGCTTTGCAATCTAGTCTAATATCCTAAGGTGAAGAATGTGAATACCTTACACTAATATATATAGTTGTTGCCATAAGTAAATAGGTCGACATGAGTTATCCGAATAGTTGTGTCTACATATGTTTGAGTCGACATGTGTTTTATGGAAGCCAACTAATGATTCTTTTGAGGCCGACATCAAGGTTACTTTGATGGAGGAGGAGTAAAACATGACAAAATAGACTTTGACTCAATCCTAAAGCCTACAATGGAGGCTTGACCTATGACAATTGACCCAAGCATGAAACCCATGCTATTTCAAGTCAATTAAAATAATCATAAATTCTTTTTGACAAATGTATTATATTTTGACTCAAGTACAATAATGAAGACCGAACCTAGTTACAATCTTCAACACAAAATACACCAAAGACTACTGTGAAAACTCACACTTCTTGAGATTTGCTAGCAACTGGTGCTTCTTCAATGTTTCTAGCACCTGCGTCAAATGCGAAATATGTTCCTCCCAAGTAGCACTATATACCGGTATATCATCCAAATAAAAAATAAAAAATGAATCTATAAAAGGGTGCAGTATATCATTCATTAATCTCATAAACATAGTTGGTGCATTACATAGGCCAAATGGCATGACTAGCCACTCATACAAACTCTACCTGGTTTTGAAGGTGGTCTTACAGGTGTCTTCTTCTTTGACTCGAACTTGGTGATATCCAAACATCAAGTCCATCTTGGTGAACTACTTTTCTTATTGCAACTGATTGAGTAGATCATATATCCTAGGCAGGGGGTATATGTTCTTAATCATGATTTTGTTCAACGTTGTGTAATCTATATACATCCGCCAAGTCTCATCCTTCTTTGGCACAATGATGATGGGTGACCCACATGGTGATGTACTCGGTCGAATGACACCCTATTCCAACAGCTACTACAATTGTTTCTTCACCTTGCTTGCTTCTATAACAGACTTCCTATAAATCCCAATATTTGGTAATGGGGAGTCTAACAATAGCAGGAACTCTTGCTCCAATTATCTCTTAGGTGGTAACCCTTTAGGCTCTCATAACACATCCTTGTATGCCTGTAAATTCTCCTCCAACTGTTGTTTATATTTTTTTAGTACACCCATCCAGGGATGCCTTGCCTATTATTGACTCCTCTAGAGACTGACTTTCTCTTAAAAATAATAAACATACTTCTTGCTGAAATTGATCAATTTCTTAGCTTGGTTGGCACTTGCCAATGAAATTTTTGACTTTCCTTTGTGCGCATTGATGATGAATGATTTTCCATCCTTGACGAGTCGACACTGGTTTGCTCTCCTCATGAATATTTCATCTCGCATACACATGTATGGATTCCCAAACATGACTCCACATACATCAAGGGCAACCGGATCTAGATTTACTTCATCAATATAATCAGCACTGGTAGCAAATCTAATTTTTCATTGTTTTGTTACCTTAAGCTTGCGTCCTTATTTACCCATCCCAGGGGATATGGTTTTGGATGATCATGAACTTCCAACCCCAAATTCTTGACCAGCTCTGCTGCAATGAGATTCGCCTGTGATCTTGAGTCAAACATAGCATCAACCTTTGTATTCTTGACTTGTATGTTTATATGGAAGAGTTTGGTCATTTCTTTCTCTTCTTGTTGTTGAAGGATACTCATATTCACCTCCTTCTGCACTGATGTACAAACGATATTCTCATCCACGTCTAAGTTTCTTTCAACTTGGTTGCTTGAACCTGTGGCCATGAGATTCTTCTTCATGTTATCTTTCTTTTTGTTCTTCGAATTTAGCTATGGATGCAACTTCCAACACTTCTCCTCTGTATGGGCATCAATGTTGTAGTAGTTATTTGGATCTTTCCGTTGTTGTGTTGTGACTGTCAACTTTTTATCTTTTCCCCCTTTTTGCTTCTTCTTTCCCTCCTTAGAAGCATCATGTTGCTCCTTCATCTTCGATTTGCTTGATTGCGCTCCCTTTAGGCCTATGTTCTCGAGGTACTATGCTTGTACACAAGCCTCATCCTCTGATTTGGGCTTGAACAACATCACTTTCTCACACAGATGGTGGTGCAAACCCCCAAATACTTGAGGAGTACATCTGGGTTCTTTGGTGAGATACCCAACATTATAGACATCTTTCTGAATTTTGTGGTGTACTTCTGCATGCTTTGGTTCAGATTTTTCCTAAAGTAAAGCCACTGGATCCACTGGTCCTCCACATACCCAATGGGATAGAATTGTGACTTAATGAGGGTTTTAAAGTCCTCCCACTTAGTCATTGGAAGTCCTCCCTCCAACCTCAGGGTTTCCCTGTGGCTCTCCCATCAAGTCATTGCATGGCCCTCCAATTTCAACCACGCAAATGAAATTTTTTGTCCTTCCTCAATTTGATGTATGCTGAAATAAAATTCCAGTTATTGCAACCAGTGGTTCAGCGTCAGAGCATCGATCTCGTCGTGGTATGGCTTGATATTGACTTTTTCTTCCATTTTAAACAAGGATTGATTCACGACACTCGAACGATGTTAATCTTTTCTGGATACCTTCTTAGACTGGTTCTTCGTTTCTTCCTGATCTCCCAATCCCCCTTATGATTTTTCCTTTGCATTTGAACCCCTGTCTTCTCCAAATATCCCAAGCTTATTGCTCAAGGCTTCCATGAGGAGGTTTATACTGCGATTTATGTCTGTGACTTGTTTTTCCAGCCGCGAGAACCTCACATCGGCAGGATCACGAGAGTCATTTACAAATTCATCGACCATGATTAGAGTTGTACGATTTTCGTCCCCACCGACCTAGATCTCTTTAAAACTCCACAAAATACCCAAAAAAACCTGCTCTGATACAAATATGATCTGTAAGCTGTTGTGGATATTCTACTGGACAATTTGTCACAACATATCAAATAATATTATATTAAAAATATGAAATCCTATATTATGACAGTTTTATTAGATTACTAATTCTATAGATTTTTTGTAATTAGTGCATTCGTGCAAATGAAAATTATGCAGAAAATAGAGAACAGAAAAATAAGCTCACACACACACATAAGACACAAAATATTCTCTGGGAAACCCTTTCGGGAAAAAACCCAGCTAGAAGGTGAGGTTGCTTCGCTCTCTTTCTCTATATGGAAATATGGTTGCAGGTACAAAGAAGTAAGGCTTGTAGCCCGTGGGCTGCTACAATGCACAAATCCTCCATGTGTGCTCTACCTTCTATCCCTTTTGGCTAACTTTGATCAGTTATACATGTAAGGTCCCACCTTACCCACCATAAATAATATAGATAAGTAGAGGTCACATTAATCACTAATCTCTATTATCAAGCCAATGCTTCAATCATGAGAATTAAATAATGAAATTTGCAGCAAGAGAAACTATTGTTACCAATTCAGAAGAATATTATTATTCAAAAAGTGTCAAGTAAAACAATGGACCTGCATAAATTGGGCACAAGTAGTTTTTTTCTACAGACATTGAATCCCAATAATGCACTCATGCATACATGCAGCTCGGATGAAACTTATTATGATCATTTGCACAAAATCCTACAGAATTAGTCACTATAAGATTGTTTCCAACAACAAGCTCCTTTTTTTTATGAAATCTTTAGATAATACAAGAAGCAATTGACTTATTCTCTATTCACACTTCAACAACTTATTAAATCCATTTTCATATTCATACCAAAAACTTGTAGACGGAGGAAGCTACACCCATTAAATAGTCTATTTATAATTCCTAGTACATAAAAATGACAATAACTAAGGCTTTTACACTAACAATTTATATCCACCAAAGCTACATCCATTTAGGAGTTTTCACAAACATTTTGCAAACATGCAATCTACAGCCATTGAAGCAGTTTTTCAAACACTTGGCAACAATGGATTTAAGATTCTTTCTTCAACATATTTATCACATAAAATTCAAAAATTGAAACTTTAAATGTTGGCATCTTAAAACAGAGAATAAATTATCTTAGTCTTTCATCAAAGACTTAACAACAGGGGCACATAACTCACAGCAGCAATCTGCAAAATCGCCCAGATTTCCAATCTGGGTTCTCAAAAGTATTTTTTCGGAATCAAATAAGGGGTTACAGGTCCGTTAGACACAGATACCCCCTGATGTTGGGTTGAAGCGCATTTAAAACGCCCAGGAATGTGATTCTTCAAAACAACAAAAATTTATATCCTTAATGTTTCATTTACGACTTTTGTCAAACACATGGAATGAAAACTTTCAACTGCAGCTCTACATGAGAAAAAACAACCCAGAGTTATTATGCTAATATATGCTCATTGAATTCACACATTTCTAAATCCACCATATGAGTTCTTGAAAGTTGAAACATTTTACAACCCACAAGCCAATTCATTTGACATGATTTGAAAAGCTTATTGCACCCATTGCTACAATTTGACAAACACATGGCAGCCCTGAATGCTATAGCCATTAAGGCTTTCTGTTAAAATTCTGATAGTACTATTACAACAACTTGAATAACAAAACATTATTGATAAGAATATGAAACATAAGCCATAACTGAAATTTACCTCAAACTTACCTCAAGCATTTGATCTACCAAACCATATTTTAGTTGACATTATTTTTGCATTTTCTTTCAAGGGTTGATTCTATAATTCCTCCAAGTATATTTTGGGTACATGTCCATTTTCTTACTTCTGTTGTAAGCTGCAAGTTAGCACTTATTCATGCATAAATAAATTGATGGCATTACTCATTCACGAATTTTGTCAAACACTTTGCAAAATATCCTGAAACCCTTTCTAAAACATGCATCTAATTACTTGAAACAAAACCATAAATCATGAAACACTTACCCAAGTCCTTGGAATTTATTTATTGCAATTACCTTCAACAATATTTGGCTTTCCTTTCTCAAATGCTACAATACCAAGATTAGTACGATAAACTACACCAATAATAACTCCAATATTGAGATCTAAACATCCATACATATAGACTGATCTAGTCTTCATTTTTTTACTAATCAATAATATTCTAGATAACATAAGCTTAAACCAAAATTAGATGCTTACAACCATTTAAATTTCTACTTTTTATTTTCTGTTAAAGCTATACTATAATTTTAGAATAATGGAAATTATACCTGGAGAGATATTCAACTCCAATCATTGAGAATATGATCCACCTTTGATCCCTTAACCAACTCATTTGAACCATCCGGTTTTCCACCCAACCATATCCAGGGATAACTCCTCCCCTTGGAACCCCCGAGTTGTAAGAGCTCACAAACATTATTAAAATATAGCAGTAGAGAGATATCCAAGGCAAGTTGAGGAAGATAAGTTTCACTTCCTCCCAATACCACTCATGGTTAGCTCCACCCTATAGAGCTACTTAGTAATTTAGTTTAGGAATTTCAAATTCATTTCGAAATAAATTGGCTACTCTCAAAGTCTCTCCCTCTCATAATCTTTTTGAAATCTCTCCAACTCTTGGTATCACAATGCACCCCCCAAGTGAGAATACATGAGACACATATATAGGATGAGCAACAAATTCTTGTCATAAAGGAGGAGTAATATGCATGTTTGTATTCCATTTAGATAAGTGTAACTCGTGCCATTAAGGAGAGGTATGCATGCCTTAGTTAAGGAGAGCGTAACATATGCATTAAAGAGTGTAAGAGGAATCTTTTATGACATGTCTTTAACGAGTGTAAGAGGAATATGCCATTCTTTGATGAGTGCATAAAATTGTGTAATGTATTATTAAAAGAGAGAGAGAGTTACATAGAGCTATGAGAATCATCAAGGATAGAGGTGTGAAGTGATTGAGGAGTTATAATTCCCATTTAATAATAATATCATAGTCTCATAAAAGATAATAATAATATTGAGGATTAAGTCGAGATTGACCTATTACGATCGATTAATCATAAGTTAATTGATTTTCCTTCAAGTATACTTGATTACCCATTGATTGGAGGTGATTTACTCTTTTTGGAAAGTCATACTTGAAATGGTAGACCTGACTTTCTATTTTTAGAAAGTCACTCCTAGGAATGAGATTTTATTAAGGAAATTCATCTATGAGTTGCCCACGAGTGGTATTTTTCTTCTGGGGAATATGGATTTCATACCCCTATTGCATTCATCTCTGTGCCTTAGTAGATTGAGGACTCCGCGCCCTAATCTACTCTAAAGATCCAAGATTCCACACCTTGATCTTTTTAAATATTCAGGACTCCGCACCCTAAAAATTTCATTATAGATCCAAGACTCCATGTCTTTATCTTTCATGGATTTAGGACTCCGCACCCTAATCCTTTTATTATATATCCACGACTCCACGTCTTTATATTTCATGGATTTAGGACTCTGAGCCCTAATTTCCATGTCTTCTCATCTATTCTGCTTTGAAACTTCGCGCTTCACCTTAAGGTATTGATTGTGAGACCATACCCATCTGATGGTTCGTTGGTAAGGTCTTCTTCCAAGACCTGCACACATCACAATCTCATAGATCAAATAAATCAAATGAATTTCATAATTACCTTATTCACATTTTACCAAATATTGTGCATGACTTCCATAGTCATTTTGTTTTTGGAGAAATGACTTCTGCAGTCATTTATAACTTGAACATCCTTGCTGGCAATGACCAAGTCCCCTGCCACATCATGCTTAGTACGAGATTAAGCACATATAATCATACAAATAATGTATCATCCATAAATCATAATTAACCATATGTTCCACATAACCATGATCATCCATGGATCTATGTGTCCCAATCCTGGATCACCATCCATGTCATATAGCTATGTCAAAACTAGGATACCAAAAGAGAAAACATAGCTAATATGCTCTTAACCAAAATTAGTTCTTATACACAAAACCATCGATATTATCATAAGCACACAACGACTAGGAGACCCAAACCAAGTCTATAGCATATAAGCATGTAAATAAGTCTGTCATGCATAATATTATATCATTACATCAAAATCACCCTCTCTAAGTGTCATCAAAGTTATCTCACCAAGAAGGGACACTACAATAGAACAAAATGCTCTTGAAAGAATGGAATGTCTCTTCCTCCTAGAGGCCCAGTAATAACAAAGCTCGATAGCCTACTAGTGGTTAAGTTTGACTACATCAACTCTTAACTAGAGTTACAATATAGACACTTCTAGATTATTTTACATCATAATCATGCGGCTAACCCATTTTTCCATGAATAATGGGGGTTGACGCGGCATCCTCCCAAATTATAGGTGTGAAAATCAGAAATCCAACTTCTGAGTGGCATAAATTTCGCATATGGACTCTGATTGATGTGCTTCTTACACCGTTGGAAAGATATTTGTGCGTAGAATAACATCAAAAGGTGGTGTGCTAAATAAGAAAAGTTTTACCACCAAAAAACTTCGTTAGATGCCTCAAAATGATCCCAAAAGGTTTCAAGCCTCGTTTTACCAAACTGGGTCATGCCAGTAAAAACGGTCTCGTGCGCTGATTCCTCCACCTTTTCTACTCCAAATGCATCAAGATGGATGACAAACAATATAATGATCCAGTTACAAACAATATAATGATCCAGTTTGGATCAATAGTCATGATGAGGGCTCGCATTTATGATCTCACTGGGATATAATGTGACTGCAATAGTTTGTACGTATGTTAACTGGAATCTCGTGGGATCTTTGCATAGATCCCTAGAATTCTGAAATTGTTTTCTTCAACTATAATGACTCGCTAGTTTCACTAGAACTGTGATCTATATTAGAGGCTCGCTCTTATAATCTCTGGAAATATCACGTATATAACGTGGTCTCTCTCTCACTTTGAGGCAAGCGATTGCATGTAGCACAGAAGGTTTCTTGGTTACATTCCAAATCTTGTGGAAGTCTCTTTGAGAAGACAACGAGTAATACTCATTTCCTGCTCTGGTTGGTTTCATTGTTATGTGACCATAACAATGAAATTTGATTAATATATCCCACAAATCTTCGTAGAAGGTATAGTTCCTCTGAGCACATTGTTGGTAGCATGGCTTAGTTATCATATGATGAGAAACATTGTTATTCGAACATAGTGATCCTGGTTTTAAGTTTTGACGCACAAAGATCCAACTATATTTGGCGAAGAAACTTAAACCTTTGATTATAATATAATGCAAGTCCAAGAATGGAAGCAAACTTAACATGCTCAAGCATTAATACGTCAGATCGAGCTAGATACGCATGGTCCATGAGGAGAATTAATACATCATATATATATATATATATATATATATATATATATATATATATATATATATATATATATATATATATTATGTTGTCATCAAAACATTGATTGGCTCTTGTCGACATGTCAAATTTGACCGAGCTATGTACCCGTCGATCAAGTTGTTATTGGATATGGCATCGAAATGGGAGACTCATTATGCTACCCTTTGGATATTAGTATGGCACGCCCATATAGTTTGCACCTATTTACTTTGGTTTTTAAGGAATGATAAAGATTCACATAATCGAAGATGATAGTGAATTGAATACGATGATAGTAACCTTGTTGCAGAAAGAGGCAATAATAAAAAATATAACAAGTTGTGTATAGTGGTTCTATGAGCTTGTATCAACAGTGGCATCTGTAGTGACCATAAATGGAAATAACAATAATATGGAAGTACAACTATATTTATGATATCAAGACTTTGTGAAGCACATCTTTGGGAAATAGTCTCTTTCAAATGAAGTCAACTTGAGACAAGACCTTTGCAAGAAAGGATAAAGTGAGGCTACAAAAAGGTATGTTTGATCTTTATGTGTATATTATGTTGTATGGTCTTTTGTAAGGCTTTGCATATAGGGTCTCTAGGGTTTTTCAATTCCTTTATAATAGGTCCCGATGACTATGAAGTTGTTAGGGCTCGTAAACTTGTGAGGTTTTGAAGACCCTTATTATTTAGGGTTAATGAATCCTAAATTGGACTAACCCTAGGAATGAAAACCCTTACCCTAACTATTTGTTCCCTCTAAAAGAAACCTTAGCTCTTGATATCTAGGGTTTGCTAGTCGAATCTAGGGTATGTGGTAAAACCCTCACAAGGGTTGAAGTAAAAATGAAACCTAGGGCTTGAAAGTCAAAACCCTAGGGCTGGTGTTTTCGCTGAAAGTAAAAACCCTATCAAGGGTTAGATCAAGAAATATAGGGTTTGTAACAAAAAACCTAGCAGTACAACCAAAAAAATAAACAAAGACAAGAGCATAAGATCAGGCAAATAATGAAGGTTGTCAAAATTATGGAAGCAAGATGAGAAGGATGGAAAAACAAAGCAAAGAAACACTCATGCTTGTTGATGAATCCTAGAAAATGATGAGCATGATGGAAAGAGGGAACTGTAAATAACAAGACGAAAATGATGTTCAAGCTTCCAGCAGATGAGTTCATTTCAAGAATGCATTGATGATTGAAATATCAAAGTATCAAAACTTATAGCAATATTAAGATAAAGCATGCAAAAAAATGTTGACTTCAAAGGAAGCATGTAGCAGAATTTTACATGACACTCTGACTAGAGGATATAATAATTTGACAACTCTGATAGTGATGATTTGCTTGGGATATGACTTGTCTTCCTGGTAGGACATATTGCTAAAGCATGTTTAGAGGCTAGAAGGAAAGTTTGTTTGATGATATTGGTCAACATCAGATATGGTCTCCTAAAGAAAAAGAGAGAGTTGAAAATGACAACTCCAGGGAAGAAGATATTGTAGCTTGATGATTAGTTTGTTCCATGGGCACTTTGATTGAAAGTTGAAAAGCATGGAGAAGGATTCTTGTGCAGAATGTGAAAGGATATTGATCTCAAAGGAATCAAGTAAGCAAAAAATGATATCTTGACAAAAGACCATCATGTTGAGGCAATCATGATATTTATGTTTTAATATTGGTTATATGGTTGGTATATATTTTTTCTACCTGGAATAATGTTGCAGAAATGCATAATGGGAGCTGAGGCAAGTGTACCTACAATTATTTGTTTTTGGACTCAATTCAATGAATTCATGAATTGAGTAGATGGCTTTGGTAATCCTTGAAGGATTATGTGGTCAAGATGTCTACATCATCTTGGAATTAAAAGGTAGCAGTACAAAAAGATAACATGATGTGTATGTTTCGATGACAATGAAGATTAGAGGGAGTTATGATTAGCTCTACTTTGATTACTGCAATATAATGCCTTTGTTGATGATGACTAAAGGAAAGTGATATGAAAGATTGATGGCCTGAACCCTATCACAGATTGGCTCCAGAAAGATAAAGCTCTATATGATGAGATACAAAGGAAAAAGGGGGAGTCATTCAGCGACTCGAAGATCTCCATGAAGAACTAGTAGTTGATTTATTGATGAAGACACACTAAAAAAACTTATGGTTATAACTTCCCTGTTGATTATGTTTAATTCTCTTTTACTTGATAACTTATTGTGTTTCCTTTTTACTAACTAGTTTTGTTCCTTAATATTATATGTGTGAAGCATCAAATGACTACCAAAACAAGAAGAACAATGACATTGTATATAGGTTGCAAGCCAGGGCCAAAACCTCTCCTCTTAAGAGGAAAACCCTTAAATCTCTTATCTTCCTTATAGATTCTTCAATTGACAAATCCCCTGACCTTACAACTGAGACCAACACCCTACAATACCAAGACCAACCTCTTGAGATGATGTTCCAACTTCGATCTAGCCAAACTCAGTCAAAATCTCTTCCAGTAGCACTTTCTCAACCTCCTTCTGCAAAATTCTCGACCTCCTACTGCAAACCAGAATTTTTTGCTTCCCTGCAACTACTGCTGCCACAGATGGGAACTTAGATCTTCTTCCAAAGCCCTCCTTTGACCTTCGATTGCCTTTCCCTAACTCCTGGAGCTTGAGAGAGACCCTTGGTGACATTCGCTTGACCTATTTGGCTCCTTTTCTCCAAGATCGAAATTGTAGATGGATGCCCTAGGTCTTGCACAGAAACCCTAGTCTTCTTTAGCATGTGGGAGAGACAGAATTAGCCCAGAACAAATCTCCTTCGTCCTTCCTCTTCTTCGTTGCCTTCTCATTGCTCTTCTTGGCTAGAATGAGTGATGAGTGAGAGTGCCAAATGGAGGACGAGTTCTTCTCTATATATGGGCTCCTTCAAGGGTGTATTTGGATCTTCATTTAGGCCGACTTGCCAACTGCCATGCCGACTTGGCCTTGGAGGGTATTCCAACACTTTTAAAGACAAATAATTTTCTTTACAAGTTACAATGTGCCCAGTGGGGTCTTCAACTTATGACAATGACTCTTTTGACTTCTTGACCTAGGACAAACCCTAGAAGCACACAATGGGTTCTTGACCTATAAAATAAAAGAACTTGAGCATGAAACCCATGATCCAAAATAATAATAATTTTTCTTTGCATTTTATAATTTACAAGAATCAAAAATAAATTTCATACTTATGAAGACCAAACCTAGTTACACATTTTTCAACACTCCCTCTTAACTAGGGAGGTTTTCATAAGAAGTACTTGGAAATTCTCAATCTTAAGAGATCTCATAAGAAGAGTCGGATTGGTAACCCATCTGTATAGCATCATACCAACCAACATTGTCACATAGCAAGGCCTTGACTAACAACTCTATCTCTCCACAAGATTATAACACAATGCTAGCGAGACCAATGATTTATATATATCATCATCATTGTCTCTCAAGGTACATACTCCATTCGAGTTTTCACCGAGTATGACCTTCCTTGGACTATTCTTATCTTGGATAGCTAGTCCTCAAAGAATATCGGTCCACAAATACTCTTGTCTTGGATTCCCTACCTCATCCTCAAAGGGTATCGGATGTTAGATGGTTACCCAATCCTCCATTTTATCTTCCCAAGTGAAGACAAGAATGATGTGCCTATCTCTCCCTTTCAACTAGGGAGGATATATCAACCAAGCCAAGTTGGTCTCTCAAGTACACAAGCTTCTTGTTAGGAAGATATTTTGTGAATATGTCAGATACCTGCTCATTAGTGGAGATATATTGTAGTTGCAACACACCATTTTGAACTAGCTCTCGAATGTAGTGATACTTGTTGTTTATATGCTTTGTCTTTCAATGAAATTTGGGTCCCCAGACAATCCTATACAACTGGTGTTGTCACAATGTATCTTTGTAGGGTCCATTGGTCCTTCGAATAGGTCAGATAATAGCTTCCTTAACCAAACCGCTTCTTTGCTTACTTCACAAGTCGCAACATACTCAGCCTCAACACTACTCAAAGCAATTGTGTCTTGCTTTCTACTCATCCATGAGATCATGGAGGATCCCAAACTGAAACATCCTCTTGTAGTGCTCCTTCCATCCTGCTCACTACCTCCCAAGTGAGAATCTATATATCCAACCAAGTGGACATCATTCCTTCTATCATATTTCAGGCAGTAGTGGATAGTTCCTCGCAGATATCTCAGTATATGTTTTGTTGTTATCCCGTGGTCATGCTTAGACTCCACTTGGAAATGACTAATAATTTTTACTGCAAAACATATGTATGGTCGAGCATTCGCCGAGTACATCAGTGAACCAATCAGTTGTCTATATTTGGAAGGATCCACCGAGATCGATTCGGAACTCCTTAGTCTTTTCAAGTTAGTGATCATTGGAGTGGTCATATGTTTGCAATACATCATATCAAACCTCTTCAACATCTTGATCACGTACTTACCTTGACCCAGATAAATATCATGAGGTCCTTGCCAGAATTCTAGTCCCAAATAGTAATGCATCAGCCCCAGACCTTCATGTCAAATTATGCTGCTAGTTGCTTCTTGCATTCTTCAATTCGACCTTCTACACCTGTCAAGATAACATCATATACATACAGAGGAATGATTACAGGTTCTCCATCTACAACCTTGTTATACAAGTTCGGATCAACAGAACTTTTTGTGAAGCCTATTCTTTGTAGGTATGCATCCATTCTAGCATACCATGCCCTTGGTGCTTGCTTGAGACCATATAATGATTTCTTCATGTATTTAACTTCAAATCCGGAGTGTTTCTCTATATAGACTTCATCATCTATTGTTCCTATTAGACTCCTGTAATTTACAGTATCCCAAGGTGACTGATTATTGCTTATATTTTTCACACAGAAAATAATATTCCATGGCTATCATTTATTTTTAGAAAAAGAAAGAGGGACTCCTGACTGTCAAGAGCTTCAGAAGAATTCGTCTGCCATTTTCAGTTCAAGGAAGAAGGAAAGGGTTGTTGAGTAAGTGTAATAGTGAGAAAAGTCCATACTGCCCTCATTCAGTCCATCTACCTTCTTCTTACCTTCGTTTGCCTAAAAAACTTTGTACTCCAATGCTCTAAATCCCCATTCAAACCCCCAAAAAACCCACATATATAAATTTGGGGACTTATTACTCTACAAACCCATTTATATTAAAGTCCGCAATTCTATTGTTATAGCTCCGCCCACCCACTAATAGTTGTATCATTTAAAGCCTTAACTCTTGCCCGCACTTCGCACTCCGCAAATCCTACCTTTTCTTCTTAAGTTCCTCACCAAAACCTAAAACTCCGCCGATGCGATTTGGTGGGACCCATCCAACCTTCATATATTACTGAACTTCACATGCAAACCTTTGTATTTCATATTTTTCTTACCTTCTTCCTATTCGCACCTTCCCACATTTAGCACGTCGCATGGCGCACTTCGCACCTTTTATAAACTACCTTTAAGCGCCCGCAACTTTAAGTTTTTCGCAATGCGACCCGATTACATATCGTAAGTTTCAAAGGATTACTGCGGGAGGTAAAATGTTAAAAGTGTTGACGTGTAATGTGCAATGCAGTGGGACAAAATCGCAAATCGTAATGTTTAAAGAATAAGTGCGGAGATAAGAGTTATGATCGCCGAAGTGAAATATGTGCTGACGTGGCAAGGTGACGTGGCGGGGTGACGTGGCAGATGACATGGCCCCGACCCCACATATCACAGTCGACTTATGATGACGTGGCAGATGACATGGCCCCGACCCCACAGATCACAGTCGACTTATGATGACGTGGTAGGTGACGTGGCCTTGGCCTGCATACCGCACATCGCGGATCGCACAGGTTAAGTTTATGGTTAAAAGCTAAAAGTTGCGAAGTGCGATGGAGGCGCAGACGTGATGTAGTTTCAAAGGCACATTCCAAAGGATTTCAAATCCGCATACAGGGCCTATTTCAGTGTTAAACCGCATCGGAGGAGGAAAAGGAATTACAACGTAAAAAGTCGTGGAACGTCGAAGCAAGACGTGCTATATGGTGGGACTCGATCGCAATGCGCACATTGCAAATGTCAAAAGACAAGTGCTAAGGAAAATTTAAGAATGGTGAAATGCAAAATGTGATATCAGAGTGAATGCGATGTTTTTCAGAACCAAGATCTAAGAATTTTTTAAGTCCGGGCAAACCCACTTGTTCCTTGTCACGTCAAGTCTGTGTAAAATTCCCGCAATTCTGCCATCCCCGCTCACCTCCATGCATCATATGGTTCACAGCGCCTTTCGGCCTCCCTGCATCCGTTAAAGGTTAACGAAGGAGGGGGTCCAAAATGAGCGGTATCCCATGCCGCTCGTTCAGCTACCCCCCTCTCCAATACCGTTTACCACTCACAACCCCCTCCAAAAAGTCCTTTGCACCACTCACCATACCACTACGCCTTATTATCGTTGCATGTACTCTCTACGCCACGTTTTCTCCCGCTGTCTTCTACAATCACATCCCCTCCCGTTAAGAAAATCGTTGCGCGATAAAGGGTCAGGTCGTTATCCAACGGACCCGCGCCCACCTCCACACCACCGCATCACTATTTTAAAGGCCATATGCCGGCATAACTACAGAGTTTACTCTGTCACTTATTGTCAAACTAATATAGGAATTGAATTTGCAGGTATTACTGGAGAAAGAGTGAATTTAAAAGAAGAAGTTGTCATCACTCTGCGAAGCCGGATTACAGGGATCCTTTAGACTGTCAATCCTGGTTACTATCCCCTGTTATCATATCCCTTCCCCAGTGCTGACCCATAATCATTTCCCTTTCTCGGTTCCCCTTTCTGTCAGCCCTTTCTCCATTGTGAAAGAAGAATCATTGAAGAAAATGCCTCCAAAGCTAGATTAACAGCCTTTTAATCCTATGGTCTACCCACAAGTGGACCTGGATCACTTGGCTCTAGCAGACAGAGACTACAAAATCCATGAGACAGAGTCGGATTCTGATTTATTCGATGTCTACTTCTGGTTTGAGGACCAATTTCTTGAAGGAGCCGATGACATTAGCCTATGGGAGACCCAGCTACCCTTTTACATCTTCCCAAAAACCCATAGTTTCCCAGAGTTCATCAGGAAGTGTCGAAGTTGTTATGACATTAATCAGAGAACCATAGTTACCCCAACAGCAGAAATATCGTTTTCCATCAATGCCCAATCCATCCAGCAGATGATGCAGGCCCCCACTCTTGAACAAGTGGTCCCATTCTCATATGAAGCCCTCAGAGAATATTATCATAAGCTTGACCCTGCTAACAGAGCCAAAAGTTTGAAACTTTCCATGGCCCCTGATACCCCAATGCCTTCAAAGAACCCTCCTTATCCCTCATCTACCTTTTCTGATAGGACCAAGCGAATTATGTCTTTTTTATCTTATTTATTTGGTTATCACATTGATCAGTGGGTAGAGGAAGCTATGATAGGTTTTTTTTCCACTCTTTCCCCAGACACCAAGCCCACAGTCCGGTTCAATTATGCTCAGTTTCTAGCAGAGGCCATTCATGAACAGTTTTTTAAGGTTTGATACAAATGAGGTTTTCAAATATTCTTTTGTGTTGGTATATATGTTTGTCCATTTCTAGTCTAGAAGGTTTCAATTTCAGATAACTAAGGTAAATGAAGATAATGAGCCCCAATCTGTCATATTCTGGACCACCCTGCTATTAAAAGATCAGAAAGATTATACATACAAGGATTTTGTGGATTTGTTTGTGCACCCAACGATTAGCACACTCAGCAATGCACCAGAGCCCAGGATAAATGAATAAATCAGGAAAACCATGCAGCTAACAGAGCAAGTGAAGGCAGCATATTGGTATTTGTACCAAAATTACACAGAGATTCGAGTCTATGGAAGTAAGCTAGCCCCTTACAAATTGCCAAAGGTCCTCTCCATGAGGGTCTTTGCACTAGAATACATAAGGCAAATGATACATGCAGATGAGCTCCACTTCGTCTCTGCAAAGAAAAAGGCTCAGTTCAGGATCAAGACACAAATTGGGCCTTTCATCTGTAACAGTGGAACAGCAAGAGAGGAGGCAGAAAAGATACTGAAAGAGATGGGCTTCAGCCATAGTTTCACTTGGTCATATGACCCTGCAGGGATTATCTCCAAGAAAAGGGTGGAAAACAAATCCACACCCTATGTTCACACACACAGACCTTCAATTGAGCAATATGCCAATTAAACAAAATGGGTGACCAATACCCTCCAAGAAGAGGAAGAACAAGTGTTCTCCACTCCAGGCGTCCAAACCCCAACACCACAAGGAAAGAAGAATGCAGAAGGGAGAGAAGACAAGGGGAAAGAATAAGAGAAACATATAGGGAGCAAAAGGCCAAGAGAGGATCAGTCACCTTCAGTGACTGATACCTCTAGTAAAGAATTCAAACTAATATATAGGAAGAGGACCTGAGTTCATATGGAGATTGATCAAGCAGGATAATCAGGGCAGCAAACAATGGTTCATATTACATACACCCCTGGGCCATTTCCAGTGGGTGGTCAAACAATGCCCCCCCCCCACATCCACAGCAACAATATCTCTGCAGCAGCAGGCTTTGCAGACATCTACTTCCAAACCTGCCATAGAAGGCCAAGAAAAATCAGTTTATGACACATTCAGGGAAATAAAATTGAGAAATGAGATGCTGAAGACTAAAACTTACAATCAATTCTAGAAGCAGACCCTAAGTTCACAAAGCAGGCTACTATCTTCTTTTGACACTTAGAAGAGAAGGATGCAGATGGAATTTCTAGAGGCCTTGGTCCCACGGCCCCAAGGAGCAGGAGATTACAAGAAGGCATCATTTGAATTTAATGCCAAGGACATCCATCCGATTGACCAAATGGAATTACACAAGCAGACTGGAGAGATGGTGGCCTCCACCTTAACAAGCACTATTATGAGCTTGTCAAAGTTGCAGGTATCCTTATCCAATGCTCAGTCACAAATCAAGATGGATAAGATATCTGTCATGGCTAAAGACTTCAGGATCAAATCTTTAGAAGAGTTAATAGTGAATTTGGGTCATGACCCAGCCAATGCTCAGGTTGTGGAGGAGATTTTGAAGAAGAAGAATGTTAATATAGCAGCCCTCAGGAAACAACTCAAGATGCCAGCAACAGAAGACCCCTTGGACAAAGGCATGGAGGAAGATGAGTCACAGAAGGCAAAGCTATTGAGGTTAGTTGTGGAATAGTCTGCCCAAATCAAACAGATGGAAAACGGGAGAAGCTACTGAAGGAAAAAGAAGAAGAAGCTCGAGTTGAACTCATCCCAGTGGAAGTTGTCCCCATTTCAACAATCCCATCAGTTGTTCCCATAACTGTTGGAACATCTAGTGGGACAAACCAGCTGTCAAAGGCCATGGAAAGTATGACTCTGCAGTCACAAGAGATCCAGAGATTGGAAGCACAAATTGTTATCCTGAAAGATCAAAAGGCCAGGTCTGAAACTGCCCATGAGATAGCCAGAAAGCAGATTGAGAGATTGGAGAAGGCAAAGAAAGAATTTTCGGATAGTAGCATTTTGGGCCAAATGAAGTTGATAATTTAGGACGGTGTCATAAAGTCAGTGGAGAAAATTTGGCACTCCATCCACATCATTTTTAGACAGAAAGAGTTGGTGGACAAATGCGTAGTGGCCACTGAAAAAGCAAATCAGGAATTAGGAAACATGCCAATCACAACCCCTAAAATCATAAAATTCCTAAACTCAAAAACCAACTATGAGCTTGAAGAGTTGAATATACAAGATAGAACGACAACTATATCAGAAGTAAAAAAGGTCCTAACTAAGAGGAATTTAGTAAGGCAATTAGAGGAGAAGTGTCACGAGTTAGACTTGGCCATCAGCAGATTCCTGAACAAGTTTGAACCCCTGGTGGCAAAAGGTTTGTCCTCAATATATGTAATTAATAACAAGTTGATCCAAAGGAGAGATTATATAACCAAACTCAAAGAAACAGCTAAGAATACCACCAAATTCACCAGCATCAAAGGAAAGATGACCGGGAAAGTCGTCTGGGATCTCTTGAGCAATGACATCTTTATTCAACATGAGCTGAAACATGTTTTCCTTACCATGCCCACTTTCAGCAAATGCACATAGGTGGATGAAGTGTACCGATAGGTCATAGGCACAAGGATCCCCAACAAAAAGGAGTGAAATAGGTTGTGTATGTTCCACGATTAAAAAGGCACGGAAGATACATCAGCACAACCAACTAGTGATTAACAGTGCCAGCATCACATCCTCTTTAATGATCCAACAGTGGCAGCCCAAAGGAAGAACCAGATGTCAAATGCCACCCATCGTTGCCTCTTCGCACCTATATCAGCCCCCTCCAAGCCACTTTTTTTATTCACGAAGAGCCACCTGAGTTTCGCATCCTTGAAGAGATACCAAAATTAATTCTACAGACGGTGTTTATCAGAGATTTTCTTTGTTCAGGCCTTGCATGGCCACACTTGTCTAATTTCAGTTTGTTTTTTAATTAATGAAGTTTGCCAAAAGTAGATTAGGGCAACCAACTTAGTTGTTAGTTAAATACTGCTAGAATTTTCATTATCAAGCGTTGGATATTGTTAGTCGCTACATTGTAAGAACTACTATATTGGAGCACTATGATTTTGGAGTTGGACATCAATAATCAAAGACCGTTTATAGGATTCTTGAGCTATGTCAAAATGGTGATGTGTTTCTTCTCTGTTTTAAATGTTTTCGTTGTTTTCCTTCTTGTGCCTTTATTCATCTAATTGTAAATCAGAAATTTTAGATTAAGATTTGTTGTCGGAGCACCTTAATTCTGTCTGCATTTGCAGTCTTAATGTTTTCTGCTGAAGTTTGATTAAATAATTCTTAATTGTTCTTTAGTCACTACTGAACCTCGCTATTTCATTCACCTCATAATTCATACAGCTCTTAAGATCCATTTAGCACAGTTAGTTTGCCTTATGATGCTCTTGAATGTTGATGTGCCATTCCAGCCTTTTGACTCCATAACCCAATGGATTAGTCCCTGGAGCCCTAACTGTCCAACCATACCATCAATCAAACAAACAACCCCCATCATTGCAACTAGCCTAATATCAGACTTGTAATCATCAAGTTAAATCATAAAAATAGAGAGAGCCCTCTCTGAGTCTAGGAAGGCTAGGTGCTGGACTCCAAAGTGGTTTGATGTTGTGCTTTATAGTTCAGTCTTGTCAATCTTCTAAACTATAGAGTGATAGCAGTTCCTTTTAGAAACGTGGCCTTGACATCCATTTGATGGATGTTCCATCCCATTAATGTTGTCAAAGAGACCAATGAACGAATCATTGTATACCTTGTTGTCGGAGAAAATGTCTCTTCATAATCGATGCCTTCTTGTTGAGAGAAACCCCAAGCCACAAATATTTCCTTATATTTATCGATACTTCCATTAGCCGCATGTTTGATCTTGTACATCCATTTGGAAGTTACCACAGATTTTTCTTTGGGCCTTGGCACAATATTCCAAACTCCATTCTTCATTATAGATTGATACTCTTCATTCATGGTATCCTTCCATTCCTAATGATTAACAACCTCTTCAAAAGTGGATGGTTTTGGTTCTATTAGTTTTGTCTTGTATGCAGCGTACCCATAATATCTCTTCAATTTCTTGCTTTCTCTAAATGAGCCTTTTGTTGCCCCATGACCTTTTGCATGAAGTAGTGTAGATTTCAACCAATTGGGTCTCTTTCTTGATTCCGGGGAGCCATAGGTTGAATGGGTTCACTGGGACCCTCATCTTCATGATGAGTTTCTTTCTCTTCCTTGTTAACTTCCTCTTCAAACGACTTACTTCTATATGGTGTCCTTCCTTTATGTAGATTATATAGGTCTTAGAGGAATTGTTGTAACCAACAAATGTTCCTCTCATGCTTGATGGATCTAGATTCTTTCTTTTGTCCTTTGGTATATGAATATATACGGGACACCCAAAGATATGGAGGTGATCCGCAGTTGGTTTCTTCCTAGTGAATACTTCTTCGGGAGTCTTGTTGTCTAGAGACCTATGGGGACTTCAATTTGAATGTATACAGCTGTCTTCGTAGCTTCTCCCCACGGGAAATTTGGTAGATCTTGATCGTGTAACATCGACTTTACACTTTCTTCAATGGCTCGATTCTCATGGATCTTCAAATGACAAGTACCATGACCAAGACTCAAACCCTTGACCTAGGAATGTATCCAAGACCTTGTCAATGCTTCTTTGTATGATTCACAACGTTGATCATTCTCTCTTGCACTGACTTGCACCACCATTAGAGAACTCGGTCTCTAATTATATCTTCCTTGATTTAGTATTTGATTACCAACATACATCTTCTTGTTTCATGTTCACTTGAGATATATTCCTTTTTGTGTACGAAGATAGAAAGGTAAATCTCAAATTTACCTTCCTTCTATTTTCTCGATTTTATGTTGTGATATTCGCACTTCTTTTCGTCCTCTATCCGAACTGATATACTAGGTTCAGTCTTGACCGCATCTTCTTTATACTAATCCGCACTTCAGATACTTCAGGATGCCTTAAAACCATATCCACATTCTTTGCATTAACTCGCATTTAACCCAGACTTGGTTCTACTATTGTAGTCACAGATATGTCTTCACTTAGGTCATTCTTGATATCCACATAGGGTACTAAGGCATATGTTGCCTTGTTGTCCTTAAATCCGCATTTAACACCTGAATCTTCTTCAGAGAAATCTGCATTCTCATTATGTCCATTAACCTGCACTAAATCCTTTCTGAAATCCGTTAACTTATTCAGAGCAATCCACATAGATTGATGGTCTCAAATGAGCCACATGTTCCTTTATATATACAGTGTTTCTACTTGCTTTTAGGCCGACCCTACACCAAGTATGTAGGCCAACATCCTAACTGTATAATAGGCCAACTTTCTCACTGTATAATAAGCTTATCTTCCAGCGTTGATTGTGGATAGTCTTGAGGGTTGTTATGAGCCATTCTTCCACAAGGTCTTGGAGCACATTCTTCAGACTAGAAACTTCATAAACATGAATCTTAATTATATTTATAAACAGAAGACAAACCCTAATAAACATCAAGAAGAAGTCTATTGACCTATAATAAAATCTTGCTCATGAAACCCATGAAGCAAGTCTAACAAAAATACATTTTATTATCTTTGTCTTCTTCTTTACATAAATACATAATTACATAGTCAATATGAAAACCGATCCTAGTTACACTTTTCAACACTCCCTCTTAACTAGGGAGGCATTCATACAAGTACATGATCGCTTTCAAACTGAAGAATCTCATAAGAAGAATCAGATTGGTAATCGCATCTGTATAGCATCATATCAACCAGCATTGTCCTAGTGCAAGGCCTTGACTAACAGCCCCATCTCTCAACGAGACAATGGGCTAAAATGCTGGCGAGACACGACTTATAGACACCATAGTCATTGTCTCTCCAAGGAACATACTCCACCCGGGTGTTCCCAAAGTATGACCTTGGAATATTCTTCTCTTGGGTAGCTAGCCCTCAAATAATATCAGTCCCCGACTACCCTTATCTTGAATGCCCGAACACATTCTCAAAGAGTATCGAATGTCAAAAGATTACCCAATCCTCCATTCTGTCTTCCCAAGTAAAGACCAGAATGATGTGTCTATCTCTCTCTCTCAGCAAGGGAGGACTTATTCCACAAGGGAATGTACTCATTCCTGTATAAGGAATGTACCTAAGCTCATTCTTAGGAATTACCCAGTTTCTTCCAAGTAAGAAACTTATCACCAAGCTCCCTCTCAATCAGGGACCTGCAGCAGCAATGGTGAGGCACCCAGCTGCTCATGAAGAATTCCTCCCCTCGATGTCATGGATTTCGATATTGAGGAATCTTCAACTTTAGCTCCATAGGGCACAGATCATCCATCACTTTCATTCATGAGTCATGTCATCTACCGAAAAGTAATTCATCTGTCTTTATTATCTGGTCCACCTTTTATGCCATGTTGCTTTCTTTCGAATCATCTCCAAGGATCTTACATCCTTTCTCATGATTAGCATCCCTACACAAATTTATCCAGATAAACATATGTGTATGAATTTTTAAAACAAAAGTTACCTCGGTGATGATCTTTCACCATGACATCTTCATGTAGGCATCGGCATCCTTTATTCAGATTGACACATCTCCTAATGATATGTTTTGTCAAGGGTCTTCTTCTTTACCAGACTTCTATCAAAGTCTACATATCTTCCCAGGAGATATTCTAGTCATATATTCTTAGCTTCCAAATGATAACTACCTCTTGACATGGTTGCACTTCATGATCTATTCCATTCTGCACATCTTCATTCCCAGGAACTTCCAATTTCCATTTCCTTGTTCATATAGAAGTACCTCATATTCCATATGAGGATATATTATGTTGGTTTCATCTATCAGTGCACCGAGAGAGATCCTTCTCCATAGATCATACTTCTAAATATAGAAGTCCATTACCTACAACCATATGACATGACTTCATAGCATCCAGTGTTAGCATATAAATATATATATATACCTCATACATTTTTCCTTCGAGTCATCCTGTAGCAATTTCACTAGAATGAAGAGCTTTATTCCCTTGACCTGCTTCATCAATATGTCATCACATCCCATAATTTTGTACAATAGAATTCTTGATGAAACCATTCTGCTTTCTTTCTAATTAGTGAATTCATAGAGAACTCCATTAGAAAATGTCAGCACCTATTTCCATGATGACCCTTGATCTTGATGACTACCTTCCATCAGTATTGTTATCAGTGAGGTTTTTCCAGGAGTTGATTCACCAAGAGCTTTTTCCATGCTTCTATCATGATGATATTAATATACATTGCTTCCTATCATACTATTTTACAACCAACAGAAATCACTTAAAGGAGAAGATGATCTCAATCATAGTAGAGATCCCTCGCTTCTTCTTTCTTAGATTTCTTTGCACCAGGTTCTTCCCTTATATTTGAGACATGGGCTTCTTCCTTTTTCCTCTTGTCCTTTCCAGATTTAGGATAATCTCTTTTATAATGCCCAATTTCATTACATCCAAAGCAGCGTACTTTGTCCATATTTCTTCTTTTATTCTGAGGACCAAATTTTTCCGAATCTTCCTTTCTTCCTGGATATGGCTGCAAAGGCTTGATTCCCTTCACTTGATCATGTATCAACTTTGGCTTTCAATCTAGTTTCCTCTATTTTACATAGAGACCATAAATCATGGAATGGTGTTGCTTCTTTCTTCCCGTATAAACTTGAAGTGAAGTTTCCCCATTATTTCGGTAGAGCATTCAGCACCACTGTAGTCATCTCAGTGTCAGACATTACTTCTCCCAGTTCCTGCAGTTGATCTCTTATTTCATAAATCCTCATAAAGTATGAAGTGATTCCTTCTTCTCTTGACAATTTCATTTCGTATAGTTCTTGTCTCGGAGAAATTGCTTCTCCTGCAGTACTCACAGAGAATAGCTCCACCAGTTTCTCATATATTTCTTTAGCAAACTTTATAGGGAATGAGTGAGTCCTTAATGGATTCTATGAGAATCCCCTGGGCTCTGATTTCTCCTTTCATGTACTTGACATGAACTGGAGCATATTCTTTTGGTGGTTGAATTATAGATCCTTCGATGTAGTTCATAACTTCATCTTCAATTAAATTCAAATTTGCCCTCTTCTTCCATGCACTAAAGTTTGATGACTCAAATAACTTGTTGCTATCAATAAATCATCTTGACAGATTTAAGTAAGGTCATAGATACTTACTTGAGTAGAGTGAGTTGCAGCTTCCTTTTTTATGATGAAGATGAAGTCAGGAGCTTCTTCTAAGATTGAAATCTCCAATGTAGGTGTTCTTGGATCCTTGATGATGAAGGATATCTTCAAGAGATGATGTCCTCTTCTAGCAATGTCTTGAATGTAAATCTTTGATGGAAAATATTAATTTCTTGAATGAGTTGATTCATTGAATGAGATAGAAGATCTTTCTTGAAAATAGATTGAGTCTTCCTTGCAAACTGATTTGACTTTTCAACCCAAACTTTGATTTTCGATTCTTGGAGTGTCTTCTTGTCAAGTAGCCCTTGAATTCAGCACCTTAGCTCTGATACCATGTTGAGAATTCAGAGGGCTGGTGATTAATTCAAATTCTCTTCTTGATAATTACTTGTGAGCTTACTTGAGTTACTTATGTCTTCTCTTCTTTAACTTATTTACTCTTTCATCAAGTCAATTATCAAAATACACGAGACAGAAAATTAGGCTCCTAGAGCCAGGGTAAAACATCTCCCTCTTGGAGAGGAAAACCCAATAATAATTCTTCTTATGGATCTTCAAATGACAAGTACCATGACCAAGACTCAGACCCTTGACCTAGGAATGTCTCCAAGACCTTGGCAATGCTTCTTTGTATGCTTCACAATGTTGATCCTTCTCTCTTGCACTGACTTGCACCATCATTAGAGAACTCGGTCTCTAATTATATCATACTTGATTTAGTCTTTGGTTATCAACATACTTCTTCTGGTTTCATGTTCACTTGAGATATATTTCTTTTTGTGTACTGAAGATAGGAAGGTAAATCTCAGATTTACCTTCCTTCTATTCCCTCAATTTTACATCTTCTTTATACTAATCCGCACTTCAGATACTTCAGCATGTCTTAAAACCAGATCTGCGTTCTCTGCATTAACTCGCATTTAACCCATACTTGTTTCTACTGTTGTAGACCCATATATGTCTGCACTTAGGTCCTTCTTGATATCCACATAGGGTACTAAAGCATTCGTTGCCTTGTTGTCCTTAAATCCGCATTTATCCCCTGAATCTTCTTTAAAGAAATTTGCATTCTCATTTTGTCCATTAACCCGCACTAAATCCTTTCTGAAATCTGTTAACTTATTCAGAGCAATCCACATAGATTGATGGTCTCAAATGAGCCGCAGGTTCCTTTATATATATAGTGTTTCTACTTGCTTTTAGGCTGACCCTACACCAAGTATGTAGGTTGACATCCTCACTGTATAATATGCTGACTTTCTCACTGTATAATAAGCTTATCTTCCATCGTTGATTATGGATAGTCCTGAGGGTTGTTATGAGTCATTCTTCCACAAGGTCTTGGAGCACATTCTTCAAACTAGACACTTCATAAACATGACTCTTAATTATATTTATAAACAGGAGACAAACCCTAATAGACATCATGAAGAAGTCTATTGACCTATAATAAAATCTTGCTCATGAAACCCATGAAACAAGTATAACAAAAATACACTTTATTATCTTTGTCTTCTTCTTTACATAAATACATAATTACATAGTCAATATGAAGACCGATCCTAGTTACACTTTTCAATAGACCAACCTCTTGAGATGATGTGCCAACTTTGATCTAGCCAAACCTAGTCAAAATCTCTTCCAGTAGCACTTTCTCGCCCTCCTACTGCAAGATTCTCAGCCTCCTACTCCAGACCTGAAATTTTTGCTTCCTTACAACTGATGTTGCCACACCTAGGAACTTCGATCTTCTTCTAAATCCCTCCTCTGACCTTCGCTTGCCTTTCCCTGACTCTTGGAGGTTGAGAGAGACCCTTGGCGACCTTCTCTTGACCTCTTTACCTCATTTTCTCCAAGATCAAACTTGTGGATGGATGCCCTAGGTCTTGCGTAGAAACCCTAGTTTTCTTTAGCACGTGAGAGAGAGCGAATTAGCCCAGAACAAATATCCTTTGTCCTTCCTCTTCTTCATTGCCTTCTCCTTGCTCTTCTTCGCTAGAATGAGTGATGAGTGAATGTGCCAAATGGAGGATGAGTTTTTCTCTATATATAGGCTCCTTCAAGGGTGGACATGGCTCTTCATTTAGGCCGACTTGCCATCTTCCAGGCCGACTTGGTCTTGGAGGGTATTCCGACAGTTTTAAAGAAAAAAATTATTTTTCTTTACAAGTTACAATGTGCCCAATGGGGTCTTCAACTTATGACAATGACTCTTTTGACTTCTTAACCTAGGACAAACCCTAGAAGCACACAATGGATGGTTGACCTATAAAATAAAAGAACTTGAGCATGAAACCCATGCTCCAAAATAATAATAATTTTTCTTTTTATTTTATTATTTACAAGAATCAAAAATACATTTCATACTTATGAAGACTGAACCTAGTTACACATGTTTCAACATTCCCAATTGAAAGGAAGTAAGGAATCCCCTCTATGCTTGAGAGGGAGTAATAAGTCTCCTTAAATGTTTGAAAAGGACCAAGGATCTATTCCCTGATCAAGAGGAAATGACGATTATCTCCCTGGTTAAGAGGGAGTGATGATGGACATTATATTTCTTCTTCATGTGTCATGCACTAGACCAGGACTAACAGTCGTACGTTTAGTGAAGGCCATGGAGGGAAAATGGGGTCTAGAGGATTGGATAAGCATCTAATATTTCCTTGAGGATAGAGAATCTGAGAAGGAAGTAGACCAACACTCTTTGAGGATTGGACAGGTATCCAAGACAAGTGGTCAAAGAGGACTGATATTCTTTGAGGATTGGGAATCCCAGATAAAAATAGTCCTAAAAGGACAGACCTAGCGAACATTTGGATGGTGTATGTACCTTAAGAGGTAGTGTGGTGTCTCACGTAAAGCCTCCCAGCATTATGCTCTAATATAAATAGAGCTTGTCAGTTAAAGGCCTTACTATGTTGACAATGTTGGTTATGATGATGATGGCTTATCAATCCGACTCTTCTTATGGGAATATTTCAGTTTGAGAGTATCCATATACCGGTTGTACTATTATGAATACCTCCCTAGTTAAGAGAGAGTGTTGGAGAAATATAACTAGTTTCGGTCTTCATAATTTGTACTATTATTTATTTTATGTAAAAAGCAAAAGAAAATAAAAAGAAAAATTATTATTATTTTTCTAGACAAGCATGTTCTTCATGTTTATAGGTTTTTGAGTCAAAAGAGTCGCAATCCTATTTGGACCTATTGTAAAGAAAAAGGAAAAATAATTTTTTCAATATGTAATTTTGGGTCAGAAACCATAGACATGTCTACTCACACCCCTCTGAACTATATAAAGGGAGAGAAGATGGAGCTCAAGTACACACACACACTTGGATGATTATGGTCTGAAATATCACTGAGAAAGTAGAGGAGAAGTGGAGAATCGGACTCTGAAAGAGAAGATTTCTTCTTGAGCTAGAATTGGTGGAAGTTCTACCTTGGTACTTCTCTTGTTGTTGGTCTCTCGCTGATGGATCTGCTGGAAAGAACAAAAGTTTGACTTGGCATCTAGAGGTGGAAGTTTTTGTGGTTATGGGTCTCATATATTTCATTTGAATTGATTCTATAAGAAAAGAATTTTTTTGGTTTTCCCCTTGGGGGGGTTTCCCCATTGAGGGGGTTTTCCCCTTTGGGGATTTTGCCTTGGCTTGGAGCCGATATCTTGTGTTCTTTTGTTTCTGTGATCTTCATGTTCATGTTATGGTACTTGTTTGATGAAAGAATCAGAATAAAGATTAATAAAGAAGTAAATTATATTCACAAACAATTGCTATGGAAAGGAAAATCTAAATTAAATTACAGGCCTCCCAATTTTCCAACATCAAATCCTTGAAACATTTATAAATCTCAACACAGTATATTTCCAGTTCACTAGCATTTATAATTATTCAACATACATTCATAAACTAGGGAGTCGAATGGGATGCATATGACCATCTTACATACTCGTAAGTTTCAGACAAATATACCACTTTTCTTTTTCTAGTTTGACGAGTTCTTAAATCATTAATCAGTTTATTATATCCATGTCGCTTTTCTTATATATTCATGAAGAGTTGTATCCGTAAGGGTGATACATTATTAGTGATTTAGCTTCGACTTCATTTCATAGCATTGTTTTCTTGCCAAAGATCTCTATCAAAATATCCATATTGAAATAGCTCTATTTGCTTTGCATCCAAATATTGGCTTGCTTATAGAAGCTACTCTATTTTTCATAGTGACATTCCAATAATTTTTCGGAGGCCAATGTTTTGTCACTGCCAGCTTTATAGCAACCCTGTTTTTCTTCTTGAATGTAGCAGCTTGCGAAAAATTATCATTTCCAGCAAACTTCAAAAACAAATTGGAGCTTGCTACTTCAAATGCTAAAAGGGTATCATGTATTTCACTGAGCTCTTCAAAATATATATGAAGAGTTCCACAAGTCCTGCTTGTCAGAGCCTTCTCATCATTTGCATGCAGTCTCCTGGTAAAAGGCCCCCGAACACGAAGTCTTCTAATAGTCTCTTGCTAAAAGGCCCTGAGATATTAATTTCCATAAAATTAAAACACAAAACAATTCCAATAAACTGGGAAGACTGCCTGTAGCATCTCATACATAAGAGTATCATGCAAACATCTAAAATCACACTAGGAAAGTTTGAATAGCATACATATTCACACTTATGGATCAGATGGCACAGTGCACTGGGTTTTACAACTTAACCCGTTTTAATAGCTGAAATATTCTCCCAAATGCACCCAACTAAGAAACAGAATTCGTAGATGACTCTAGTGACCCTAGAGGTCAAATGCCTTTAATTTTAGTTCTGGGGAAAACTAGTCCAAGTGGGGTTTCAACATAGATCTTATCTCTCTGACACTTCACACAAATAATGATAGTTCCCAAGTCGAAATAAGATGGGGAAGAAGTCAATAGACCATAAAACATAACAAGTTCATATGACCTGACAGTAATACTTGCTTGCTTGGAGAGAAAACTTCATTTGCAAAAAATAGTTCAGAGCCTCATATCACATGGGCCGAATTCAAAGAATATTTATAATATATTCCTATAAATCCCATGCCACAAAACAGTCACATTCCATTAGATCTTGAACTCAGGTTTTATAAGACCAGCACTCTACCCAACCAATCAGAGAGCCCATACAGGGAACTAAATATTTTAGTAGAGGGCGAATACTATAGATGTTGAAGATTTCATATTCTATCGTTATAGAAGTGGATTAATGGCATAGCAAATAAAATACCCAATTATTTCCCTCAGCAGAGCAAGTTTATAACAATACAATAAGTTGTATAGTGAAGTCAGGAAGGGTTTCCCCTTATGGTTGACATTGCATATTTCATACCAACTTTCATGCTGCCTAAAAGACAATTACAGAGGTACTTATCCATGCTTTTAAGATTTCAAAGTTGCATAACCAAGGAAATGTTCTTGGTGTTTCTGCCATAAATATTCTGTCCTTTATACAGACATGGAAGCAAACAGGACATTAGCTGTTAGGGTTACTCCAAAAAGTGGTTTCACCCAGTGCTACTCTCTCAGCAATGTTTCATGGAATTATGGATGACCATTTTGGGTGGATGCTTGACCTTTGTTAGGGTACTAGCTATTGGCCTTATCTAGAAGGTCGTTACCTAATCGGCATGATGAATAACCCACTGGATAAACTCAATGGGGGAACTAGTTGCTCAAGGAGGAGCACTAGACACTTGAACAAGGGCACTTAGACCTTGGACCTTCAAACCATGTGATATATACCTTGGAGATTGGACACTTTCTTCGTATCCACATTTCATAACTAAAAAGAAAAGAGTAGGCCTCAAATTCTAGCTAAATTTTTCCCATATTATGTTTTCCCAGGGCACATCTAATGTTCATGGTGTGAATGGCATCTTATTTTCTTAGATTCTTTTATTTCAATATTTTGTGCACTCAGATAGGAACATTAACTTTGAAATCTATAGTGATGAACTGTGCACTTTCTTTGTATCTGCATTTCATAACAAAAAAGAAAAGAGCAAGACATAGGCCTCAAATTCTAGCTAGGTTTTTCCACTATTAGGTTTTCCCATGGCACCTCTAGTGTTCATTGTAGGGATGGTAACATATTTCCTGGGCTTCTTTCATTTCAATTTCAGTTTATTGCAATATTTTGTGCACTAAGCTAGAAACATTAAATCTGAAAACCATTGTGATGGATTGTTCCAGTGGAATATCCACAATAACTTACAGATCACAAATCTTGCTTCAAGATTCCCTTAGTAAGAGGAGGGTGACCCTTTTGACGTCAAGCTTCATATTTCAAATTCGATGAGTTGAGATGTATGTAGATTTTATCGCATGCTTTTGATGATCTGATCCACTAGTTCTGGTCTTGTTGAAGATGTGATTCTCTTTGCAAGATGTCTTGAACAGCTCTTGATGTGGTGCCAAGAGATGACTTTAGGGGTGTTGGAGTTTGGACAAGTTACTGTCGATGTCTTCCTTGTTCAAGTGATTCCAAAGTTTAGTAGAAAGTAATGACTAACAGTTATGTTCCTTTAGTTTCATAAATGGTCATTGTTCTTCTGGAGCCACTAGCAGAAAGGAAGAGAGAGTACCTTGATTTGGTGGTGTAAACTAAGTGATTTTGTTGCTTTCTCCTTGCATGTTCACCATTAAGGGGCCAAGTTGCAGATTGCTTGGAAAGAGACAAACCTTTGTGAGCAGTGTTTACTTGGATGCTACGGTGTGCAAACCTGTTCTTGTGGGTATGACTCTTTCAGAGTAGATATGATCTATCATGATGGAGCAGTATCCTTTTAGCTTTGTGGAGTCATTGAAGTTACAAGTTACAAATTCAAGGGGAGTTACTTGGTGTCATAAAAAAATAAAAATTGAAAAAAAAAATCTTGTAAAGAGGGAGTGTTAGCTTTTGGGGTTATTCCAAAAGTGTTTTCACCCAACTCTACTCCCTTAGTGATAATCACATATGGATAGCTCAGTTTGGGTGGACGCTTGACCTCAATTAGAGTGCTAGCTTAGCACTCCTACTTAAGAGATTGTTAACTTGATTGGCATGATGACTAACCCATTGCATAAACACAATTGGGGAGTTTGTTGCTAGATTAGGAGAGGTACCTGTTGAGAAATCGAAACAGTGGCAAGTTAAATGATTTCTCTTATTGTGACATTATCTTGTGCTATTTTCATTATTATTATTATTTCTTTCAATTTATCTTTTCTTATCATCAAGACTAATGCCAAGCAACAAATAGACTAATGCCAAGCAACAAATAGAAGAGGACACAAGATGTAGGCACGCAACCAGGGCAAAACCCTACTCTAGGGGAAAACCCGGTCAAAATTCTTCCTTCAGTTGATTCAAAACAAGATGAGATGACCAAAACCCTTACAACTTAGACCCAAGACTTCCTCCATTAAGTCAACCTTGCAATTTCTTCTTCAGTTCTTAGTTCTGCGAGTAGTAGCTTTCCACATGCAGCGCCGACCTTATCACTACTCCGACCTTATCAATGCTTCAGCCCTTATACATATCAGTGCTTTGACCATGCACATATCACTGACTGTGACTCTGACTTTACTGAAAAACTATGAAACCAATCTCTGAAGATGATCTGAATTTGTCTTACTCTGAAATTTATCTTCACTGTCATATCGAACTGACTACTGAGATTAGCACCAAACTTAATCACCCATTCTCTGAAATGAATAAACTGTCTCACTGTGATTTGCACCGAAACTGATCCGAAATGACTTCAACTTGTACTTCTGATATCCGCACTGGTTTCTCTGAGATGTCTCAAATCCATCACTGCAACTTCTACGAAATCCTCACTGAAATTTGATCCGAACTTCACTTGTTTCTGTGGATTATGTCACTGTCATGTGGACCAAAATTACATCTCTTTTAGACTGTAATTTCATCGATCCTACTTCTCTGAAATTCTATGAACCCATTCTGAAATTATCCAAACTGTCTCCTCTGCAATAGCACCGAAAACATCTCTCTAAAATCACTGTGTTTTATGTGAAGTTCTTATGCTTGTCAATATAGTTGTTGTCCATTATAAATGAGCCGACATGAGTTCATTGAAGAGAAGTGTCTCTATATGAGTTTAGGCTGACTTGATTTGAGGCCGATGGCAAGGAGACTTTTATGGAGGAGTCTTTGACCAAACAAGAATTGACTTTGACATAAATAACTAATCCAAAAGCCTACAATGGAGGTTTGACCTATGACAATTGACCCAAGCATGAAACCCATGCTTTAACAAGTCAATTCAATTAATAATAAAATTCTTTTTGCTTTCTTTTGACAAATATATTACATTTTGACTCAAGTACAATTATGAAGACCGAACCTAGTTACATTCTTCAACACTCCCTCTTAACTAGGGAGGTATTCATATTTACGTGTAACCATAGAGGTACATGGAAGATCTCAAAAGTTGAAACACATAATCTATGAATAATTTTAGGCACAGCAATGCCATGGACTAGATTCCTGACCAGGGAAATCTATCGAAGGTCTCTCAACAATTTAGGCACCGCAATGCCACAGACTAGATTCCTGACCAAGGCAATCTATCCGAGTGGGACTAAGATGGACTAAAGCTTTCAACCTCTCTAGTGTTAGGTTTTGTAGCATCGGATGTGTTTTGGCCTCGAGATTTGGCAGAGAGATTCGAATACATGCATTCTCCAAAATCCATAAATCGTTTCTGGAAATTCCACCTAGAGACGACTTAATTAAAATAATTAATCAGTTTTTCATATTTCCTAAGTCTAAACTTAGGAAATATGATTAATTAAAAGGTATTAATTAAGTCATGATGAGGATCTTCTAGAAAATGACTTGGATCGAGTTCTAGTTAATCTCAGTTGTCAATTAAGTTTTAATCATGGTCGTTGATGTCTCAACGAAAGATTATAAGAAGAAACTCATGGGTTAATTAAAAAGTATTAATTAAGTCATAGTGAGGATCTTCTAGAAAATGACTTGGATCGAGTTCTAGTTAATCTTAGTCATCGATTAAGTTTTAATCATGGTCGTTGATGTCTCAACGAGAGATTATAAGAAGAAACTCATGGGGCTTGGAGAACACACTTGCAGAGTTTGATTTCACTGGCAGATCGATTTCTTGAGTAGCAAAGTTGAGTTGCCGGAGAGAGAGCTACTGAGCTCAAAGCAATGAGAGAGGGGAAGGGATAGTAAGGTCAGAGGAAGTTTTTCCAGTTTCGATGAGTGCATTGCAGAGAGGCAGTGAGTGCCACAGAGAGGCAGCGCAAAGCCATGCAGAGGCAACACAGTGCTTCAAAGGAGATTTCGTATTTTGTTGGGGAGAAGAGTTGATTCAGTGCCAGAAGTCGAAGAGAGAGTCTAGAGGCCAGGAGGATCCATTTCCCAGAAAGCAGTTGATCAGATAGTGAGAGGAGGAGCAGTTTTGAGTTGTGGAGACGCAGTGACTACATAGAAGCAGCAAAAAGTAGCTCAACTTGAGCCAAGGTCAGTGTCGGATCGCCAGTGGGAGTGAGATTTTTCTCACTAGATTTATTGTCAGCTATTTCTCTATATGGATTGCTAGATTTAAGCATCCATAGTTTTGTACTCGGATTTACTGCTGCATAATAATCAAACCCTCAGTTGCTGCAATGGTTTTCCCGAGTTGGGTTTTTTTGGGGACTTAGTCCAAAAATAACTATGTATTTGTGTGTGAGCGCATCTATTCTTCCAACGTTGTTTTTTATTCCGCAGTATTTTATTTGTGAAGGCTGCAGTGTATTTGTTTCATTATTTATCATAGCACACAGTAAATAATTTGTTCAATTTATTTAACAAATAGAAGAAACAACATCAGTTGCTGCAGTAGGATTCTGGGTAACGAAATTTTCACATGGTATCAGAGCACAAATAGAAAGCCGGAAGAGCTCAGTTGCAGAGAGGAGGAGATTTGAAGCACTGCGTAAGCATCTGCTCCAAACCCCACAGGTTGTGTAGTCCATTTAACCAAGAGGGTCAATTTTTGAGGGAAAAAAATTTCTGAGAGAGTCGACAAAAAAAATTAAATTTTCCAAATCGAACGTTGTCAGAGGCAGAGGGAGTAGCAACATTTTTCTTGCATAGCAGATCTTCAACTGGGACGCAATTATTTCACAGCAATTTGCTAGTGCAAAATAGCATCAGGAGGAAGAAAGAGCACACACTGAGGGAATTCTTTCCTCGGGAAACTTCTAGTTCGGAAGTTCAATTTCTCACTGCAAAGCGACAGTAGTTGTGAGCAGATTTGCCGGCTCCAGCAAGGAGTGTGTAGAGCCTAGCAGCAGTTGCGCAGAGGAGAAGAGGAGGAGTTCGACATTTTTGTAGAGATGGCATCAGCAGGGCTGAGAGATCTGAATCAGTTGGACAGAGCCTCCTAACTACGTGATTTGGAAGGCAAGAATTTCTTGTCTTCTAGATGAATATGATCTCAAAGCCTACATTGATAACGTTGTAGTTGTACCCACAGATCTAGATCAGCTGAATGCTTACAAGAAGGAGATGGCGAAAGCGAAGAGGCTTATTCTCGATGGGGTTCAAGATCACATGGTGTCTCACATAGCTGGCAAAGATACTTCCATGCAGCAATGGGATGCTCGCGCTACGCTATATTAGGGATCTTCCAAGCAACAGAAGATGTATCTTGAGGAGAAGTTGAGATGTACCAGGATGTAGAAATGGGAATGCATAGACCCCTTCCTCACTAGGCTTCAGGATGTCCGAGACCAGTTGTCAGTTGTAGGGTCAGCACCCCAACCTACAGAATTGGTGTGGTTAGCTCTAAACAACGGTTCTGAAGACTGGCAAGTCTTTGTCAGAGTATCTTGGGCAAAGACAAGCTGCCAAAGTGGGACCAGATGTGGGATGACTTGCAGCAGGAGGAGATGAGGCGAGATTTGGTGAAGAGCACCATCAGTGGCAGTAGTGGGATGAAGCAAGTGAAGGAGGAGAATGTGGCCCTCGCATCAAAGGGGCAGCAGGAGCAGCACAGGAGGAAGAAGGACCTTTCCAAGGTCAAATGCTTCAAATGTGGTGAACTTGGTCACTACAGCATTCAATGTCCTCTCAGGAAGAAGGAAAAAGGGGACAAGTAGGATCAGCAGGCTACATCCGTGGAGATCGACAGGTTGTCCTCTAGGTTGGAGGAAGAATTTTCCATGATCATCGATATACCTCCAGGAGTAAGGTGGGGTGATTGGGTTTTGTAGCCCCAGAGAGCTACAGGATGGGCAGGATTATTGAGGAGGTCCACCTCATGAATCGATACCTTGCTACAGGAGCCCATAGCACGCAGTAGCAGGATGGACCAGTGGCAGTTGGTGCATTCAGGTGCCAGAGTGACAGTTGCAGTAGCTAGTAGCGGTTGAGACTGAGCAGCACAGAGCAGAGTTGGAAGCAGTGCAGTTGGCACAGTGTAGAGTCAGTAGCAGCGCAGAGGCTTCAGTGACAGCGCAGAGCCAAGCAGCAGTCAGGACTCGGGTGACAAATGCATCACACTAACCACAGTTGGTTCAGTGTGTTGGATATTTCTCAGCTACAGATGTTGCAATTGCAGCAACAGCAGATGGGAGGGAGTTGTAGTGCAGATGTAGTAGTTGGCAGCAGTTCAGCAGGGTCAGCAACAGCACAGATGCAGCGCATATCGGAGTTGCACAGTAGTTGATGGGCAGCAGTAACCAGACATCAGCAGCGCACCAAGAAATGGTGCAGGGGCAGTGTATTGTAGCAGGCTGCAGTAGTTGCAATTGCAATACTATAACACTTTCTTCGCTAAGAGGGAGCATTAGTTTTTGTAGCATCGAATGTGTTCTAGCCTCGAGATTTGGCAGAGGTTAGAATACATGCATTCTCCAAAACCCAGAAATCGTTTTTTGAAATTCCACATAGAGACGACTTGATTAAAATAATCAATTTTTAATATTTCCTAAGTCTAAACTTAGGAAATATGATTAATTAAAAGGTATTAATTAAGTCATGGTGAGGATCTTCTAGAAAATGACTTGGATCAAGTTCTAGTTAATCTTAGCCATTGATTAAGTTTTAATCGTGGTCGTTGATGTCTCAACAAGAGATTATAAGAAGAAACTCAATGGGGCTTGGAGAACACACTTGCAGAGTTCGATTTCACTGGCAGATTGATTTCCTGAGTAGCAACGCTAAGTTGCCGGAGAGAGAGTTAGGGAGCTCGAAGCAGTGAGAGAGGGGTAGGGATAGTAAGGTTAGAGGAAGATTTTCCAGTTCCGATGAGTGCATTGTAGAGAGGCAACGTAGTGCTTCAGAGGAGATTTTGTATTTTGTTGGGGAGAAGAGTTGATTCAGTGCCAAAATCCAAAGAGAGAGTCTAGAGGCCAGGAGGATCCTTTTCCCAGGCAGCAACTAATCAGATAGCGAGAGGAGCAGTTCTGAGTTGTGGAGACGCAGTACTGCGTAGGCTGACGTAGTGACTGTGCAAAGGCAGCAAAGAGCAACTCAACTTGAGCCAAGGTCAGTGTCGGATCGCCAGTGGGAGTGAGATTTTTCTCACTAGATTTACTGTTAGTTATTTCTCTGTATGGATTGCTAGATTTAAGCATCCATATTTTTGTACTCAGATTTACTACTGCATAATAATCAAACCGTCGGCTGCTGCACCGATTTTCCCGAGTTGGGTTTTTCTGGGGACTTAGTCCAAAAATAACTGTGTATTTGTGTGTGTGTCCATCGATTCTTCCAACGTTGTTTTCTATTCCGTGGTATTTAATTTGTGAAGGTTGCAGTGTATTTGTTTAGTTATTTACCATAGCACACAGTAAATAATTTGTTCAATTTATTTAGCAAATAGAAGAAACAACATCAGTTGCTGCAGTAGGATTTCGAGTAACGGAATTTTCACATCTAGGTACCATCGGGCTTACTTACTAACCATCAACCCAAGGATCTGGGTGTGTATCTGAGATCATAGCTCTATGACCAACACCACCCTCCCTACTTCGGGACCTAGACATCAACACAACGTGTTGTCCAGATGTCCTCCTAGGCAATGCTTCACTCACAAAGCCTCAACAACAAATCTCTCCCGATCAAACGGATCGGTAACCAGCATATTATCAAAACTTCGAGAGATTTACCTGTACAAACACAACCCCAATCAGTAGTACACTTTCAAATGTACATAATCAAATACAAACCTTTGGGGTCTTTCAAACAACTTGATGTTGCTTCTCAACTTATCTCAGTAGGGCTAACAACCGATCTTTGACAGAATATTCCTCAATCATACACTTTCCTTTCCTACTTCACATGCAGCAACATCCTTCAAAATGCATTCTCCAATCAAAAATATGATATCCCCTCCCTCTCAACCAAGGAGATTTCTGCTATCCAGACTCCTTAACTTAGGGAGATCAGCTTCTTCTTATGACATTGGAGAATCATTCATGGCTTCCATCCTTCTCATCAGAGTTATTCATATATCTTTCTTCATCATTCTTATTATATCAACTTCTCTTACGAACATCTTCACCATCTTGAAGATGATGTACCTGCACAACTTAGATAACAAGTACAACTGGATCTATAGAAGCATGAAGTTTAGCTATAACAAAATTTTATAATAACAGAAGCATTAGACTATACTTCAACTTCTTGCCCAGGTTTTGTTAAACCCTAAATCACATCAGCATCTCAAACAAAATATCAAACTCATTATATTTAGAGTTTCAATATTCTTTCAACGATATGACAAATTCTTTCATATAGAAACCCCTAGAAACAATTTAAATAATCTATCTAATAACTTTCAGAATTCATATGTTAAGACACCTCACTAGGATTTCATGAGCTTTAACAATCAATCACAACTTATCAACATGACTAGCTTCTACTAGGGTTTGATGTAAACCCTATATTTCCATCTACAAATTCTCAACAATCACTATATAGATTCATAGATCCCAGATTGTTATACATAATAGAGAATTTAACTACTACTAGGGTTTAGCTGCAAAACCCTAGATTTCCCAAACAACATCATTCTAGAATATCAAACTCAGACAAGGGCTTAGACTAAATCCTAAGACTTATGACCATCAATAATTCGGTCAACACACATATCTAGGAATTCATTATCATGCATAAGCATATCATATGTCAGAGAACATTAATACATTAGGCATATACCGACCTAGACCAGGCTAGGTATTCAACCAATGGACACATACCTAGGGTTTCATTCCTAATACCTTACTTTAAATACATAAAAAGGGTTTTGCTTATAGACCCAACCAAACCCTAAATATCTAGGGTTCCACAACATAGCAAAGCAAACCCTACTATACCAAAACTTCAAAGGTTTGGGAACTTAGACAACATCATTTAATCCTAACAGGCTAGGGTTTTCATGATCATACCAAAACCCCAAACATGACATCATCGTCAAAGACTTCAAATAGCATTTCCAATAACCGTAAGTAGGCTAGGGTTTCACACATTATCATTAGCATACCCTTAAGTTAGGGTTTTCCAGAGAACATGTCTAGGGTTCTATAAGAACAATCAAGGATGTAAGGATGGTAGATTTATCAAATGTTGAATCACCCTAAACAAGAATCTTTATGAATCAAGACAACTAGACATAACAATGTTAGTAATGTAATGCAAATTTCAAAATAAGATGAACGTACATTTTATATTAAGAGAATTTTATACCTGGACATGTTCCTTGACAAACCTTGTAAGAATTCCTTGAAGTGTTCTTTTTGTATTAAGCCATGATCCTTTATACTTGTAATGCATACTTTCAAGCAAAACATGTGATACCAAAAACATGATTTAATTTCTCAAGTTAGATCTTCTACATAACCATGGAGGATGGAATCCTATGATATCAAGTTATTCCTTCTTCCAATATTAGGAATTTTTCTTTACTTGCAAACCCTAGAAGATAAGGATTACGGTTCTAATATGTTATCTAGAGAGTACAATCTTTATCCTAGACTAGATATAAACAAGGATTATATGAATCATTACAGATAACAGAAATCTAAAAGCTTATAAATCTTCGTACCTTGTGTTTACGTACCTTTGATTTGATAGTTCATTAAACTTGTTGCAAGTGCATCTTGTTAAGTAAGGAATACTTACTTGATTTCCTTAAGGTGGTTCCTTGTGCTTGTATTATCATCTCAAATCCTCAAAGAGTGCTTTCTTTAAGCTGGTTCCTTGTGCTTTCCATTTCCTTGTGATTTCTTTTTCCATGGGACAAACTTTGAGTTCCTTTTATAGTCTTCAAATGAATGCTTTTAGATCTCGGATTAGTGCTCAAAATTTATTTATTTTTTATACTAGACTTGGATCAACTTATAAAAGTAATTTGGACTTCAAACTGTTCTTCGTAGCATGTCAGCCTAGTCTTGAGATCCTATTTATACGTTGAGGCAACTTTCTTATATTATAGTCTTGTGATATCCTTTCCTTATTTCGGTCATACTTCAGTCAGTCTTGGTGCTTTATTTATGTGGTGGCAGGGTAGATGTGACTTGGTCCCTTATCACTGTGATGGAAATATAGAAAAGGTTTTACACTATGATTATGTGATAGCTTGAATATCTCAATTTGTAGTTATGTAATCCTTCTAACTGAATAGTCTTCCGAACTCCCTTTTTGAGATAACAAACTTGACCTCTAAGATATATCGAACTCTTTTCTAATTGCACTAAACTTGTTTTTTGAGGTTGCACTGAATTTGTATCACTGATATTGCATCGAGCTTCTTCTCTCTGAATTTGATCTCAGACAATGACTTTGCTCAAAATTTTCTTGCCAATAAAGTGATCTTCTTTTACCATAGCTCTAAAACCATGTTGAGAAATCCAAAGAGTGGCAAGTTGAATGATTTCTCTTATTATGACATTATCTTGTGATGTTTACATTATTATTATTCTTTCTTTCAATTTATCTTTTCTTATCATCAAGACTAATGCCAAGCAACAAATAGAAGAGGACACAAGATGTAGGCATGCATCCAGGGCAAAACCCCACTCTAGGGGAAAACCAGGTCAAACCTCTTCCTTCAGTAGATTCAAAACAAGATGAGACGACCAAGACCCTCACAACTTAGACCCAAGACTTCCTCCATCAAGTAAACCATGCATTTTCTTCTTCAATTCTTAGTTATGTGAGTAGTAGCTCTTCACATGCAGCTCCGACCTTATCACTACTCTGACCTTATCAATGCTTCAGCCCTTATACATATCAGTGCTTTGACCATGCACATATCACTAACTAAGACTGTGACTTTACTGAAAAACTATAAACCCAATCTCTCAAGATGATCCGAATTTGTCTTGCTCTGAAATTTATCTTCACTATCATATTGAACTGACTGCTGAGATTTGCACCGAACTTTGATCACCCATTCTCTGAAATGATCGAACTATCTCACTGTGATTTGCACCGAAATTGATTCGTATGGTCTTCAACTTATACGTGTGATATCCGCACTAGTTTCTTTGAGATGTCTCGAATCCATCACTGCAACTTCTACGAATTCCTCACTAATTGATTACAGACTTCACCCATTTGCGGATTATGTCCTTTGCCTTGTGGAGCGAAATTACATCTCTTCTAGATTGTAATTTCATCGATCCTCCTCTAAAATTCGATGAACCCATTCGAAAATGATCCAAATTTTCTCCTCTGCAATAGCATCGAAAACTTCTCTATGAAATCCGAGCTCCTTCACTGTATTTTATGCGAAGTCCTTATGCTTGTATATATAGCTGTTGTTCATTAAAAATGAACCAACATGAGTTCATTGAAGAGAAGTGTCTCTATAAGAGTTTAGGCCGACTTGATTTAAGGCCGATAGCAAGGAAACTTTGATGGAGCAGTGTTTCACAAAACAAGAATTGACTTTGACTTAAATAAATAATCCTAAAGCCTACAATGGAGGCTTGACCTATGACAATTGACCCAAGCATGAAACCCATGCTTTAACAAGTCAATTCAATTAATAAAAAAAAAAATATTTTTGCTCTCTTTTGACAAATATATTACATTTTATTTTTTGACTCAAGTACAATTATGAAGTCCAAACCTAGTTACATTCTTCAACGGTACCTACATAGAAGGAGGAGCCTTGGGCACTTATCCCTTGGACTTTGCGTGTGATATAAACCTTGGGGGTTGGGCACTTGACTCGAGGATACTTGGGTTGAGGAACATACTTCATGGAGGTTGGTGATGGACCTATTGTCGCCCGGATTGTACAGGCACCGCGACAACGCTCAGGACGGGGGTTGTCACTCTGATCCCAACAGCAGGCTATGGGGGGTAGTCCCTATGAAATGAGATGGAAGGAAACAAGTTGGAAACCAACTTGCTCGGGAGACACAGATGAGTGGCCTAGCCACTTGGTTGAATTTAAGCAAGACTATTGATTAAATTAGATTTTCTTTTTATGAGACCAGTGCCTTAATGGAGTCACAAATTCTTGCTTATGGTAAATTAAGACCAAATGATCGGATAGACCCCTGCTGCTTGAGATGATTGACAAACTTATATGAGATGCAAGACTTAAGACCTAGGTGTGATGCAGTGATCTTGGTAAATTTTAATTAAATACCTAGTCTAAATGTAACCTTTCCCCTAATTGTTTTGAAAAACAATACTCAAAGTAAGTTGTGCAATGGAAGCCAACGGATAGCAGGCAACGGCCTGATTAACGATACCTCTCATGTGTTCAACCCACCTAGTGCATCCGGCGCTGCAGAGACTGTGGCTCTGAAAACTACAAGGTCACTATGTTAACTACTAGGAGAAGTTGAGAAGTTGAATCCCTCAAGCTATAGATCAAAAAAAGGTTGTCCTATATCTCTACCAACCTAGCTTATGCTAGGAGGTAAGTTATTAGTGCAATCTAGATCTAATATGCAAATGCACGTGATTATGAGTGATTGTTATCTTGAATTAAAATTGGTTAGATTACTTAAGTACTTATGTGAGATTTATCTTAAGAGTACTTAACAATGTTATGATGCAATCTTAAACAAGATAAGTGTCAAGAAATATACGTGTAAACTTCAACAATATTCCAATATCATGTAAACAATGAATCCGAGATGCCAAATACTTAAGATAAACAATCGAGATGTTGATCACAAATTTATGACAGTTTATACCAGCACTACTACTTTAGAAAATTCAGATCTCATAAATGTTATAATAGCAGTAAGAAAGTGCTAAATCAACAATGCTTACGCTTGCCCAAGATCACAAAGATATGCCAATTTCCAAACAACTTGATTTATTTTGAAAACAGGTATGTGAATTATTCAGCAAAATTTCTGATCTGAAGTATTAATTTCAGTAGTAAGTTAACCCACAAATCAGCAAACAAATGATATCAGCACCAATGTTGAAAAATGCCTAAAAATAGTAAAAATTGCCAAACTTGAGAAAATTCAATTTTTAGGGTTTTTTAGGGCTTGACTAAGAAAATTTCAGATCTGATATATTTATTTCAGCAGTGAAACAGTGACAGATCAGTAAGATTAAATTACCAGATTTAGATGTCCAATATTTCCAAAATTGGCAAAAATACACTTGAACTTAAAATTTCCAATTTTTGGAGCCTTAGGAGAGATTATTTCACCAATTTTCAGAACTGACAAGTTTATGACAGCAATAGATTAATGACAAATCAGCAAACTAAAAATACTAAAGATGATCTCCACAATGTCTAAAAATAGTAAGTCTTGCCGAAAAACTGAAAATTTAGATTTTTTAGACCCTATTTAGATGTTATTAAGAAATGTTCAGTTCTGATTTTTACATTTATGCAGAAATTTCCAGCAAGCTAAAATGTCAGAACTAGGTCAAATTAGAAAGGTCCAAGTGGCCAAAAATTGTGAAAACGAAGATTTTGCAATTCTAAAGATTATTTACCATAAAGAATTTGATTTTAGGACCTAATTATTTGTGTTTTGTTTGTTGTAACAAAATTGCAGAAAATAAGGGTTTAGAAATCAAACCCTAGGCCCAAGGCCTTGAAGATCCACCATTGAAAATCATTGAAATTTTAGGATAGTGTTGTCACTTGAAAATTATGAATTTAGAGACCTTACCCTCTAAAGCCGCCAAGTATTTAGCCTTAAAGCTTCATTTTAGGGTTTCGGGTCAATTTTGGGACAAAAGAGGCCAAGAAATGGAGATCAAGGTCACAGGAGCAAAATTTATGGAGACAGAAGGGCTAGAACGATAGATTGGGCCACAAGGAGGAAGAATATGGCCTCAAAAGGCCAACGCTTTGCGTAGTGAGGCTAGCGTAGGGGAAAATGAGGATTAGGAGACCTATGGCCTATGGCCTAAAGGCCAAGGAAAGGGAGCTGCGAGCCAAGAGATGGTTGCGGTATAGTGAGAGAGGGAGAAAGCACCGAGGGAGGATGGCTGAGAGGAGAAGGGAGGTCGAGGAAAGGAGGCTGAAAGGAGGAGAGGGGAAAGGAGGTCGAGGAGGAGAGGAGAGAGGAGGCCGAGGCCTCAAAACCCCACAAGAAGGCCAAAATTTGGCCCTAGAGCAAGACACTGAAGGGAGAGAGGCCGACGTAGGGCCTAGGAGGCCAAATCCGGGGCTAGAAGCCCTAAAAATTTCGAAACCCTTGCTCCAAAAATTTGTGCTTTGGCTCCTTTGATTTTCCAAAAAAAATTCGTGAGCAACCTGCAAAAATTTCCAAGAGACTAGATCTTACCCTCAAGGGGCTAGATCTAGCTCTTATCCCACTTGGCTTCTTGATCTAACTTGCAAAAATAAAAATAGAAACTCCCAAACTCCAATATATACAAAAATAAATCTAAAACCCCAACCCAAGTTAGAAAAAATAAATTACAAATTTAAATTTACAAAATTTACTTACAAAATATACATGGGTTTTTTGAATAAATTTTAAGAAATTATTTTTTATAATATTTTTCCTTGAAAGAATGACTAAAATACTTTAGAAAATATTTGTTCACTATAGCCCTAGCGAAGATTCAATCCACCATATAAAGACTAGAGAGCCAAGCAAAGTAACCCTTGTTCATAATCTGTGAACATGGAGACCAAGGATCGAATACCTACAAACACTATGTATTATCTCAAATAATAATCATAAAGCACAACATAGGAAGTTCATAGTCAAAACATACCATAGATCAAAGAAACAAAAACACCTTGAGTTGCACCCCAAAGTCTTTTATTATGGTAGAAAAAATAGTTACCGATGGGATAACAGTTTACAAAATGCCTTAGCAGCAATTCTAGCCAGATTTTCCAAACTTTTGATTGTTACTAGAGACTCAAATGACTCTCTAATTTATAGATAAATCTTCCAAGTGGAAAAATAATGGCTAGTTTTTTTGATCTTTGTCAAAATAATCTTTGTCATTGATAAACACTTCAAGATTTTTTAATCTTGGCCCTTGATTTCTTATTTTTGAGGAAATTCCGAAATTGTCATTTAACTCCATATTAATTAGCTCAAAATTAATTATTTTGAGTTAATTTCCTCAAAATTTTGACTTTGACTTGTCCACCAAGGCCCAAGGGTTCAATTTTTCTTGAAATAAACAATATTCCCTTAGTGAAGGACCTTTAAAAATTGATTGTTTTAGGACCCACGAATTTTTCCACTTGGAGAATTAATTTTCCTAAGACAAATTAACTTGACTCTAATTAATTAATTTTATGGCTTAAGATTTTATTTTATTTTGCCAAAAAAAATAATTAATTTACACATGAGGGGATTTAATTATTTTTCCAACCCTCATTCATATAAGATTTTACATTTTTTACCCAAAGTGGGAATACACATTAGGCTTAGACCCTCGAAACATAACCCATCTGCAACACATTATGATCTAGTAAACCAAGTGATTTGTAATAAAATAATTAAGCCAACTAGCTTAAATTACTTCCAAACCACTTTTACATTAAGACTCGACTAAAGCATTATGACTCATCTAGGACATTGGCAATAAATTTCACTCTAGTTTTGGGGGTTTAAGCTAGAGGGGAAAAAACTCATTTGATTAACTGTGTTTAGAAACACAGAAAATCAGCGAGGTTAAAAACCTCCTAGGATGAAATTTGTCACCAAAATCAAAGACTTGCCTAGGTTGTTACATAAACTCAAGGTCATAGTAGAATCATTTACATCATATGACTTGCAGAATAGGTGACCATGACACATAAATTGTTGATATGTGATCCGATCTGTTGATAAAAGACTGGCACTTTCACTTCCTTAGAACTTCGACAATTTGAATGCAACATCTGGCTCCATATGGGAACACGTTGCTTCCAAGAAGTAACGTGAGAATCTCAGAATCGGACATCCAATGAAACAAAATTCCATCAAATAGATATCCATTCAACATCGAAATCATATGCATATATAAAAATATCGTTGGAATAGAAAAATCTACTCTAATAAACTCAAATATAAATGACAGAGCATAAATGTGAAAAGTAAAACTACCTACTGACATGAAATAAAAAGGGAATAGGGATAGAGATACTGTACAAAATTATACCCTATGGTGTCAGATGTCATCGATGAGGAACAACCTCAGGCATCCATCTGCTGACTAGTAGATCACTTGCATGCTTTTCAAATGTCCCGTCATTCTTTTTGGTTGATGTAACTGCTAATCACTTCGTTGTATATCTGCAGCATGCTGAAACCTTCTTCTTTTTCTGCTTGGCGGAGGGGGTGGGCGGTGGAAAAAATGACGTATCTCTGATTCCAAATGAGGCGGATGACCCTGTGGCACAACCTATTCGCCATTTTCCAACTTCTTTGGAACTTCCACGTGGTATCTTTCAACTTCTCTATATAATTTGACCATTCCACCTGCTACTGCGGGAATATTGGCATAGGATAAATCCATATGAATATACCCACCTAAGTCAACTGCAAACTTCCTGGAGAGAAGCATTCCCCATGGTACATCAATGATTGCTATATCCATGGTAATGATTTTGTACGGATAATCAGCCAACGCGACCTGTAAATCTATAACCACGCCCAGGACTTCAACTTTTCTAGAATCCATTGAACAAATATTATGATACGGTTTGGAAATCCTTAAGTTCAATTGTTCCATGACCTTCTTGGTCATAACATTTGTAGATGCACCATAATCCAACATACAATTGTGAAGTAATCTATCGTTTATTTCCAAAGTAAGAAAACATGGTTGATGATCCTCATTCGACATAAAACAATTGATATCTTTTAATATAATTCTCTTCGTCTTAATGGTTCTCGACACTTTTTTGCTGAGTCATGCCTAAAGCTTTGAAGAAATATGCACTTTGAGATGGAATCTTTAAAAGTTCAAGCACTGGGATAGACATCTTAATACCATTTATCCATGCAGTCCAATCTACATTCAAACCAAATTTGTATCTTTTGGCGGGAACCTGTTTGTTTTGATTTTGACCTTTCCCCCTCTTTTGATATGTGTAGCCCTTACTTTTTGCCAACTCTAAGACCTGATCCTGAGTCGGCTTCTTACCATATGCTTGAGTGATGGGGTCCTTTTCTTCATTGAAAGTATTTATGAAAACGGCAGAAGAAATCATATTTGCACATTGATTTTCATTAGATCCATCTTGACTTGCATTATTATTTTGTTGATTCCTACCTTCCTCTAGAATCCTTCTAGCCAAGGCACATGTACTCTCTTCATGAAAACTACCACAAGGTATGTTGAAGGGGGTAGAATCATCAATCATGTAAGCAGACTCCAGAGGTGTTGGAGGCCTTTGATCATTTAATGAATTTCTTCTTGGCCATTGATTGTTGTTATTACCCCTGTTGTTATTATTGTTCCTGGGAGGCATATTCTGCACTTGCATCCTGGCATTTCTTTCCATTTGTATCAATTATGCATGTCATTTATCTGTTTGGCATGTTTAATTTCCGTATCTCTAACCATTTTAGTTAATTATTTGACCGTTTCTGATTCTTCTTTAACTTTGACAAGTATTCTTTCATAGCCAGGGATTTCAGATTTTCCTGAAGTTTTTTTATCCTTTTCTAGCTCTTTAGTTGTGTTTTGGGCAGCAGCTAAAGTGACAGGATGAGCACGTCTTATCTCATACTGTACTTCTACATGATAAGCCTCTAGGTATGTTTCCAAGACTGTTTTTTTAGGAGGCTTGTAATCCTGAGTCATGTCCTTCAACAACTTGTTGAATCTCTTGTTGAATTCCACCACTGTTTCATTTTATTTTTTCTTAATGGTATTGAATTCGTTTACTAAAAATTTCCCTTCCCTCTTATCTTTGTATTTGTCTCTAAATGCATCAAGGATAGTTCATAGAGAATCAAAGGCATTAGCAGCCATTTTCATGAAACCAGTCAATTGCACTTCCCTTTAATGATAAGACAAATAACTTCATCCTGACATCTTCATGATCATAATTTGTAGAATGAGCATATCTATGGAGGAACAAATCAAACTTCTTTATATGTTATTTTGTATTGATAGCATTATTTCCTTCAAAGATTGGCAATCTATTCATAGTTGACTCACTTGGTAAATTAAGCAAATACCCCTGGATGTTGGTGAAATTGCAAGGACCATAGAAGTCACCCATGATGTCTTGATTAGGAGGATTGATAAAAACCAAATGGAGATCAAAGAGAGCTTCCTCTCTGAGAAAATTTAAACAATCTCTAGAGTGTAACTTGTTTAACCGATCTCTTAGAACCTTATCAGGATTAGGAGCGAGGTTAACCAGGCTACCGAGATTCCTTCTAGAGTATGTTCTTGTGAATGAATGAATAATTGGAGTCGCCACCCAAACAGGAAACCAACCTAAATGTCCAGGTGCTGAATGTGAGAATGAACAAGATGATAAGATTAGTGAGAGGAAAAAAGATAAGGTGATGAGAAGATGAAGGATAATGGAAAGAGAAATGGTGTCCAAAAATGATGTGTTGGCGGGCTAATGAATGGCAAAAGAGATGACAAGATGATAATTGTCAAAAACCCCGGCAACAGTGCAAAAAATAGTCCCACAGATTGTACAGGCACCACGACAACACTTAGGACAGGGGTTGTCATTTTGATCCCCGCCCACTCCGTTCTAGTTGTCTCCCAACAACAAGCTATGTGGGGTAGTCCCTATGAAATGAGATGGAAGGAAATAATTTGGAAACCGACTTGCTCGAGAGACACGAATGAGTGGCCTAGCCACTTGGTTAAATTTAAGCAAGAATATTGATTAAATTAGATTTTCTTGTTATGAGACTAGTCCCTTAATGGAGTCACAAATTCTTGCTTATGGTAAATTAAGACAAAATGAACGGATGGACACCTGCTGCTTGAGATGATTGACTAAATTATATGAGATGCAAGACTTAAGACCTAGGTGTCATGCAATGATCTTAGTAAATTTTAATTAAATGCCTAGTCTTAATGTAACCTTTCCCATAATTGTTTTGAGAAACAATCCTCAAAGTAAGTTGTGCAATGGAAGCCAACGGGAAGCAGGCAACGACCTAATTAATGATACCTTTGCCTATGTTCCACCCACCCAGTGCCTCCGGTGTTGTAGAGACACTGGCTCTAAAAACTGCAAGGTCACTGTGTTAACTACTAGGAGAAGTTGAATCCCTCAAGCTAGATCGAAAAAGGGTTGCCCTATATCTCTATCAACCTAGCTTATGATAGGAGGTAAGTTATTAGTGCAATCTAGAGCTAATATGCACATGCATGTGATTATGAGTGATTGTTATCTTGAATTAAGATTGGTTACATTACTTAGGTACTTATGCGAAATTTATTTTAAGAGTACTTAATAATATTATGATGCAATCTTAAACAAGATAAGTGCCAATAAATCCACGTGTAAACTTCAACAATATTCCACAATATATCAAGTAAACAATGAATCCGAGATGCCAAATACTTAAGATAAACAATCAAGATGTTGATCACAGGTTTATGACAGTTTATACCAGCACTACTACTTCATAAAATTCAGATCTCATCAATGTTATAACAACAGTAAGAAAGTGTTAAAAAAACAATGCTTATGCTTGCCCAAGATCACAAAGATATGCCAATTTCCAAACAACTTGATTTCTTTTGAGAATAGGTATGTGTTAGCCTTCTCAAGATCGATTATTCAGCGAAATTTCAGATCCGAAGTATTAGTTGCAGCAGTAAGTTAACCCATAGGTCAGCAAACAAATGATATTGGCACCAATGCTGAAAAATGCTGAAAAATAGTAAAAATTGCCAAACTTGAGAAAAATCAATTTTTAGGGTTTGACTAAAAAAATTTCAAATCTGATATATTTATTTCAGCAGTGAAACAATGAAAGATCAATAAGATAAAATTGTCAGAAATAGATGTCCAATATTTCCAAAATTGGCAAAAATACACTAGAACTTAAAACTTCAAATTTTTAGAGTTTTTTAGGAGAGTTTGCTTTAGCAATTTTCAGCACTGATGACAGCAGTAGATTAATGACAGATCAGCAAACTGAAAATACTGAAGATGATTCCCACAATGTCTAAAAATAGTAAGTTTTGCCGAAAAATTGAAAATTTAGATTTTTTAGACCCTATTTTAGGATGTGATTCAGATATGTTCAGATCTGATTTTTACAGTTATGCAGAAATTTCCAGCAAGCTAAAATGTCAGATCTAGGTCAAATTAGAGATGTTGAAGTGGCCAAAAATTGTGAAAACGAAGATTTTGCAATTCTAAAGAGTTTTGACCATATAGAATTTGATTTTAGGGTCTAATCATTTGTGTTGTGCTTGTAACAAAATTGCAGAAAATAATGGTTTAGAAATCAAACCTTAGGCCCAGGGCCTTGAAGATCCCACCGTTGAAAATCGTTGAAATTTAACGATAGTGTTGCTCTTGAAAATTCTGAATTTAGAGACCTTAACCCTACAAATCCGCAAGTATTTAGTCTTAAAACTACAGTTTAGGGTTTCAGGTCAATTTTGGGCAAAAGAGGCCAAGAAATGGAGATCAAGGTCACGGGAGAAAAATTTGCGGGGATGAAAGGGCTAGAACGAAATATCGGCCCACAAAGAGGAAGGATATGGCCTCAAAATGCCAATGCTTTTCCCAGTGAGGCTAGTGTAGGGGAAAATGAGGATTAGGAGGGCTAGGGCAAGGCCTATGGCCTAAAGGCCAAGGAAAGGGAGTCGCAAACCAAGAGATGGTTGCGGCCTAGGGAGAGAGGGAGAAAGAGCCAAGGGAGGAGGGCCTAGAGGAGAAGGGAGGCCGAGGAGAGGAGGCCAAGAGGAGAGGAGAGAGGAGGATGAGGCCTCAAAACCCCACAAGAAGGCAAAATTTGGCCCTAGAGCAAGACGTTGAAGGGAGAGAGGTTGACACAGGGACCTAGGAGGCCAAATCTGGGGCTAGAAGCCCTAAAAATTTCGAAACCCTTGCTCCAAAAAATTTTGTGCTTTAGCTCTTTTGGTTTTCCAAAAATTTTCCGTAGGCAACCTGCAAAAATTTCCAAGAGACTAGATCTTACACTCAAGGGCCTAGATCTAGCTCTTATCCCAGTTGGCATCTTGATCTAACCTGCAAAAATAAAAATCAAAACACCCAAACTCCAATATATACAAAAATAAATCTAAAACCCCAACCCAAGTTAGAAAAAATAAATTACAAATTTAAATTTACTTACAAAATAAACATGGGTTTTTTTAATAGATTTTGAGAAATTAATTTTTATAATATTTTTCCTTGAAAGAATGGCTAAAATACTTCAGAAAATATTTGCCCACTACAGCCCTAGCGAAGATTCAAGCCACCATATAAAAACTAGAGATCCAAGCAAAGTAACCCTTGCTCACAGTCTCTGAACTTGGAGACCAAGGATCGAGTACCTGCAAACACTATGCATTATCTCAAATAATAATCATAAAGCACAACATAGGAAGCCTGTAGTCAATACATACCACAAATCAACGAAACAAGAACACCTCGAGTTGCACCCCAAAGTACTTTATTATGGTAGAAAAAATAGTTCCCAGCGAGACAATAGTTTACAAAATGCCTCAGCAGTAATTCTAGCCAGAGTTCAAGATTTTTCAAATTTCTAATTGTTACAATAGACTCAAATGACTCTAATTTGTAGATAACTCCTCCAAGTGGAAAAATAACGGCTAGTTTCTTTGATCGTGGTCAAAATAATCTTGGTCGTTGATAAACACTTCAAGATCTTTTAATATTGGCCCTTGATTTATTATTTTTGAGAAAATTTCGAAATTATCATTTAACTCCACGTTAATTAGCTCAAAATTAATTATTTTGAGCTAATTTCCTCAAAATTTTGACTTTGACTTAACCACCAAGGCTCAAGGGTCCAATTTTTCTTGATATATACAATATTCTCTTGGTTGAGGACCTTTAAAATTTGATTCTTTTAGGACCGACTAATTTTTCCACTTGGAGAATTAATTTTCCTAAGACGAATGAACTTGACTCTAATTAATTAATTTTCTAGCTTAGGATTTTATTTTATTTTTCCAGAAAAATTAATTAATTTACACGAGGGGATTTAATTATTTTTCCAACCCTCATTTACATAAGATTTTACATTTTTTATTCAAAGAGGGAGTACACATTAGGCTTAGACCCTCAAGACACATAAGCCATCTGCGACACATTATGATCTAGTAGACCAAGTGATTTGTAATAAAATAATTAAGCCAACTAGCTTAAATTATCCCCAAACCACTTTTACATTAGACTCGACTAAAACACTAGGACTCATCTAGGGCATTGGCAATAAATTTCACTCTCGCTTGGGGGTTTAAGCTGGAGGGGAAAAACTCCTCTGATTAACCGTGTTTAGAAACACAGGCAATCAACGAGGTTAAAAACCTCCTAGGATGAAATTTTTCACCGAAATCAAAGACTTACCTAGGTTGTTACATAGATTCAAGTTCATACTAGAATCACTTATATCATATAACTTGCAGAATGGGTGACCATGACACATAGACTGTTGATATGTGATCTGATCTGTTGAAAAAAGACTATAGACTTCCGCTTCCTTGGAACTTTGACAATTTGAGTGCAATAAGACCCAAATGCATATGTTGAGAAGGAAAATTAGAGCTTAGTGACCATATTAGCACGTATGAGAGTAGCACTGGGCACAAGACAGGACATGTGACATAGCGTTAGAGGAGGAGCATCTTGCATGAGGACACTCATATAGCAAAGAACGAAGGAAGAGGGAGCATTAGACTATCAACATGTTGGAGAGTGCACCATTTTGGAGCAAGATATTTAGCCTAAGGAGGATTCATGCTTGGAGGGTGTTTCACCTTGGCGCTGGGACAAATCCTAGTTTGACACTTGTACATCCTTGTATTGTAGAGCACTGTATGTAGAGTTGCTTGTTGGTTACTTGTATGGACCCATGTCCTTGTTTATGTTATTCTCCCTTACCTAATTTACATATAAAGAGAGGAGAGAGCTCTTGTCCATTGTCGTTCAATTTACTTTATTCTATCTTTGTATTCTCTTGGAGGAGTCTCGTTAAGGTGCGAGACATGGGTTTATGAGGAAACCCTACAAAAATACAATTGGAGAGAGAGACATCTTGGTTGTCTTCAAAGAGATTGCTCTTATATGCACTAGAGTTTGTTCTTGTGAGAGGTTATGGTTTGTGGCATGTGCTATGCAAGTAAACCCTAAAGAAGAACATGACATAGGAAGTGATGACAAATTGTCTTGTGGCTTTTGTTGCTTTTGTTGTAGCACAAAGGTTTCCACTATAGTAGAAGCCATGGAGAGTGGATCTAACACCTTGCATGATTTTTTAGTTGTGTTCTTGTATGATGCATGGTGGTTAGGAAAATATCATGTACAACCTAGCTTGATGAGTCTTGAACTCGGTGCAATGCCTTACTTGGAAGAAAACTTAGTTATTGTATTCTTGATGTTCCATGAAGGTCTTGGTGTTTGTATGGATGCAAGGGTTGAAGACCTTGGGTTTGAGGGCTTGTTACCAAGCATGTTAGCAGGGGTACATACAAAAACTTCAATGTTTATCACCATCATTGTAAGCCCAAGGTTACACGTCAAAGCATTGTAACAACCATGTGAGGTTTTGTATTAGGTGTCCCACGCCTTTGTCTTGTTCTTATTGTTTGTATTTTGTTGTCTTGGTCAAAACATGTCTGGTCCCTTGTAGTTCATTTTGGGTTCCTTTCGTCCTATATAGGATTGGAGGGCCCTAGGTGAGCCCACTTGAGGACTCATGGTTTTATGGGAGCCTACTTTTGTAAGGGTGATCACCAGTGTATAGCCCAATCCAACATGTGTCAAGGTGCACCTATGTCATACCACATGGTTAGAGCCTCTAGAGTTTGTAGGTGGCCTTGGCTTTGGTGTAGTATCTCTCAAACAACTGTCATGCATGGTAGTCTCATATGGGCAATTTTTCACATTTATGACTCTCAATACAAAGTGGTCATTGTGGTCAAAAAGTCAACTTTGTCTAAGATTATTTAGTTTAATAAGAGGAGTCCATGCCACATTAAATTTTTAGGCTAGTTACAACTTGGCCAAACTTGGTCTATAGGTCAAATAGGTTTCCAAGTGGCAAAACAGGCTCAGCATTGGGCAAAATGATGCATGCATTACATCAAAATGATCGATGGAACAAGAGGACCAATACCCAAGCTCTAGATTTCTCAAATTATTCAACGTGTTATAGAACCAACATAGGGGAAAATGATGTGTCAAGGACAAGATGATGTGGTAATGATAGGAAAAATATGAAGATTTCAAGAAAGAACCAATTCAGATTATGACCGAATTAAGCATACCTAGCTCCCAAAATTATCAAAAAGTCAAGGGCGTTGGAGATCTAGTGAGCACGTGGCCAAGTCAAGTAAGTAAAGAGAGAAAATTCAAGTCAAGATAGTCATTGATAAAATCAACTAACAATTGGGTGGTATAACTAACCATTGGAGACTTCATGGACCGAGAAGTTATGTTGTGGACCAAGAAAGTAATGTTACAAAGTAAATTATTCCTCCAAGGACCAAGTCGAATTCCTCTAGCCCAATGTTGCACGAAGCGGGGACGTTTTTTGGAAGTGAAGCATCGAAAGCATCATTTTCCAAAAATCCTCAAAAGCAAAGCATTCAAAAAGCGTCTATTTGATATTATATATATATATATATATATATATATATATATCATTGCATTTATATTCAAAAAAATATATCCAGAGTGCCAATTAGTTGTAGAGTATACCAAAGCATGCATATTGTCCACTAATCAAGATAGAAATGGCATCCAGATTCCATAGTACATTAATGATTAATTATTCGAGCATCAACCATCTAGACTCTAGATTCCTCTCCTCTTGTCTAGCCTTTGCCTCTACTTCAATTCTCTAGGGATATTAGTCAACATTACCCAATTTTGATCAAACTGCTTAATCCAAGTCTTATAATATGGTAGAAAAAGCTTAACATGCCTAATCAACGATTTTGACTTGAGTGAAGGGTACATTTTTGCTAAGGCCATGACAAAGGAGTTCAACAATTAACACCACCAAGTTCCAACACTGGGGTACATATAGGGCTTTGTGCTCTTGATTAAATGTCAATCACATACCCTTATACATGATAAAATCTAATGAAATACCACAATCCCATTGATCCTGAAATCCTGAAAATTGTTATGTCTGTTGAATTTTGAATGGGATATGAAATTATATTTTCTCCCAATGAAGACCGATGAGGTTGGAACCACTCTCAAACATCCCGAGTCATTTCACAGTAATGTTAAAAATTTAAGTAAAAGGATGAAAGTGAAAGATAAAGGAGAATGTCACTTCCGGAACTGTGGTGGAACCACGTTTCCGGCCTGTCGAATCGTGCAGGTGTTGATTTCTGGTAGTTGCAGTTGGTATTCATTCATTGTATTTGCTCACAAATTGCAAAAGAATAAAATATATTTTTTGTTCTTCAGTCAGCTCCAATTAAAAGAGGGCAAGTCGAAATTTTGAATTTCAAAATTTTGCCTCCAAAAGTTAAGACGGCTCCTCCAAATGTATTAAGTCGGCCCAACCCAAGAGACACATGACTTGGGAGTATCTTAGATCACTATAAATGCACACTCTTCCTCCATTTGAGACCAATTCGGATCATCAATTGTCTCTGTTAACACATGCGAAAAAAGGAGACTTCTGAGGCAGAAGGACGTTTCTGGGCAGACTGATTTCTAAGGCAGCAGGCCGAAATTTCAGGAGGCTGAATTTGTCTCTGGTTGACCACGTTTGAACTGGGTATGTTTGTGGTCAGTTTGACTTTGCTTTCTGACTGAAAGATCATATTGTATCTCTTGTTAAATTGGATAATTTCTCTAAGAAAAGGTTGTTGGGTTTTTCCCTAGAAAAGGGTTTTCCTCAGGTAAATTTTTGTGTCTCTTGTATTTGGCTGTCTCTTCATAATCCTGCTGTCATTATTATTTTACTGTTGAGATTTCCAATGTATAATTGCTTAATGATGAATGTGATATAACATGCATTGGTTAATGAATCACTAGAAAGTAATTATCAGATTAGGATATCTTGAAAAATCAACATGGTATCAAAGCGAGGTTTAGGGGCAGCCTTTCGAAGAAGATTTGTGGAACAATCTGTCAAGGCCTTATTTTTCCCCTGAGGAAGAAGCTTGATTGCACAGACTAAAGGCTAGATTTCTATGACTTAATCATTCTAGGCTGAAGTTATTGAAGAATTTTTTGGGGTTAAATTTTCACAATTTGTTGAGGAGGATTCTCTGCTGGTTGATCCTCTCTGAGACAGATTTATTTGCCCACTCACCCCCCCCCCTCTTTTTTTGGTCTATTACTATGGCACAAAATCCAGATATATCCGAGGCATTGTTCTGAGATTTTCTGAGGTTTTTCCAGATATATCCGAGGCATTGTTCTGAGACCTTCTGAGGTTTTTCGGTCTGTCCTGAGGCCCAATTCGTATTCCTCCTGATGTCAAAAATTTGGGTTGACTGTGGCAGGACAGAAATTGTCTCTTGGACAATTTTTGGGAAAATTTGAAAGATCTATCTAAGGGCTAAATCTGAGAAATCTGAGATCTATTTCCAAGATCAATCCTCTAAGAATAATGTGAATTATTGAAGGCTGGCATTCTCTATTTTTTCAAAGTCCAAGGCAGACCTCTATGGCACTTATCCTAAGGCCTAATTAGGCCTCCTCCAATACGGATCTTTGCAGCTATCTGGAGTATACATTTGCTAAATTTAGCAGACTTCTATCTAAGATTTATTTTGGCATTTTGAGGATAAATCGGAGTTCTGGGCTGAGCATACTCTGAAGTGAATCCTGATCTCCCGCTGTTAAAAATTTAGTAGCCATGGTCGGTATTTTCATCAATAAAGAAAAAGGGAAAATTTATAGTTATATTTATGACCCTCAAGTGCCCATGTCGGCCTCCTAGATTAAGTTGGCCTGCCCAAGAGACACGTCTATTCACATGGACGAACAACTATATATTGAGCCTATTTGCTCTCCCTCAAGGCAGATCCAATCATCTCTTATATCTCTGTTTTTGTGCGGATCTGAGGCTCATCTCTTATATTTCTGTTATACAAGTGTAAAGAGAAGAGTTTACCACTGCAGGACGAAGATCATCATTGAAGCTCGAAGCTACTGTTGAAGGTTATCATTTCTGGGCTGAAGGTCTATTACAGGTCGAAGTTATTACAGGACTATGACTCTATTGCAGAAACGAAATTGTTGCAGAACAAAGATTGAACTGCAGGAGGAATTTGTATTTGGTTAGCTTGATGGATGGAGGGGTAAAAGTCTGTGTCAGAGGTCTTGGTTGTCTCACTTTGATTTGAATCTACTGAAGGAAAAGTTCTTGACTGGATTTTCCCCTACCTAAGGGTTTTGCCCTGGTTGTGTGCCTATATCTTGTGTCCTTTGTTTATTGATTGGCATTAGACTTGATGATAAGAACAAGATAAATTGGAAGAAGAACTAATAATGAAATATCACAAGATAATGTCATAATAAGAGGAGTCAATTAAAGTAAAATCCTAAGTTGCTACCCTAATGGATTTCTCAAGAGTCATGTGGCACCATTTCTCTGTCACTTATGCGAATTCTATGCCACCATTTCTGTGTGGTTGATGTGAGTTCTGTGGCACCATTTCTTTGTGGCTTATGTGAATTCTATGGCACCATTTCTTTGTCGCTCATGCGAGTTTTGTGGAACCATTTCTTGTGTTGGAAAATCAGAAAGGCAGAAATATTTTCTTATGATGATAATTACTTGTGATATTCTTGTGTTCTTATTACCTTTCTTATGTTCTTTTATCTTTGTTTCATCAAGCAATTATCAAGAACAAAACATCAGGATCAGGGACACCAGATGTAGGCAGACAGCCAGGGCAAAACCCCAATGAGGGGAAAACCCAGTCAAACCTCTTCCTTCAGTAGTTTCACAAGACAAGACGAGATAGTCCAAGGCTCTTTGACCCAAACACAGACTTCCTCCAATCACCAAGTCAGCCCTTCCTTTCCTCTTCAAATGATAACCTTCCAGCAGTAGCTTTGACCTAGAACTTCGATCCCGTAGGAGCAGAATTTCGACCACCTGCAATAGAACTTCGACTTGCAGTAAATTTCAGAATTTTGACCTCCTACAATTGCCCAGTAACGCCGCACGTGTGAGAGATAGATGGCCCAAAAACTTTGATCTTGTCCTTCTCTTCAATCCTTCTCCTGCTTCAGCAATTTCGCACTTTTTTCCTTCTTCTTATATATCAAGCTTGTGTGAGTGATGCTCCAAATAAATCGAACTTCACTTCTATATATAACCTCTTATGTGGGTCGAATTGCCCTAATGTAGGACGACTTCATCAGGCAAGGGTCAACTTGGTGTGAAGGTGACAAATGACTTATTTGACTCTAATAATTCTTTTTACAAGACATGAAAACCCAAGAAGGGTATCATAAAATGGATAATGACTCTCATGACTCCAGATAAAACCTAGAAGTCCTCAATGGGGACTTTGACCTAGAAAATAATGATCTAAGCACGAAACCTATGCTTTAATAAGTCATTTTAATAATTTATTTTTCTTTCTTTTGATAAATACATTTCATTATGACTCGAATACAATTATGAAGACCAAACCTAGTTACATTCTTCAACATCTTTGTGGCTCATGCTAGTTTTGTGGCACCATTTCTCTGTTTGTGTTATGGAAGTTTGTGGTCTCTCCCATGTGAAGTCTATTCTACGCGAAGTTTGTGGTCTTTCTCATGTGAAGTCTATTCTACGCGAAGTCTACAATATGTTTGTGATATGTACGAAGTTTTGTGACTCGTCCTTCTGCGAGGTTCTAAGGCTCTTCATGCCTAAAAGTATGCGAAGTTCTGATATTGTAATTTTGTGATGATCCAAAATTCAGAGGTTGAGGAAGAGGCACTCTTGGAGACCAAATTTGAGTACATTTGTCTTAGCATATTAAAAAGATTGACTTGGCACTTGTGGGAGGCTATCTTTATGTTTAGTTTATGTCTACCTAAATTTTTGGTGTCTCTTGCTTTGTTGTTTCTTTGTGATCTTCATTGCTCTTCTAATTTCAATGGTTGAAATTTTTCAAGTATAACTGGTTAATGATTGGAATGCTCTAAAGAAGTCAAATTGTATCATTAGAAGTAGTTATCAGTTTGAAAAATTGTCTAGTCTTGCTTGCACTAGAAAATCAACACCCATTGAGGTAATCTTTGGCCCTCTTAACAAGTCTTTCTAAGGTGCTTAAGGTCTCTCCCTCTATAGCAATTTGGATGGTCTGAGCCCTAATCCATGATCAAATCTAAGGCAGATGTACTGAAGCAAACCTGATCCAAGTTGACTGTGGGGATTGCATAACAAAAGAGACAAAGGATGGAACAAATCACAGTTGAAAGGGTACTCAAAGAAAAGGTATTCTTATAGCATCATTCAAGTCAAGGGACGGTGGCCTTATTGGAACACTTGATGTTCCAGTATGCATAACAAGGAAAATGATTGCTTAGCAGCATCTGAAGGGTTTCCTAGAAGTGGCTCTTCACTTTGTCAAAAACAGGGTGCCATTGCTTGATTCTTGTTGTTACTAGAGAAGAAAGGGTTCTTCACCTATATAGCAACAAATTCCAGTTGATATGATGGCATCCTATATCAAATCATTTTTCAAGGAACAATGATTGGTTCCATGACTATAGAAAGATGATTTGCATGTGACCAAGTTTATTGGATTATCAAAGTGTAAGATGAAATTTGGAAATCTTAGGGTTTGTAAACCCTAGAAAGCTAGAAAGCTTGAATATGAAAGCCCTGGGGTTTGTGGATAAAAAACTTAGAGCTGGACCTAGATTGATGATTCTGTTGAAAGAAGAAACCCTAGCTCAAGGAAGAAAAGGAAAAGCAACAAGCTGATAATGAGGACGAGAATTACGAGTTTGCAAGATGGATGCAAGAAGGCAAAGATCAAGAGGGAGTTGATATTTCTGTACAATCCTCAAAAGATAAGTACTTTAAATCTCTCTTCCTTGATTATTGTTGTTTTACTATTAGTTTAACCTCTTGCCTTTGTTTCTTTTGTTGGGTTATAATCGTTCTTCCATGGCCTTTTAGTGAGGGTTGCAGGTACATCGTGAAAGCTGCCAAGGCTCTAGCAGTAGGTGGAAGTATTGGAAGAACAAAGAAAAATTTGTGGCAAGAGAATTCTCCCAAGATCGAACATAAACTCAGCCAGAGTGATTTGTGTTCAAGAGGGAGAAACTTGTACTGACATCTAGAACCATGCTAGATGACTGGAAGAGCTCCTAGTTTAGAGGGAGCAGACAGGTCAGTAAGTTTGAAGAATTCCATGATGGAGACTGTGTCGAGATTTGTGGGAAAATAGAAATGACATCAAAGTGGATCTACAACATCAAACATGTGGTAGATGGCAACATAAAGAAGTACAAAGCGAGATTCGTGAAGGTTCTCTCAGAAAGAAGGAGAGGATTGTGAGAAGACATTTGCTTCAGTTTTCAGGTACACTTCTGTTAAAATTATTATTTCTTCTATTGATGGTTACATCATATGGATGTGAAGATTGCATTGGTAAATGGAATAATTGAGGAATAAGAAGTGTACATAGAACTATCTCAGGGCTTTGAGGAGTAGAAGGACTCAAGTGACAAAGGGAGCAACAATGGAAAAGGGAGCAACTAATGGAAAAGGGAGCAACTAGGATTGCCACAGCAGATTCTATTTCGATGTCAGAGGGAGCACCCAATCAGGGTGACAGCGGCAAGAATATACAGATTGGGCAGAGAGTGTACAAGATAGGAAGAGCGCATCAAGATGCACTTCAATTTTGGATTTTGCTTTGATATTCTGATGAGCAAGAAGAAGACATTTGTAGCACTCAACACTGCAAAGGCTAAGTATATTGTAGCCAGTTAAGTGAGTTGTGAAGCAGTGTGGCTTCAGAAGTTTTTCACAGGAATTTTTTATCAGGTGCAGGAGATGACCATGATGACAAGTCAAAGCACATTAAGAACAAGTATCACTATACCCAAGACATGGTACGGACGAGAGCAGTGAGGCTCCAACCCATTTCTACAAACAAGCAAGATGTTGACACTCTCACTCACAATCTATCATTAGACAGTTGCAAATCTAGTTGCAGTCAGTACCCGAGAGGCAGTTGCAGAGGTAGATGCAATGATACAGGCAATGCGAATTTCCCAGTTGCAGTATGCAGGTGCAGTTCCAACCAGAAGATTCCTAGTATAGAACTTTTCAGTCCAGTTTCCAGTGCAGGAGGACAATACGAGTTGCCAAGAGGGAGCAGAGAGATTTCCCATAGGGAGATCGAGACTCAAAGGGAGTCTAGCTTCATAGGGAGCAGCCTTATGGAAACTAGTACTTGAGGATCTGGGGAGATCAGACTAATTATTGCAGGGGTTGCAACAACATTGTAGTAGCAGCAACAGTACGAGTAGATCAGAGGTCAGAGTTATAGATTTGGGCAGCATCCTTGAGGTGTCCACCTCACGGATCATTACCTGGCTATAGGGGCCGAGAGTACTGAGTAGCAGGAGGGGTCAGTGACAGTTGATGCAATTAATACCAGAGTGACAGTTGCAGAGACTAGTAGCAGTCAGATGCTGAGGAGCGCAGTGCAAAGTTCGCAGCAGTGCAGGTGGCACAATGCAAAGTCAGCAGCAGCACAGAGTCTCCAATAGACAGTGTAGTAGCTAGTAGCAGTTAGAGGCTCGGGTGACTGATGGATTATACTCATCACAGTTGATTCAATATTTTGGATTTTTTTTAGTTGCAGATGTTGCAGTAGCAACAACAACAGAGTTGTCGTGCAGATGCAATGTTGGCAGCAGTTCAACAGGGTCAACAGCAGCACAGATGCAGTGTATATCAGAGTTGCGCAGTAGTTGGTGGAAAGCAGCAGCCAAACATCAACAGAATGACAGGAGATGATGCAGAGTCAGGGTGTGGGTGTTGCTACAGGATGTGCAACAGTACTAGAACACATTCCTCGCTAAGAGAGAGTGTTAGTTTTGGTAGCAATGGATGTGTTCTAGCCACGAAACTTTGTGGAGAGGCTAGAATACGTGAGATCTCTAGAACCCATAATTTTTTTCTAGAAATTCCTCCTAGAAGTGACTTAATTAGATTATTAACCAATTTTTTTAATGTTTCCTAAGTCTAAACTTAGGAAAGCGGGTCAATTAATCAGTATTAATTAATTCAAGGCGAGAATAGTCTAGAAACTCACACGGAACGATCCAAATATGATCCTCGCCATTGATTAAGTTTTAATCTTGGTCATTGGTGCTCCAAAAGAGGATTATAAGAGGAGGTCGATGTGGTGATGGAGAATAGACTTGGGTAGTTCGATGTCTTGGCAGATCGATTTCCAGAGTAGCAATAGTCAGTTGTCGGAGAGAGCCAGAGATCGAAGCAATGAGAGAGGGTCAGAGATAGTGAGGTTGGAGGAAGTATTCCAGATCTAGCGAGTGCATTTACAGAGAGGCGGAAGAGCCACAGAGAAGCTGACGCAGGGATTGCGCAGTAGCTTGTAGAGGCAAGTTCGATTTGCTGAGAGGGAAATATGTCTTCAATTCCAAAGGCCGAGGAGTCTCAAAGTGTCGGAGAAGAATTTTCCGAGCCAGCAGAAGGCAGAACAACTTCATCAGAGACTAGTCAGAGGCTTGACGTCAAGCAACCTGCGCAGTGCAATGCAAAAGTTGACGCAAAAGGTCAAAGGGCCGAGTTTTCTGGAGGCAAGTTGTGTCGGGGTTTGCCTATGGAGTGAGGAAATTCCTCACTAGATTTTTGCTAGTATTTTTCTCTATAGGATTGCCAGATTTCAGCATCCAGTTGTACTCATAATTTCTCACTATTGCATAATAATAAAACCCTCAGTTGCTGCACCAGTTTTCCCATATTGGGTTTTTCCGAGGACTTTTTTCCAAAAATAATTGTGTTATGTGTGTGTGCTAGCATTTCTCAGCTTCTAGCGTTTTATTTTTCCACGGAATTTTATTTGTGAAGGTTGCAGAGTGTTTATTTCGATATTTGTCGTAGCAAATAAATTGTTAAATTTAATTAACAATTGGGAGAAATAATACCAATTGCTGCAATTGGATTTTGGTTTTAGGAATTTTCACATACGCCACATCCTCTAGTGGCGACCATGGTAGGTGGTGTCACCTCCTCCTCCTGTTGCTCCTCCTCCTCTTCCTCTCAGCCTCAACCCTCCATGTAGAAGTGGTGTCAATCCCATCCAATGAGATGGCCTCCACATTAGGTGTCCTCTCAATTCGCCTAACCCACAATCAAAGATTGTAGTAAATGTAGACTGTGTCATTAAGGCGTTGGGACTCCAACTTGTACAAGGGTCATAAATTATTAATTATAAAAAAAAATAATAATAATAGTTGGTTCGAAACACGTCGACAATATTTTTCATATGTGATTTTTTACCGAAAGAATTTTTTCAATAAATTATATTGTTTATTATTTAAGAATTGAAAAAATAAATTGGAAAAATTTTAACCTATTGCGCTTTTTGTTGTGTATTTTTTCAAATACACTCCAATCTACAGGGTTGGTTGAGCACTCAAATGGTAAGCCTGTGGAGATTGGGTTCTTTGTCATCATAGCTTCTACACCATACATCTACACAACAAATAAGATAAACATAAGAAAAAAATTGAAATTTGTAAGTTCAAGCAAAGTATGAGGAGACAATGAAATTTGAAAATTGAAATAAACTAAAGTTTACTTGGCATTTTGGTTTTCCTATCATAGATAGCCATGTCAAAGTTAAGTGCCTCCTTCCATCCTGTATATTTCCATTTCTTCAGAGATTTCTACACGTTCTGCTGGAGATGACACCATCTTCTAAACACAAATGAAGAATCCATCCATGACCTTAGCATCAAATAAGAAACCACAAGAGTAAAAAAATGTGGGGTTCAGGTAGATCCTTGCAGCATGAATGGGACGATAGAGTGCATCATTCTATCGCTCATCAATCACTGATGGAACAGCAAGTACAAAAATTAGTAGCAACCCCCTGTAGAGACTAGTATGATTCAATCCAACGTTTTGGTCGCTCGGGTTCATCGGGTTTGGTGGTTTCATATCTACATACTTCCTCTTCCTTTAGTATAGATTTTATCGTTGGATGAACTGCATTGCCGATATTGGGATCCCATATCAGTTGTTGTTTCTCAAACCCCTCATCCACCTTATCATCATAATAGTTGTGAATGGATTCATTGGCCCTATCCATGGCCTCATACAAGTAGCCAATTGCGGGATTGTCTCCATAAACTAATAAAAGAACATTTACCAAAGGTTTATTAATGCTACACACCTCCTGCATTTCCCACCCAGAAGCTCTCCTGGTATGATTTAAGACTGAATATGGCCTCTCCTTCTGGTTTGCGGCTAAATGACAAAGCACACCACTCGTCTGAAAGAAACATTCGCTTCACATCCCATATAGAATTCAAAAGGGATTGAAGAGATATGAAGCTAGTTGCAAACCGTGTAATAGCAGGGCGCACTAACTCCTTGTTGTTGGTGAATGTTCTCATCAAATGAAGCACGGATGCATGATTATATATAAATTTTGTGATATTTTTTTATGATTCAACAATATTCTTGATAAAAAAAAAATTTCCTATGTCCTCCAACATCAAGTCAATGCAATGTGCAACACAAGGTGTCCAAAATATAATAGGATGCTTCTCCATAAGCATCTTGTCAGCAGCGACATAATTTGCAGCATTGTTCATTATGACCTGGACAACATATTGTGGACCCACCTCCTGAATGAACACGTCCAACAAATCACATAATAACCGTGTATCTTTGATACGTGCAAATGCATCAACAGATTTCATAAACATTGTCCCCTTGGGACAATTAACCAAGAAGTTAATAAGGGTTATACCTTTTTTATCAGTCCAACCATCTAACATCACAGTGCATCCCTAGTTGTGCCCATGATGCCCTGAACTCCTCTAATCTTTAGGTGCATTCAGCCTTTTCATTTTGAAGAATACGCCCTCTAAAGTCATCATAAGAAGGGGCTTCATACCTTGGGCCAACAATAGGAATAGCTTCAATCGCGGGTTGGAAAAATGGATTGTTCCTGGCAATGCTAAAGGGAACATCACTCCAAAGAAGACACCTGCCCAACAGCTTGTCGGCTTCTTCCTTCTCTTTTTTTTTTAAGAGCTATGGTTATGCACCAGGTGTGGTTCTAGGAACAAAAAATGATGAAGCAGTTGTGGAGTTGCTTGTAGGAATTGATGCTAAAGAAGAACAAGTACCACTCTCATGATTGGTTGTAGAAATTGATGCCAAAGAAAAACCAGTACCACTCTCACGGCCACCTCACATCACTCCATCGCCTGCCATTTGACTCTTCAGAGCTGCCTTCGTCAATTTGGTTGTCTCCATATCTTCCAATGATTTGAGGGTTCTATAGATGATTTCTAGAATTGTGTTTGTGCAAAGCCCTACTTCATAGGGTCCAATTTCATTGGTATGTTTGTAACTTTGTTGAACTCTTGAGTTTTAACGTAAGATTGAAGTTTGAACCTAAGGCACAAGAAGAATTGCAAGTTAAACAAATGAAATTAAAATTTAACATGCAACATTTTCAATTTTTGACAAAAAAACCCTCAACTCAATTCAACAATAATGGAAAAAAAATTACATTCAAAGCCAAGCAAAAAGCATGAAAAAACCTAGGGCACAAGAAGAATTTAAACAAATAAAACTAACAATCAGGATTTTGAATATTTTACCAAAACAACCATCTCCACTAAATGCAACAAAAATGACCAAAAAAAACACACTCAAATCCAAGCAAAACCATGGAAAATATATGGGTGCCTGTAACCCAAGGAAAAAACAAAAAAATAGGGCCAAATTTGATGCCCCTACCTGAAAACCACGCCCTGTTGAAACTTAGTCCAAACTCAAAATCTTTTTGCTTGGGATGATAAACTCCTTCACTTTTCTCCTCTCTTGCCCTTGTAGATGAGTTCTCTATTATTTTTTGTAGCATCGGATGTGTTCTAGCCTTGAAATTTTGTGGAGAGGCTAGAATACATGAGATCTTCAAAACCCAGTAATCATTTCTGAAAATTAGGCCTAGAAATGACTTAATTAGATTATTAGTCAGTTTTTAAATATTTCCTATGTCTAAACATAGGGAATATGACTAATTAATCAGAATTAATTAAGTCAAGGTGTGAATGTTCTAGAAACTCACACGAATCGACTTCAAGTTAATCCTAGCCATCAGTTAAGATATAATCTTGGTCATTGAAGTCTCAATAGAGGATTATAAGAAGTCGATGGGGCTTGGAGAAATCACTTCAGCAGTTTAATTTCATTGGCAAATCGATTTCCAAAGTAGCAGTTGTCAGTTGTCGGAGAGAGAGTCAGTGAGATCGAAGTCGTGAGAGAGGGGCAGAGACAGTGAAGCTGGAGGAAGGATTCCAGTTCCGGTGAGTGCATTTGCAAAGAGGTAAAGGAGCCACAGTGAGGCTGACGCAGAGCAGTGCAGTGGCCTCTAGAGGCAATTTCAAATTTGCTAGGGAGAAGCAGAGTTTCAGTGCCAGAAGCTGGGCAGTGGTTTCAGAGGCCAGGAGAGGTATTTTCCCAAATAGCAGCTGACCAGATGGCTTGAAGAGAAGTTGTTCTGAGCTGAGTGCAAAAGTGACTGCGCTAGGGTGACACAGTGACTGCGCAGAGCCACGTTGGACGACTCAATTTGAGCTGAGATCAGAGCTCGGATTTTACTGTGGAGTGAGGAAATTCCTCACTAGAATTTTTCTTGCCAGTTTTTTCTCTGTAGGATTGCCAGTTTCGACATCCAGTTGTACTCAGATTATTTCACTGTTGCATAATAATAAAACCCTCAGTTGTTGCATCGGTTTTCCCAAGTTGGGTTTTTCTGGGGACAATGGTCCAAAAATAACTATGTAAATTTATATGTGTGCTAGCATTTCTTCCAGCATTTATTTCTTCCATAGTTTATTTATGTAGGTTGCAATGTGATTGATTCAGTATTTGTTGTAGCAAATAGTAAATAAATTGTTAAAAATTAATTTAACAATTAGGAGAATTATTTCCAGTCGCTGCAATAGGATTCGGGTCCCCGAATTTTCACATGGTATCAGAGCGCAGATGATCAGTCGAAGATCTCAATAGCGAAGAAAGGAGGAGTTTCGATGTTCAGCGTGGGCAGCAAATCGAAATCCTAGAGGGCAATGCAATCACCTTGGCCAAGATGTTGAATTTCTTGAGGATAATCGATTTTTCTGTGAGAGGGACAGAAAAATTCGATCTCTCCAAATCGAGGAATTCCAAAGGCAAAGGGAGCAGCCAATATTTTTTTGCCAAGCAGATCTCTAGTTGGACGCAGTAGTTTTGCACAAGCTTGCTGGGAAGCGTCGCCCCCCACCCCCCGATCCCGCTCCCAAAACACGCTCTGTTCGGGAGCGCTTTGGGAGCGCGCTTCCGAGCCTTAAAAAACGCTTCCTAGTTTCTAGGGAGCATTTCAGGGAGCGAACGCTCCCGTTGGCTCCCGAACGCTCCCTGGCAAAAAAACGCTCCCCGACGCGGAAAAAACATTCGGCGATGATTTTTTTTGGGAGGGAGGGGAGGTGGGTAATAAAAAGCCCTCCCCTCCTCATTGTTGTCATTGTTGGTTTGTGAATGAAGAGAGAGCTTCAGAGAAGGAGAGAGCAAGGAGCAAGCTGCAAGAGAGCAAGAGGAGAGAGCAAGGAGCTTGAAGAGAGCAACAAGCAGGATTGAAGGAGTCATGACTCAGGACAAAGAGGTGGGACTCTCTAATCTAGTTTTTTTTTCTATGTTGCATTTTTAAGTTGTTCAAAAATGAAAACTTGAATTTTTTTCTTAATGTTGCATTTTAATGTGTTGAAAAGTGAACAATTGAATTGTTTTTTTTCTATGTTGCATTTTTTCCTATTCCCATTTCGCATTCCTCCATTTTTTTGCAAGCTAGAAATTTGAAACTTGAAACATCATGGCTATATGGCTTGTGGTTTTCTTCATGTTGGTTCTTTTCTTTGTAATAATGGTGTGGGAGAGTAGAAGAAAGAGGCTCATTCGAGAAGAGGAAGATGAAGAAGTGGGTTATAGTGGATTTGATGAAAATCCTGAAGAGGAGTATGCTGAGGAGGAAGGGGAGAGTGGAGAACATGAGGCCACAGAGACCCCAAATAAACATAACCAAAGTCAAACACTATTATGGAAATATGTTCAGAGGTAGGAAGGAGGGAAAGGTGGTGGAACCACTAAATTTCTTTGCCCCCATTGCAATAAAGAATACACAAGTTCATACACCCGTGCTAGAAGGCACCTTTGTGGGAAAATGCTAAGGGATGGAGATAAAAATCTAGGAATCAAAATTTGTGTAAGTGTGCCAGCAACAGAGAGAAAGAAATACAAAAAGGAAGAGGAAGTTGCCCAACGGAAATCTAAAAGATCTAGGGGTTTCATTGATTCTTATGCACCATCAGGTCCATCACATCATGGACAAAGAAGTCCATCAACTGAAGCGAACAAAATTTCTTATTTTATTCATTACATCAACTTCCACCCATGGCAGTGGATATAGAGGTACACCTGGACGAAACATCTCCTTAAGGCGTAGAACCATATCTGATTTCCTTGACGAAGGGTCTAGGAATGATGTGGATTCAAAAAAATTCCGGTTTCTCTATGCATGTGGGGTACCATTCAATGTTCTTCGCTCACCTTATTGGCATGAAATGGTTTCTTCCATTAATGATGCCCCCAAAGGATACAGAAGCCCTGGGTATGACAAGGCCAGAACCATGGGACTTGATCATGAAAAAGCTAAAATAAGTCATTCTATGAATAGAATGACGAGTTCTTGGAATGAGCATGGGGTGTCCATTATATCTGATGGACGGAAAAATGTAAAAGGAAAGCCATTGATAAGTGTTTTGGTTGTGTCTGTTAGTGGTGCAATATTCCTTTCAGCATATGATTATTCAGACAAATTCAAGACCGGCATTAACATTGCAGAACCATTACTTGAAACAATTGAAAGTATTGGGCCATATAATGTCGTCCAAGTCATCACTGATAATGCTACTAATTGTAAGGCAGCGGGAGCAATTATTGAGGATAAATACGCCAACATATTTTGGTCTAGGTGTTTGGTTCACACAATGAACCTTTTGATGCATGATATAATTAAAAACAAGCAACCTCAATACAAATGGCTTGGTGATTTGTACAAGAGAGGTAAAAAAATGATAAAAATTATTACAAATCATAGCAATACCCATGGGCTTTTCTGTACTCACTCAAAATTGGAGTTGTTGAAGATAGCAAAAACTAGATTTGCTAGCTATTACCTCACCTTCAGGCGCCTTTTGAAGGTAAGAGAGTCATTGGCAGCCATGGTATCAAGTCCACACTGGCAGGTATTAAAGGACAGGGCAGCAACAATAGTTGACAGGCAAGGTTTTGAACATGTGGAGGAGACCGCCCTTGATCCTTTGTTTTGGGCACATGTGAGGGAAATTTTGAATTTCACCAAGCCCATTTATCACATGATTCATTTTTCAGATACAGATAAACCAGTGATTGGGGAGGTGTATGAGCAGATGGATAGCATGTTGGGGCAAATAAAAGATGTTGTTAAGGAAAATGATCCCAACTTGTATGCAATGATTCACGACTGTGTGTGTGCACGGTGGAATAAACTTAATGTTCCACTACATGCCTTGGCATATATCTTTATGCCAAAATACTACTCTCCATCTTGGTTGGGCCAACCTGCACCTGGAGGTGGGGTTAGGATCAAACCTCACACAGATCCAGAGGTACAATAGGGATGCATGAAAGCATTAGACAAGTTGGTCCCCGACAGGGAGGAGTGTGCTAGATTGCGCCTTGAATTAGGCAGATATTTCAGTTCCTTTAGTAACTTTGGTTCTTTCCATGCAATGGAAGATAGAGACATATTTGATGCTCTCACATGGTGGGAAGCATATGGTAGCATGGGACTTTTGCCAAAGTTGGCTAAAAATGTTCTCTCACAAGTTGTAAATACTTCTTCTGCAGAGAGGTGTTGGAGCACCTACAGCTTCATACATAATGTAAGAAGAAACAGGCTGAATGAAAACTGAGCAGAAAGCTTGGTTTATGTGCACTACAACTTGAGGTTGTTGAGTCATTATTGTGATCGGGCTTATGAGGATCAATCATATAAAGTTTGGGACAACAATCTAGAGAACGATAATTTGGAGGACGACATTGTACATATGGAAGAATCAGAAGCAAAACTTTTGAGGGATGATGATGAAGCAACAGCAGCCATGCCACCACCACACCCAGGGCCAGTCCCACCATCTAGTAGTAGTGCCAGTGCCAGTGCCAGTGTTCGATTTCCAGCTATTGTTCCTTTGCGGATTCAACCTCCACCTACATCCTCATGTGGTCCTTTGCCTTCTAGTTATGGTCATAGTACTCTTGAGAGTACTAGAAGACCACCATTGCCTCGTGGTTCTCACAAATTAGACATTTCTCGTGGGCGTGGCAAGGGGCCAACCAATAGATAAAATAGATTTACAGTTTACTAGTTTTTTCTATTTTCTAGTAGTTTTTAACTTTTATAACTGTTGAACAGTTGAAACTTGACTCTTTCATATTTATTATGATAATTTTTGTAAACAATATATGACAATTTAAGTTTGAAGTTTGAATTTGAAAGGTGAAACTTTGAAGTTGGCATTTATAAGTTTATAAGCCATTATGAATTATGAATATGATGCTTCATGAAAGTTGAAAGTTGTTTCATTTCGTTTCATTTTATAACATTTCATTTCATGTTAAATATTCTTTGTTGTAATGGTTATTGGTTACACTTAGCTTACAAGTACAACTATGGTGATCAATGAATCAATGATGATAAATGTTATATATTGAATTTTGAAATCAATGAATCAATGATGATAAATGTTATATATTGAAATTTGAAATCAATGAATCAATGATGATAAATGTTATATATCAATGATGATAAATGTCATATATTGAATTTTGAAAGCTTGAAACTTTAAAATTGATGAATCATGAGACTCAAGAGTCAATATGTTGTATGTTTCCAACTTGTGGGCGTGGTTGATGAAGATTATAACTTCTAGATGATTGATGTTATATGGTTCAATCTATGTTTTTATGTTTTTTATGTCTAATTCATCATTCTACATGCTTTTGTTGACATATATGCATCAAAATATATAAAATATATATATTTTAAAAAAACGCTCTGGACCGGGAGCTTTTTAAAATGGCGCTCTCGCTCCCGCTCCCAAGTAACCATGGTTTTGCAGCAGTTTGCTAGAGAAGAACTAGCGTCGGCCGAAAGAAGAGCACACACTGAGGGAAAATTTTCCTCATGGAACTTCTAGTCTCAAGAAGTTTGATTTCCCTTCCAGATCAACAGTCGTCTTGAGCAGAGTTTCTCACTCCAAAAGGGAGTGCGAATAGCTGAGCAGAAGGGAAGAGGAGATTTTCGACATTGTTTGAAACGGCCACTGCTGGACTTCGAGATCGGGACAAGTTGCATGGTGCTTCCAACTATGTCATCTGGAAGGCAAGGATGTCCTTCCTTCTGGATGAATATGGCTTGAAACCATTCATAGATGCAGTGGTAGTTATTCCCACGAATGCAGATCAGCTGAAGCTTGAAAGAGTACAAAAAAAAGATGGTGCGAGCGAAGAGTTTGATCCTTGATGGTGTTCGGGATCACATTGTATCACACATAGCGACTAAGGGAACGACCAAAGAGATGTGAGATACACTTTCCACGTTGTACCATGGAACGCATAAATCCCTTCCACACCAGGATTCAGGAGATCCGAGACCAACTTGCAGTTGTTGGGGCAGCACCTCTGTTGAGATTTTGAGGTAGCATCGGGTGTGCTCTAGCCCTGAAATTTTGTGGAAGGGCTAAGACAAATGAGAACTCCAAAACCCAGAAAGAGTTTATTGAAATTTCATCTGGTGTATGGGATATTCAAATAATTAATTTTTTTAATGAGGACCCCAAGTCTAACATAGGAAATTAAAAAAATTGAAGTGAATTAATTAAACACATGTGATGAAATGTTCTAAGTGACGTGGATCAAGCAGTTTTTTAATCTGAGCCGTCGATTAGAGATTAGATCACGGCCATTGGTTTTCCAACGAGAAAAGTATAAGAGAAAGGCTTGGGGTCAGTTGGAGACACACATACATTGGTAGAGCACTAAAGCTAAGTTGAAATTTCTAGAGCATGGTTTTGCTGAGAAATTCGAAACGAATTGTAGTGCAGTGAGGGGCAGAGATCGGCAAGGGATGATCTGATCCAAGGCCGAGAATACAGCAAGACGAAGGGGCAGTGAGTTCCAATCAGTGCAAAGCCAACCAAGAGGACACAGTTCAGCTAGCTCCATGCAGAGGCTGCGTAAGCCCAACCAAGGTGACGCAGACCCAGCCAGGGTGACGCAAACCCAGCCAGCGCAACGCAAGGGTAACGCAGCACCAGCTAGGGTGACGCAGACCCAGCCGGGGCAACACGGAGGCAACGCAGCACCAGTGAGGGTGACGCGATGGGGACGCTAGCCAGTTGAGGGCTGACGCAAACGTTGCAGAGGCAGCGCTGAGGGTTCCAGTGGGATAGAAGGGGCTCGTGATCTGTAAATCTCGTTTGAGGGTGAGTTACAGCCATATCTTATGTCTCCGAGTGAAAGGTACTTATTGCCATGTAATTTCTTCGTAGGGCCAACCATGTCTGGTGCCCAGAATGTTGTATTCAGATTCTGCATAATAATATAAACCCTCTAGAGCTGTTGCACCGGTTTTCCCGCATTAGGTTTTTCCGGGGACATTTGTCCGAAAAATCGTGTGTAATCTTGTCACATGTGTGTATTGTTCAATAAATGATCTGTAGATGTGTAAGGCTGCAGTTAGTGTCTACTTTAGTGTTTTGCTTAATATTTCAGTTAAATAACTTGTTAATGTTAATGAAACAAGTAGGTGAAGTAGATCTAGATACTGCAGTAGGGTTTCTGTTTTGAAACTTTCACATGGTATCAGAGCATTGTAGATCAAGTTGATCCACCAGCAAAGCGGCTAAAGAAGATCGCTGCAAAGAAGGCCGTTGAAGTAGCAGAGTTCCAGAGAGGGCAGCACAGCACTAGGAGGACACAGTCCCAACAGAGACCACGTAGAGGTTGACGCAGACCACGCTGAGTGAAGCAAAGGCAGTGCAGAGCCTTCTAGGGTGACGCAGGAGCAGCTTGCGTTGCGCAGAGCCTGTGTTGAGCTAGTCTGCTCATGCAGAGGCCAGCCAAAGAAACAGTCCAGTTTTGAGGATGTTGTGCAGATTTGCCTTAGTCTGGAAGCGGAGCTTTGGATCTTCAGAGGTTGCTGGTGTGGCAGAGGTTCTGTCAGTGCAGAATCGTGCCTAACAAAGGTGACAAGATCGAGAGGAGAACAGTTGCTCAGCAGATCTGCGCCAAACACATCTGAGATCCGATCAGGAGGGTGATCGTAGAGAACTGTTTTAGTTGTTTTTGGTTGAGGATTTCCGAGAGGGAAATCAGTTGTCAAAGGGAGCAACTACTATAGAGGGTTTCTAATCGCCAAGAAACCCAGATCCAGTTTTTTGTTGTGTTGCAGCAAAAAGAGGGAGAGGAGTATCTGTTCTGACAAATTTGAGCAGAGATGGTGTCTCATGGACTGACAGATTAGGACAGGTTGGACGGCATGTCCAACTTCGTTATCTGGAGGGCCAAGATCTTGACAGTCCTGGATGAGTACAGCATCAAGGACCATGTTGAGAGAGTCCTAGTTGTGCCTACTGATGCAGATCCTCTGAAGAAATTCAAGGAGAATCAAGCGCAAGCAAAGCGCTTGATCATGGACGGATTCAAAGATCACGTCGTGCCACATATTGTTGGGAAGAACATGGAAAATGAAATGTGGACATCTTTGGACACAATGTATCAGGGAGGCTTCGTCCAAAGAAAGATGCTTCTAGAGAATCAAATGCGGTTGTTCCAGATGCAGAAGGGTGAGGAAATAGATCCATTCCTCTTCAGACTTCAGACTATCCGGGATCAACTGATTTCCATGGGTACGACTCCGAATGAGGGGCTCTTAGTGAGGACTACCTTGAATGCAATCACCGAGGAATGGGAAACATTTGTCCAAAGCATCTTGGGCAGGGCAGCATTACCATCCAGGGCGGATATGTGGGCAATCCTCCGAAAGGAGGGAATCAGGAGGTTTACCAAGAGGCAAGGCAACAGCAGCAGGGCATTCAAAGTAAAGAAAGAAGAGGAGGAGGATGTAGCCCTTGCATCAAAGGGACAGAGGCAACAAGGGAAGAAGAAGAGGGACCTATCCAAGGTCCAGTGCTTTAATTGTGGCGAACTTGGACACTTTGCCAGTGATTGTCCTAAGAAGAAGGATAAGGGATCTTCTGAGTCCAAGGCTGCAGCAGCAAAGGGGGACGATGGGAGTGACGATGATGTAGCCATGAGTGCTCATGAGCCACGGAAGTGGGGCGATATTGATCTGTAGAGCAGCGACAGATGGAAGGTGGCGGGATCCTTGAGATGCCCAAACTCTTGGATCACATATGAGCTACGGGAGCCTTAAGACGGTAGCGGGACAAGTAGAGCAATGGGTGCAAGAGATCACAATGAAGCAGAGGGCAGAGCTGGGGTACTGTAGATGGGAGCAACGCAGTGCAAAGGCAACAGCAGCGTGGAAGCAGCATCGCAGAGGCTGATAAGAGTTCAGCAGTGCCGAGCTGCAGCACTGCAGTGGCTTCAGGGAGACAGCGCAGAGCAGCAGCCAAGGGAGCTTCAGTGATGAAGTGCATCCTAATTGACTTGTCTGTCAGTCATTGGGCAGGGGTCCTTCAGTTGCTTACTTCTCAGCAGCTAAGTTGCAGTGCAGCAGTGGGCAGCACGATGCAGCAATTTGAGAAGGAGCTGCAGTACGAATGTGGCAGTGTCAGTGGGAGTGACATGGGCAACAGTATAGGAAGCAGCAGCGTAGTGGATGGAGGGCAACAAGCCAAGCATCAGCAACGCAAAGGCCGATGTCGAGAGTAGGCAATACTTGGTGTGGATGTATTATTACTAGACCACACTCCTCGCTAAGAGGGAGTAATGAGATTTTGAGGTAGCATCGGGTGTGCTCTAGCCCTGAAATTTTGTGCAAGGGCTAAGACACACGAGACCTCAAAAACCCAGAAAGCGTTTGGAGAAATTTCATCTGGTGTATGAGATATTCAAATAATTAATTTTTTTAATGAGGACCCTAAGTCTAACTTAGGAAATTAGAAAAATTAAAGTGAATTAATTAAACACATGTGATGAAACGTTCTAAGTGAAACGTTCTGAGTGACGTGGATCAAGCAGTCTTTTAATCTGAGTCGTCGATTAGAGATTACATCACGGTCGTTGGTTTTCCAATGAGAAAATTATAAGAGAAAGGCTTCGGATCAGTTGGAGACACACACACATTGGCAAAGCACTGAAGCTAAGTCGAATTTCTAGGGTGGGGTTTTGCTGAGAAATTCGAAACGAGTTGTAGTGCAGTGAGGGGCAGAGATCGGCAAGGGATGATCTGATCCAAGGCCGAGAATATAGCAAGACGGAGGGGCAGTGAGTACCTGTCAGCGCAGAGCTAGCCAGGAGGACACAGTTCAGCCAGCTCCACACAGAGACTGTGCAGAGGCTGTGTAAGCCCAACCAGGGTGACGCAAATCCAGCCAGCGCAGTGCAAAGGCAACGCAGCACCAGCCAGGGTGACGCAGTCCCAGTCGGGGCAGCGCAAAAGCAGCGCAACACCAATCAGGGTGACGCAGTGGGGACACTGGCTAGTTGAGTGCTGACGCAGAGGTTGCAGAGGTAGCGCTGAGGGTTCCAATGGGCCAAAAGGGGCTCGTGATCTATAAATTTCGTTTGAGGGTGTGATACAACCATATCTTCTGTCTCTGAGTGAAAGGTACTTATTGCCATGTAATTTCTTCATAGGGCCAACCATGTCTGGTGCCCAGAATGTTGTATTCAGATTTTGCATAATAATATAAACCCTCTAGAGCTGTTGCACCGGTTTTCCCACATTGGGTTTTTCTGGGGACATTTGTCCGAAAAATCGTGTAATCTTGTCACGTGTGTACTATTCAATAAATGATCTGTAGATGTGTAGGCTACAGTTAGTGTCTTCTTTAGTGTCTGAATATTTCAGTTAAATAACTTGTTAATGTTAATGAAACAAGTAGGTGAAAAAAGATCTAGATACTGCAGTAAGGTTTATGTTTTGAAACTTTCACAACCTCAACCCACAAAGCTAGTGCGATTGCACTCAACAGTGTCTCAGAGGAGTGGCAGGTATTTTTCCAAAGTATCTTGGGCAGAGACACCTTGCCAAGGTGTGATAGGATGTGGGTTGATTGGCAGTAGGAGGAGTTGAGACAAGACTTGGTAAAGAGCTCCATCAGTGGCAGCAATAGCGGATCGAAGCAGGTGAAGGTAGAGGAGAATGTGACCCTCGCATCGAAGGGTCCCAGTTAAGGATAGGGGAAGTAGCGAAAGGACCTGTCAAAGGTCAAGTGCTTCAGATGTGGCGAGTTTGGTCATTACAGCACCCAGCGTCCTCTCAAGAAGGACAAGGAGGAGAAGCAGGATCAACAGGGAGCTTCTGCAGAGATCGATAGTTTATCCTCCAAGCTGGAGGAAGACTCAATTTGAGCTAAAGTCAAAGCCCAGATTTACCTGTGGTGTAAGGAAATCCCTCACTAGATTTTTTCTTGCCAGTTTTTTCTCTGTAGGATTGCCAATTTCGACATTCAATTGTACTCAGATTATTTCACTGCTGCATAATAATAAAACCCTCAGTTGTTTCACCGGTTTTCCCAAGTTGGGTTTTTCCAAGGACATTGGTCCAAAAATAATTGTGTAAATTTATATGTGTGTGCTAGCATTTCTTCCAGCGTTTATTTCTTCCGCAGTTTATTTGTGTAGGTTGCAGTGTGATTGATTCAGTATTTGTTGTAGTAAACAGTAAATAAATTGTTAAAAATTAATTTAACAATTAGGAGAATTATTTCCAATTGCTGCAATAGGATTCGGGTCCCCGAATTTTCACATTCTCCTCCTCTTTAGCTCTTACACTTCCCCTATGTTTCCAAAATGAATCACAAAAAACCAAAAAAAACCTTTAAAACTCGTTTTCCGCTGCACCCACAATTTTTTCGCGTCAGATCGCCATTTTTTCAAAGCGAAAATTTGTAGATTTAATCGGGCAATTTAATCGTCTCCGCGAAAAAATCGGGGGATTTAATCGTCTCCACGAAAAAATCATGATTTACTCCTCTATGAAAAAATCACATGATCAAAACACTCCCAGGTTTGACCTCAGTATGTTTGTAGTTAGTTTGACATTTTTTTTTACTGGAAGATCAAATTGTATTTCTTGTTGAATTGAATAATTTCTCTAAGAAAATGTTGTTGGGTTTTTCCCTAGAAGAGAATTTTCCCAAGGTAAATTTTTGTGTCTCTTGTGTTTGGTTGTCTCTTCATGATCTTATTATCATTATTGTTTTGTTGTTGAGATTTCTATGTATAATTTCTTAATGATGAATGTGATATAACATGAATTGGTTAATGAATCATTGGAAAGTAATTATCAGATTAAGATGTCTTGAAAAATCAACAGCCGAAACCGCGGTTCAGAACCGTCTTGGTTTTGAAAGTCAAGGCACCCAAAAGGGTGGAATGCATACATCAACATCAAACTTTGGAGCCATAAAAGGAAATAAATAGCCAATAGTCTAATAATTGCCTCCATGAGGTGAAGTTTAGACAAGAGATGTCTTAAAATTGACTATGGAAACATTGTCTCTCAGTAGAGGACAGAATCATATCCTTTCCAAAAGCTAAGAGTGAAGGGCTTGTCGCATACCAAAATGAGGCCCCATGAACTATACCCCAGGTAGGTGTAAATTGTGGTGATCTCAATCTCGACACCCTAATAGTAGAACTGTAAGTTTGTAAGACATCTCTTCAATGCATTTAATACCAAAACCTTGGTTTTACCCGAGTTGACCATCAATTGTCGAAGGTCACAAAAGCTGGACAGTATGTCGATCTATCTCTGCAAGCCCTCAAGAGTAGAAGCCAACAAGACCAAGTCATCGACGAAAAGGAGGAGCGAAAACAGCATATAGCATAGAAGACACCCATCCCCTTCCTGAATATGCTCATGTATGAAAGACTCCAGCTCATCAATATAGATCTCGAAGAGGATCGGCATGAGGGAGCATCTCTATTTTACCCCCATGGTACCCTGGATGGAATTGGAAAGGTCGTTTTCCATCCTAAGCCATCCCAAAACTGACTCGTACAGTCTCCTAATGGCTGCCCGAAGGGTCTCAGCTATACAGTGAATTGCAATTTAAAACATATGACATCAATACACAGGAAACTGCCATTGCCTATAAAGTGAATTACATATGCTCTTTCTCTTCTGTCTGGAACCTACTATCTCTTTCTAGGGAGAGAGAGAGAGAGAGAGAGAGATAAGAGGCATGAGGACACATTAAAAGATATATTTTCGCTCACATAAACAATCACGTGCATTTATTGAACCTGAGTTTTATCAGAGTTTAGTATCTCACCTTATTGTCTCGTATCTCAGAAATCTTGGTGCTCACACTCATTAACAAATTTGCAATGCCATGATGTCCTTGAATAACTGCTTCAAACAATAACATAAACCAAAATTACTCTCTTGAAAAAGAAAAGGCAAATGTATTATTACTTAACACTGTTTCTCTCATGTGCTCAAGGCTTAAGAAGCAACAACTTAAACTGGCAAACCAAAACACTGTCAATATGTTCAATACCAATCATTCAAGGTCACAGCATGCATAGGCCTCCCAATACGAACCTTTCAAGGCCATAAAAATATTCAGCCAAGTTCAGCCTTAAAAATATTAAACCATTACTCAAAAGTTCAGCCTTAAAAATATTTCAAAAAACTGACATGCATTGAGAATGATGTGCTCTTTTTATTGGTTTTACATGTAGACAGTAGAACACTAAGGTTATTGCAATTTGCAACAAACCTTGAAACCAATCCGTGGCTTAAAGAAATAGTCATCCATATTCCAGAAATTCAAATTTAAATTAGAATATGAAAATGTGAATTAAAGACTCGTGTTAACAATATATCAAGTCATGCATACCAGCCTTATGCAATGCAGTACAGCCATCAGAGTCTTGAGCACATGGATCTGCACCAGAATCAATGAGAATTTTGACAACATTTTCATGGCCTGCATATGATGCACGGTGCAGACTGGTTGCCTGACCTCCTCTTGTTTTCTTATTAGGTAGTGCTCCATTCTGTCCACGAAAGAGAATACACAAAAATATCATTTTCTTCCATTTATTTAAAACATAAGAGTCCAGACTCCTGGACCTGTGTCTTCAAAAAGCCACTTAAAGCCACAAATATTCTCAATGAAGACTGCAGATGAAAACCAACCCACATAGGGATTCCACTAATAAAAGCCAGTTCACAAATGTACAAGTTCTAAAAGAGGTTGAAACATTTATAATATTGTTGATCTTGGAGACTGGACAGATACTGACTATGAAAAAAGACAAATTTCAGCATTAAACACAAAGAGGATAAAATGCAGCAGTAGCAAGAAAGAAATACCATCATTGTAGTTAGCATGACCTATCAAAATGAAGCAAGAAAAAATGTCATTATAATAGTTACCATAAGCTATCAAAATGGAGCAACTTAAGCAGAAAGAAAACTTGTGAGATTTACACACGTGGACAGGAACATATATGAATGAGAAAGAGTGATCCATTCATTCATTGGATGATGCAATATCATATTACATAGTTACGTAGTAGGAGAGAGAAGTATGTAATGAAACTCACATATACCTAACTATTAGTGACTACATTAAATGCCTTATTATTACATCATTTATTAGTGAGTACTTATTATTCGTCTAGTCCTAAATTCTAAATAAGACTATATCTCTAACACCCTCCCCTAATGGTCACTTCCATGCTTGTTCAAGATATAAAAAGATATAGGCTTTGGAAAAGCAAGATGTTTGAAGTGAACTGAATGCAGCAAGGTTGATGAAGTACAATTCACGTCACCATTTTTTTGTCTAAATATTGACTCACCAACCAAATGAATTATGAGAAGCAATGTTGGTTTAATAGTCAACCGTTTCACCATTGACATAGAACTTGGCTTGTTTACTAAATTGACCTCCTCCACATCTTGGCAATCCAACATATCAAAATAAGATATCAAGATTTCTGTTTGCTCCTCTGAGGAAGCACCATCTTAACCCTCCCTAAGGCTCTTCTTCTCTACTAGTTTATCTTCACCCTCCCTACACGTCTTCTTCTTATTTAGTACGATAGATAATGCATAATATACCTACTATTTGTTGAAAACTAGTAGCTACGGTCAGTATTTTCATTGGCAAATCAAAGCAGAAAATTATGATTTTCTATGTTGACTAGGTCGGCCTCTATAGTTCAAGTCAGCCCCACTCTTCGAATGGGATTAACCCCAAGGTGAAAACCACCCTTCTAACTTACATATAAATAGAAGATCAAATGACCTCATTTGGCATCTCATCCATCTCATCACATCGATCTGAAACAAGAAGACTCGTCCACACATGCGAAGGAGAAAAGAAGAAGTTATGTTCTCAGTTGACCAACTCTCCTCTCTATTGTTTGACCAGCGTTGACTTGGGATCATTTGCTTTTGTTTGACCGAGATTTTGACCAGACTTGGAGGCCGAATATTCCTTTGTTCGTTGATTATTTGTTGATTGGTTGTTGACCAAAGTTGACTTTGTTTCTGGGTCCTTGACCACATGTTTGACCGTAGGTCAGACTCAAAGCTTTGACCAAAATTTTGAGGTAATTACAAGACCGAATGTTGACCCTTCTGTTCAGCTACCTCAAGCTGAAATTCAGCCCCACTGTTGCAGACTGACATTGACCAGCGTTGACTATTTTCTATCTCCTTTGACTGGTTTGACTTGGCAATATTGAGGTCAGAAAATTGGAATCTTGTTTGGAATATTCTAATGTAGATTTTGATGAACTAAATTCTCTCTCATAAGAAAAGATTGTTGGGTTTTCGCCTTGTGTTCTTTGCCCTGGCCGTTGGCCAAAATTTTGGTGTCTCTTGTCTCATTGTTTACAGTTTGTTTACAGTGATCTCTATTTCTATACTGTAGAAGTGAATGGTTGAAATCTTTTGTCAAACATACATAGAATGGTGAGCACAATATGAAAGATAAGCATTAGATGATCTATTATTCACAATGATATACATTTATATACAAGTTTGGAGACACTTGGTTTCATATTCCAAGTGGTCTCTTGGACTCCCTTTGATTGTTCTCCTTTCACACCAACCCTTAAAGGATTAGGTGTCCAACATTCCCCCCCTTAATTCGAAAGAGTATGTATGAGTCCAAGAAGAGAGCTATAATACAAAATACAATAATGCATGACAGCAATACATTGAATGTGCTCTCTGAGATGATGGCATAAGGAGGTGGTTTAAGGATGACCACCAACACTGGAATGCTTAGTGCAGTTCCCGGAACTCTTCCAAATCTGGCACGAAGTTGAATTCTTCTGCTAGAGGAAGTGCTCCTAATGCTTTGAAGAGGGGGGACCTTCAACCTGGAAAAGGGAGGTCTGCAACCTGTATAAAAAGAGAGAACCTCAACCTGAAAAGGGAGGTCTCGTCCTGCGGTGGTTTGAGGATGACCACCAACTCTGAAATGCTTAATGCAATTCGCGGAATTCCTCCAAAACTGGCAAGAAGCTGAAGTCTTCTGCTAGAGGAAGTGTCCCCAATTCTTTGAAGAGGGAGAAGCTCAACCCCGCATAGATGGTTTAAGGCTGACTACCAACCAAAAGGCATGCTCATGGGCATCTTTGTCTCTAGCTACAACTCTGAATATGGTATGGCAGGTTGTGGCTCAGGCTCGCTTGATGTGGCTTTGAAGCTTGTAGATGACCATCACTTCCCCCACTGTTAGATACAAGGTGAGATGATGGCGAAAACTCAACTGCAAGACTTTTTAATACTCTAGCAGAAACTCTCACATATGACTGAAATATCTTCTTGGTTGTTGAAGCCCATTGCCAAGAAGCAATCCATCCAAGATGAATCTTTGTTCTTACAGGAGACTTGTTTCTGAAGTAGTTGTGTGAAGAATGAGTGGTTTTATGACAATGCTTATATGGATTAAGATCAAAACAATGATCTTTCATATAGCCAACTCGGTCACAATGTTGGCATATAACAAACTGTTGTGGCTGCTGTGAAAGAGGAGCGCAAAATCTGGAACAGTTGAAGGTGAGTTGTCATGAAGAAACCCAAGACTTTGAAAATGAATGGGCTTGGAATAGTGCGGAATATGAAAGGACACATATTTGTCATATCCAAGACCAGTTTTGTGCTTGTTGTGGACAAGCTCTTCCCAAGGTCTGATGATGGGCTTGGGAAGTGTAGGCTGAACTTCTGCATCTGCATGCAAATCTGTTCATGAAATGGGCTCAATGATTTGAACAATTTTTGGTTGTTGATGAGAGTCAACTTATACTCAAAAATAGGATTATTCTGAACAAAATCAAGTTCAAAATGTTGCCTTTTCTGTTGTAACTCATCTTGTTGAAGTTGTGATTCGAGCTGCAAAAATACAATCTTCTCTTGTGCAGTTTGTAGATATGTCTAAATGTTAAATAGAGTTTCCTTGTTGATGTTTACTATCTCATTACCAGTGGAATGTATTAGAGCATTCAATAATTCTAATACATCATCAAGTCTAGCCATTTTTCTAACAAGCTCAGAACAAAAAATAAGGGAGCAACTAAAAATACCAAAGACTTCAAATCAATGTCACAAGAAAATCAACTTTTACCAAAAAAATACACCATTTTTTCTTGCAAACTGCAAACTCTTCTCTGAGAAGGTTATTTCAAATTCTAGGCTCCTTAGTGCATTACATTTCTTTTTTCCCACTGATAGTATGTCATCAACAATTGATCACTTGCCCGTCACACCTTCAGAGTTCTTGGCCCACAACCTTTTAGCTGTAGAAATTCCTTTTGTTCGTGCCCAAAAGATGTTTGGGATTCTTTAAAATGGTAAAATTTACATACACCAAGCCATAACGATCCATATAGCACAAAAATTATCGCTATCCAAAATAGCTGTCATTCTGCTCTCATCACGTCACATATATACCTTTCAATGCAGCCACGATGACCATCAAAGCTTCAATCGTTAATCCAACTATGCCAGATTAAATATCGAAGTAGAGCTCTTGGGTTGTCGCGCTTCAAATAAAGATGTCAGGTTCAGACCTGTCCACAAGTGTTAGTTCACGTGTCTCACAATTCTTGGGTTGTCACTCTTCCCACCATGGCACAATTGTTCAACGCATCGCACAACATAGTTTTATCTACCATATGACTTGTGTGTACAAGTCATATCATTCGCAACAAAGCATGGGGCGCCACTGTCTCCAATGCTACCTTGGCCTCTCCAAATACAGGGTGGAAGCCTTCTAAATTTGCTGACATTTTGTTTGCTCTAGTTTAAGCTCTGTACTCAACCAATTTGACACAATTTTGCCATGATTGTGTCGAATTTAAAATTGAAGTACAGAGCACGCTTACCCAACCAGATAAAGTGGTTCACTCTGCCTCCCTTCCTATTCTATGGCCATAAATCAGCTCCAAAGCCTACACAAATCGCCAGCACCAAAGGGTTTTTTGACACCTTTTCTATCTCCAGCGAAGGCTTCAAACGCATGCCAAGGAAACTTCTGTGGCGCACAAGCAAGCCGTATTTTATCTCCCTGGATGGCAAGTTCCTCCACTTTCTTGATAACATAAACCCCTCTACCCGGCAGCTCCACGCAGATCTCAAAAACGATAGCCCGCGTAAGCTCGATATCTTGGCACACTGCTACTTTCTTGAGACTGCGTATTAACACTGTAACAATAGCGTACAGTGTATTAATGACTGAGGACAGCGTGGAGGGAAGGGCGATACCACAACAAGGAGGCTTGAGGGGTAGGAGGGCCGACTACAAGGGTGCTAGCGCATCATCATAGTGAGAGCATAGTCATAGTGGAGATGATATGGAGTATAAATTGATGTCAGTCGAGAAAGCGTGGAGCAGAGGCCAGCACTCAAGGTCGGGACTGTGCGAGGAGGGAGTGGAGCTGAGACAACGTGGAGCCTGTGAGCAATGGAGGAGCGTGGAGCCTGTGGGCAATGGAGGAGTGTGGGCAATGTGGAAGAAGGTCGACCAACATGTTGCACATCGACTGTTGAGAGCGGTGTCGAGGTGCTACACTCGAGGCCGAGGAGCCAAGGAGTGTGGGTTGAATCAACGTTCTTCGGTGGAGGGTACTGCAAGTGGGAGGCTGCGTATGAGTCAACCAACTGCAAGATTGACCAAGATCCCACAACAACACAACGAAGGGAGCATCCCCGTGCCGAGAGCCTACAACCCTTTGGTGTAACGGAAAATCTGGAGCAGGCTTCCGCTAGAGGCTTGATGCCACAGTGGAATGAGGGAGAGCGCAGAGGGAATCAACTGTAAGAGGGATGGTGAGAGGAGAGCGCTCACAGAGAATTGCAGTGGTTCTAATACCCCAGGAATAACGTTGTTGGTAGTTGTCGAGAAATATGGTATAACATAAAAGTTTTAGATGGCGTGGAGGCAGAGTAAAAGACACGTAGTGTTGTGAGAACGAATAAGGAGCAATGATTCTGTAGAGGCTGGTAGAGCACATAGAAGGGCGAGCAACATTCCAGAGGAGCGTTATGCAGTAATGAGCAGTGAGGACTAACAAGCACTCATGGCAGCATAATTTATGTCAGTGTTGGCAGGCTGACCAAAATTGCATTTCTGAGAGGCACAGTTTTGATAGTAGAATAGACATAAAAGACCACAAAAACAAGTGGCTCATATAGGATTAAGCAAGTTAGGAATGTAGCGGCTCTGATAACATGTCAAACATATATGGAATGGTGAGCACAATATGAAAGATAAGCATTTGATGATCTATTATTAACAATGATATACATTTATATACAAGTCTGGTGACCTTTGGTTTCATATTCCAAGTGGTCTCTTGGACTCCCTTTGATTGTCTGCCTTCCACACCAACCCTTAGAGGATTAGGTGTCCAACATTTTTCATGTATAACTGCTTAATGATTGGAATGCTATAAGAAGTTTAATTGTATCATTGGAAGTAGTTATCATATTGAAAAATTGTACTAGTCTTGATTGCACTAGAAAATTGTGAGAATTCCTACATCGGAATCCTATTGCAACAACTGAAAAGTATTCTCTTAATTGTTAATTTTAATTAACAATTTATTTGTTGTTTGCTACAGCAAATACTGAATAAATTACACTGCAATCCACACAAATAAATTGCGGATGAATAAAATGTTGGAAGTTGAGAAATGCTAGCACACACACATAAAATATAACACAATTATTTTTAGACAAATGTCCCTGAAAAAACCCAATGTGGGAAAACCAGTGCAACAGTGAAATAATCTCAGTACAATCTGGATGTTGAATACTGGAAATCGTGCAGAGAAAATACTGGCAAAAATATCTTGAGGGAAATTACCCTCACTCTGAACAATCCCGGCACTTGACTGCTTACTGAAAATCAAGTCGTCCTCCTAGCTTTGTGCAACTTATGCATCACCTCTGCGCAGTCTGCTACACACTCAGCCCGAAACAACTGAAGATCAAGACCATCTGCCTTCTGCTGACTTGGAAACTAACCCTTTAGCACTCTGGAAATACTTTCTGGCCTCTGGAACTGAAAACCAGCTTCACCCCAGCAAAATCGAACTTGCTCACTAAAGCTTTTGCGCTACCTCTATGGAGCTTCCTGGAGAAATCTCAGCCTTTCTCTACAATGCACTCAACAGATCTGGAAATATTCCTTCGACTTCACTGTCTCTACCCCTCTCTCACTGCCTCGATATCTGGCTCTCTCCGGCAACTGACTGTTGCTACTTTGGAAATCGAACTACCCAAGTGTCTTCTCCATCACCACATCGACCTCCTCTTATAATCCATTGTTGGAGCACCAACGGATTAAAACATAATCGATCTATGGGAGTTCCTAGACTATTCTCGCCTTGACTTAATTAATACTAATTAATTAACCTTTTTTCCTAAGTTTAGACTTATGAAACATTAAAAAATTGGTTAATTATCTAATTAAGTCACTTCTAAGCAAAATTTCCATAAACGATTTATGGATTCTGGAAATCTCATGTATTCTAGCCTCTCCACAAAATTTCGTACCTAGAACACATCCGATGCTACAAAAACTAACACTCCCTCTTAGCGAGGAATGTGTTTTAGTGTTATTGCACACCTTGTAGCAATACCCTATCTATGCATCATCTCTTGTCACGTTGTTGATGTATGGCTGCTACCAATGTCACATGGTTCGAGTTCGAGTTCGAGTTCAGGTTCGAGTTTGGGTTCGGCAATGATTAGGTTCGGTTTGAGTTCGAATTATTTGATGAGGTTAGGATGAGGTTTGCTATTAGATTCGTCTATATATGTATAATGAATTATAGGATAAAATAGTAAGAAATCAACATCACTAAACATCAAAAATGCTATCACGACATGGAAATTGCAAGGATAAATTACAAGCTTGAGTTGTGACATGAATTTATGAGCTTTGATCTATGGACTTGGTCAATGGCTATGAGGTTTGATGAGGTTCGTCGAACCTCATAATTTTTTTAAGGTCGGCCAAAATTCGAACCTCAAGGTTAAATTTCGACGAACCTTGTGACATAGGCTACTACTGCCCACCAACTACTACGCAACTCTAATATATGTTGCATATGTGTTGTTGCTGACCCTGCTAAATTGCTGCCAACACTACATTTGCACTACAACTCTGTTGTTGTTGCTACTGCAACACTTGCAACAGAAAAACATCCAAATTATTGAATCAACTATGATCGGTATAGTGCATATGTCACCTAAGTCTCTAACTGCTACTAGCTTTTGCCCTGTCCACTGAAAACCCCGCGTTGCTGCTAACTCTGCACTGTTTCCAACTCTACACTGCACTCCCCAACATCTGAATGCTACTAGTCTCTGCAACTGTCACTATGGTATTTGACTGCAACTACTATCACTAATCCATCCTACTACTGAATATTGTGGGCCCCCATAGCTAGGTATTGATCCAAGAGGTGGACTCCTCAAGGATCCTACCCATCTGTAGCTCTTTGGGGCTACAACACCAAGTCACCCCACCTCACTCCTAGAGGTATATCGGCGAACATAGCGAAGTCTTCCTCTAGCCTGGAGGAAGCCTATTGATCTCTACAGAAGTTGCTTGTCGATCCTACTTCTCCTCCTTGTCCTTCTTCCTGCGAGGACACTGGGTACTATAGTGGCCAAGGTCACCACACCTGAAAGTTGAAACACTCGACCTTTGGCAAGTCCTTCTTCTTCTTCCTCTGCTCCCCCTGTCCCTGACTGGGACCCTTAGATGCAAAGGGCCACATTCTCCTCCTCATTTACCATCTTCAATCCGTTGTTTTTGCTACCACTGATGCAGTTCTTCAGCAGAGCTCATCTCAACTCCTCCTGTTGCAAATCAACCCACACCGTGTCCCATCCTGGTAACGTGTCTCTACCCAATATGCTTTGGACGAAGACCTGCCAATCCTCAGAGACGTTGTTGAGAGCTAATTGCACTAGCTCTAAAGGTTGAGGCACTGCCCCAACAGTCGACAGCTTGTCTCGAACCTCCTAAATCCTAGTAACGTAGGGGTCTATGCCTTCCCCTTTTTGCATCCGGATGAGCCTCAGCTTCTCCTCGAGGTACATATTTTGATGCTCGGGAGTACCCTGATATAAAGTGGTGAGAGCATCCCACATTTGCTTGACAATATCTTTGTCAGCTATATGCGAAACAACATGATCCCTAACTCCATCTAGGATCAATTGCTTCGCCCTTGTCATCTACTTTTTGTACTCTTTCAGCTGATCTGCATCCTGAGGAACTGCCACTACATTATCGATGTAGGCTTTCAGGCCAAATTCATCTAGAAGGAAGGACATTCTTTCCTTTAAGATAACGTAGTTGGAAGCTCCGTCCAACTTGTCCTAATCATGAAGCCCTGCAGTGGCCATCTCAATAAAATGTCAAAAACTCCCTCTTTCATTCTGCACGGCTGCTACTATGCTACTCGCACTCCCTTCTGGAGTGAGAAGATTTGCTCACAACTACTGCCAATCTGCAAGGAAAAATCAAACTTCTTGAGACTAGAAGTTCCCTGAGAGAAATTTCCCTCTGTGTCTGCTCTTCTCTCTTCCACCTTGACGTTGGTTCTGCACTAGCAATCTGTTGCAAAACACTCTGCGTCCAGCTAGAGATCTACCCAACGAAAACTTTGAGCTACTCCCTCTGCCTCTAGAAGCACTTGATCTGGAAAGATCAAATTTTTCTGCCCCACTCAGAAAAAAGGAACCTCCACAAGTAACTCGACTTCTTGGAAGAATGACTACGTTAACCCTAGGAATTTCGGCCTGTTGCCCACACTGAACAGCGAAATTCCTTCCTTTCAATTATGAGCTCTCTGGTTGATCAATTGCACTTTGATACCATGTGAGAATTCCTACACTGAAATCCTATTGCAGCAATTGGAAATTATTCTCCTAATTGTTAATTTAATTTAACAATTTATTTGTTGTTTGTTACGACAAATATTGAATAAATCAAATTGCAATCTACACAAATAAAATTGCAGAATAATAAAACGTTGGAAGCTGAGAAATGCTAGCACACACAAAATATAACACAATTTTTTTTGGACAAATGTCCCCAAAAAACCCGATGCGGGAAAACCAGTGCAGCAAATGAGGGTTTTATTATTATGCAGCAGTGAAATAATCAGAGTACAATCTGGATGTCGAATACTGGCAGTCATGCAGAGAAAAAACTGGAAAAAATATCTTGAGGTAAATTACCCTCACTCCGAGCAATCCCGACACTTGACTACTTACTGAAAATCAAGTCGTCCTCCTAACTCTGCGCAGTCTGCTACACAATCAGCCCAAAACAACTGAAGATCAAGCTAGTCTTGCCTTCTGTTGACTAGTAAACTGACCCTCCGACACTCTGGGAATACTTTCCAGCCTCTGGAACTGAAAACCAGCTTCACCCCAGCAAAATCGAACATGCTCATTGAAGCTTTTGCACTGCCTCTGCACAGCTTCTTGGAGAAATCTCGACCTTCCTCTGCAATGCACTCACTGGATCTGGAAATCTTCCTCCGCCTTCACTGTCTTTAGTATCTACTCCTCTCTCACTACTTCGATCTCTAGCTCTCTCCGGCAACTGACTGCTGCTACTCTGGAAATCGATCTGCCAAGAAAACGAACTAACCAAGTGTCTTCTCCAACACCACATCGACCTCCTCTTATAATCCAATGTTGGTGCACCAACGGCCAAGATTAAAACATAATTGATGGCTAGGATCATCTATGGATCAATCCGTGTTAGTTTCTAGACTATTCTAGCCTTGACTTAATCAATACTGATTAATCAACCTGTTTACCTAAGTTTAGACTTAGGAAACATTTCACTTCCAAATGGAATTTTCAGAAACGATTTCTGGGTTCTGGAGATCTCATGTATTCTAGCCTCTCCACAAAGTTTCTTGGCTAGAACACATCTGATGCTACAAAAACTGACAAAAATCAACATGGTATCAGAGCTTTGGTCAAGGAAAAGATCATTGATCTCAACTTAAAGAGCCTTGAGAGCACTTTGAAGAATTTTGGGATTCTACATCTTTTGTTTCGATTGGTCAACTTCATCATGAATTCCTTCATGAAGACACAGAACAAGCTTGAAGGAGCTACAAATTTCAAGGCATGGAAGGCTAGAATTGACCTAGTGCTTGCAAGCCATAAGGTCTCGGGTATTGTATTGGGAAAAGTTACTAAACCAACTGACCAATCAGGGAAAGACAAGTTTTATGAAGATGACATCTTCGCTAGGAGCATCATTGTGGAATCTATTAGGGATCATCTATTGAATTTGTGGCTATGGTCAGTCTTCATATTGATTTACTTGTTCATAAGAAAATCAAATATTGTAAATAACAAAATTTAAATTTTTTAAATGGTTTTGGCTCCTAAGTGTTCAAGTCAGCTCTCCATCTCCTCAAGTCGACTCAGCTAGCAATGGCACCGATTTGACCTCATAAGTAGCTATAAATAAGAGTTATTCGTCCTCCTCAAAGGCACAACTCATCTGAGCATATACAAGCAAGTTATGGCATACGAATCAAGAAAAGAAGCAGATCGAAGAAGTCTCTTGTAATACAAAGTATCTTTGTGATTTGTATCCTATGCATGAGCCGAATTCTATTGCAAAAAAAATTATGATTCATTTCTATAAGAAAGATTTGAATTCTGCAATATACCACCTGTGCAAGAAGGTTGAATCTGTTGTAACACTTGTGACAGAGATCTGAACCTATTAAGGATATTGTGCAAGAGATCTGAACTTGTGGAGACTACTGTGACAAAGATCTGAACTTGTTGAAGCTACTATGACAGAGGTCCGAACCTGTTGAGGCTACTGTGCAAGAGATCCAAACTTGTGGAGACTATTTTGACAGAGATCCAAACTTGTTGAGGCTACTATGACAGAGATCTGAACTGTTGAGGCTACTGTGCAAGAAATATGAACCTATGGAGACCACTATGATAGAGAGATTCAAACCTGTGGAGACTATTGTAACAGAGATCCTAACCTGCAATTAATATCTGTGACATAGGGCCATATATATTTGAGGTACATCTTCTATGTTCAATTTGATGAGAGCTGACTTGGACAGTTGATGAAGTTGGTTAGTTTGACCATAACTTGACTTTGATATCTCTTGTTGAATTGGTTCTCGAAGGAAAGAAGATTGTCGGGTTTTCCCCTAATGGGTTTTGCCCTGGCCACTGTCCTAATTGTTGATTTTTGTAGCATCGGATGTGCTCTAGCTTCAAGAATTTGCAGGGAGGCTAGGACACATGCATTCTCCAAAATCCATAATCATTTTGGGAAATTCCACCCAAAGAAGGTTTAATTAAAATAATTAATTATTTTTAATGGATGCCTAAGTCTAAACTTAGGAAATTAAAATAATTAAAGGGTATTAATTAAACTAGGTGTGAATCTTCTAGAAAAAACAGAGATCAAGTCAAGATGATCTGAGCCATTGATTAGGATTTAATCAGGGTCGTTGAATGTTCAACAAGAAGATTATAAGAAGAAGCTCGATGGGCACTTGGAGGATACAACGGGTAAGAGATCAAGAGATCGATTTCTCAAGAGAGCAGCGCAACAATTGTCGGAGAAAGATCGAAGTGATTTCTTGCAGTGAGGAGCAGGGATAGTTTGTCGAAGGAAGTTTTTCCTGATCTGGAGAGTGCAAGGTAGAGAAGGCAAAGAGAAGTCCAGAGAGGCAGCACAGAGCTATGATGTGACAAGGCAGAGCTTCAGAGGGAGTTCCCAATTATGCTGGGGAAAAGTCGAGACCTAGTGTCGAGAGTCGGGGTGTGAGACCGGGAGGCCAGAGGGTCGAAGTTTCTAGCGAGCAGGAGATCAAAAGGAGGTGCAGCGCAATCCCAGCAGCAGTGACGTAGTGACCGCGTGGGCAGACGCAGAGACTGCGAAGGGAGCTCATCTCCAGTGAGATCAGTGCTGGATTTTCCAATGACAGTGTGAGATCTTCTCACTATCTTTCTGTCCAGTTTTATCTCTGTATCGGATTGTCAGTTTGGCCATCTAGTGACTTGTATTCGAAAACTACTGCATAATAATACAAACCCTCAGCTTGCTACACCAGTTTTCCCGCATTGGGTTTTTCCAGGAATGGTGTCGATTATGTGTGTATTTCTTTCCCGCACTATATTTTGTTTTCGCAACATTTTTATATTTGTGTAGGTTGTAGTGTGATGTATTCAGTATTTGTCGTAGATAACTGCAAATAAATTGTTAAGTAAATATTAACAATTAGGTGAATATTTTCCAGTTGCTGCAATAGGATTCCAGATTTAGGAATTTTCACACTAATTTCTAATGTCTCTTGTCTATTGTGCACTACGATCTCTACTTTCTTGTCATTGTTATTAGTTGAATTTATGAAGTTTAATTATTTGATGAAGAAGAAGAATTAAAAGAAACGCTAATAATTCACAAATAATTATCAATAGTTCAGATATAGTACTTGTACACATTGTACTTGGTTTCTCAACATCATCTAATTCCCTAAATTGTTGATCACAAATTTTCCAAGAAGATGTATGATGCCCTCATTGGATTATACATTATCAACAACATCAATCAATCTATAAAGGGATCAGCTTCGTGAGATTAATATGACAAAGAATGATATTGTAGCATCATACTTGGTAAGAATATCTCAAATAAGAGATCGACTCAAAGTTATTGATGAAGAAGTATCCGACAAAGAATTGGTAGTTGTAGCAATGGGTGGTCTACCTGAATCTTGGGATCCTTTTGCAACAAGCATTAGTGGAGCAGAAGCTGCTCCTTTTGAAAATTTATGGGTTGCTTGCACTCAAGAAGAATCAAGGCTCCTATCCAAAGGCAAGATTCCAAATCTAGGTGAAGATTCTCAAACTTTGGCGGCCCACTCAAAGAATAGCAAAGCTAGGGAGAAATTTTAGAAGATTTCAAAGAAGTATAGGTAGAAGACCTAATTCAAGACCTGCTCCAAGAAGGGGACATGCTCCACAAAGAAGACCTCCTCCTCCCTCTCAAGATAGAAGAGACATGACAAATGTTCAATGCTTTCGTTGCCAAGCATATGGTCCTTATCAAAACAGGTGTCCTCAAAAGAGTGATTATGAAAGGAATTATTATCAAAGAAATGATGATCGAAATTTAGAAAGGAAGCACCATGCTTTTGCAATTGACCTTAATGAACCCTCACATAAGAGGAGGCCTAGAAAGAGAGATCCTAATGATGAATACTCATTTTATTCTACTTTCAGGTTCCATTGCAGGTCATGATGAAATTTGTTTGGTGGATAGTGGTGCCACTAGGCACATGACTGGAAGTCGTGAACATTTTTCTGAACTGGTTGAAAAGAAGATAGCTTAACAGGTTGAGCTTGGAGATAATGACAAATATGAAGTCAAAGGCATTGGCTCATCGTCCTTTCAATTAGAATCAGGGGCTAATGTATCCATTAACAATATTTTATATGTTCCTGGTTTAAAGAAGAATTTGTTGTACATTTCATCTATTGAAGACAAAAGATATAGAATTTCTTTCACTGATGGACAAGTTCTAGTATGGAAGGACTCCTCCTTTGAATCTACCAAAGTCATTGGTCTAGGAATTGAAGGCATATATCGTCTCCTTGGTCACTCAATTCAAGCCCTCATACACAACACATATGATCTTTGTGAACTATGTCATTGAAGGAACACTCATGTTCATTATAAAGCTTTGTCTAGAATGAAGGATTTTGTTAAAGGTGTACTTGAGATCAAAATTGAACATGATGGAGTTTGCAAGGGATGTGCCCTTGGGTAAAATGTTAAAGGAAGATGTACTAGCAATGATAGCAGATCCAAAGGAATTTTGGATCTTACGCATTTTGATGTTTGTAGGCCTATGTCTAACAAATCCTTGGGTAGTCATTTGTACAATGTCACTTTCGTTGATGATCACTCCCATAAAACTGGATTTATTTCTTGAAATACAAGGATGAAGTATTTGAGAAGTTTCGAAAATTCAAGGCACAGGTTGAAAATGTTGCAAGAAGAAGGATCAAGATTTTAAGGTCTGACAATGGAGCAGATTATGTATCCAAGGAATTGAATGCTTTCTACAGGGATGCTATAATTATGAGGGAGCTGATAGTTCCCTACTATCCTCAACAAAATGGAATTGTTGAAAGGAAGAATAGGACTATTATGGAAATTGCCAAGGCCATGCTTAATGATCAAGAGTTGTCGATGTTTCTTTGGGGAGAAGCTTCAAAGACAGTTGTTTATGTTCAAAATAGATGCCCACACCTAGTACTGGATTACAAGACTCCTAAAGAAGTCTTCACAGGTAAGAGATCAAATGTTGAACATTTAAGAATCCTTGGTTGTCCTCATTATGTTCATGTGCCCAAGGAGAAAAGAACGATGCTGGAACTTTTTGGGAAGAAGGGAACTTTTGTTGGCTACAATGAAAATTCAAAGGCCTTCAGGGTCTATGTATCAGGACAACGTTCTCTTGAAATTTGTAGGAATGTTATTTTTTATGAAGATGTTGCTTTCTAGAAGTCCAAGGCATTGTTAAAATTTTGATGTTCTATGCTGAAACAATTACTTATTCCAAAACTTTTTCTTTTTTTTTTGCTGCAATATTAGCTAAGCAATTGTAGATAGAACATAAACCAAATGCACAATTGGAAACAGCCAAGAACAAGATAAGACACGGAGAATTCAGGTCCAATGACCAGGGAAAAACCCACAAGGGGAAACCCAACTAGATTTTTCTTCTATTAGATATCAGTTGTTCGACAGAGATATAAAGTACAATGGGAGATCAAGAGAATGAGTAAGTTCACCCAAATATGAACAAGTTGTAGCAAGAAGACCACTGGTAGCGACAGTTGATGTAAACAATGAATCAACCTTCAATTTTTGCTCTTACTCTCCAAGTCTCTCTCTCTCACAATCTTCTTTAAGTCTCTCCAACTCTCTCTCTCAAGTTCGGATTCTTCTTTCACAATGCACAAGTAGTGAGAATGAGATGATATGAGATACATATATAAGGGGAGCAACAAATTCTGGTCATAAAGAAGGAGCAATATGCATGCCTTGAGGAGGAGTTACATATGCCATTTAGGGAGATATACATGTCTTGTAGCTCATGCCATTAAGGAGGTAGGCATGCCTTTGAAACTCGTGCCATTAAGGAGGTGTAAGAGGAATCTTTTATGACATGTTTTTATTGTGAGTAAGAGGAATATGCCATGTCTTAATGAGTGCATAAAATAGTAACATTTGCATTAATGAAAGCATAAGAGAATCTTTTATGACAAGACTTTAATGAGAGTGAAACGTATCCATTAAGAGAGAGAGAGAGAGTTACGATGTGTTATGTGAGACAAAGGTATGAAGTGATTAAGTGATGAAGGTAAGGGGACTTGGAAGTTCCTTTTAATAATAATAATGTTAGATCTTAGACTTTTGTGATCCATAAAGTAGATAAATATATTTTCGGATTAATCACATCATTAGGATTTGGTCATAGTATAGATAAATAACATTTTATCTATACTATTTATATTTTAAATTTATATTGTGTTTATACATAATAATAATAATTAGATTTATTTTTAACTATGGCCGACATTAGATTAAAAATGTTAAATGTTAAACATTTATGTTTACATTTATGTTTACGTTTACACGTTTATGTGTTTACATATTTACGTGTTTATACATAATAATAATTAGATTGATTTTTAAATAGGGCTGACATTAGATTAAAAATGTTAAATGTTAAACATTTATGTTTATATTTACGTTTACGTTTACATGTTTATGTGTTTACATGTTTACGTGTTTACGTTTTTATGTGAGATCTACCCCAATATTGGGTTGAATGTTAAATGTTAAACATTAGATTAAAAATGATAAATGTTTATGATGGAGACCAGGAGAGTTCACTGTGTGGCTGGGAAACATGTATTGAGGGACCTACAGGGCACAGTGGACTATGGTTTGGACTATGTCAAGGGAGATGGAGTCAGATTTACTGGTTGCACAGAATCAGATTGTGTTGGCAGTGCTAGTGACAGGAAGTGTACTTATGGGTGCTGTTAGTTGTGTCATGGTTCAGCAGGAAACAGAGGTCAGTGGCATTGAGCAGCACAAAGGCAGAGTATATGGCAGCTAGTCAAGTAGTTTATGAGGCACTTTGGCTTCGCAAGATGCTATTTGGTTTATTTGGTCAGAGGCTGAAACCAACTATGATATACTCAGAGTTGTATTAAACTCCCTGAAAATCTAGTATTTCATGACAGGTCAAAGCGTATTGAGATCAAATACCACTTCGTCAGAGATTGGGTTCAAAGGGGAGTTGTGAAGCTTGAGTATATATCCACTGATGTACAGGTAGCAGACATTCTCACAAGTCATTGCCAAGGGGCAAGCATGTATTCTTCAAAGACAAGATGGGAGTGGTGAGAAACAGCTTCCTGAGTAAGAGGGAGTGTTGAAAATAAGGGTACCAAGGAGGTATTTCCTAGGCATTTATCCTTTTGGCCTAAGGAGACACATTAATGACCCTTTTGTCTAGTGACATTATGAGTTTAATTAATGTCAAGGATCTAAAGTACTATTTATGAGACTTTATGAGAGAATAAGTGCACATGGTACAAAACATTTAAAAGTACTAGGAGACTCATTAAATGAGGGGGGGCACATAAGGGAGGGGGTCAAGTGGGGGCTTGATCTCATCCATTGATCTCATGGGCTGAGATTTAATCTCAGCCCTTGATTTCAAGGGTTATGGTTCTCTTCACTTTGGACTGTCCTGTGACTCGATTTTCTGAGTACAAGGAGCTGTCAAGAGGCCAAAATTTTAGCTGGAGGAGAGTTGACTGTGTGTACAAATTATCAGTCCAGTACTCTGTTGAAAAAATAGCTCAGAGATACTCTTAAAGGGAAGAGACAAGTTGTCTTTTTTCTGTGTACAAATTTATTTAAGAAGCAAATAAAATCCTCCCTTAAAACTGGTTCTCCTTGTGGGTTTTTCCAAGGTCATTAGACGAAAAACAATTGTATAAATTCTTGTGTGTGTGATTGCATATTTTCTTATCAGCCGAAAATTGAAAGAGAGTAGTGTAGTTCTTTGTTTCAAGTCAAATGCAAAATTAATGTACATATCAGTCACATATTTATGATGGGTTTTGGGCATTAAACCATTGAAAAACTAGAAACTGGGTGAGCTACAGCATAAGCATAATTTTCTACAAGACTATCATACCAAGTTTCACCAGAGGGCAATCAGCAGATGGACTGAGATGATTTTCTGCTAGACTGCATAGCAGCGAAAGGAATCCCGTACTTGTGATTGAAGGATGGTTGAGATGCCTGAAATATTTGTAGCAAGAGACTTGGCTAAGTCCTGAGCATTCTGGATTGGGTTGAGGGAGAATCAAGCCCAGTAGAAAGTCCCTTTGCGCTTGTTGCTGCATAGCCCAGCTCAGGGGTGTGTCCATGTTGAAAGCCTGTGGGTGGGTGGCGAATAGCTCCGATGCAGCCAGTTGCCATTGACAGATTTGATTGTGTAATCCTATTTGCTGTTCTATTAAGCTCGGTTACTCCTGGCATTTTCATTGTTTCGTGTGCTTGAAAATGAATAAATTATGGCTCTTTAAATGCGAAGATCATAATATGATAAATGAAATATGGATTTATTTGATGCTGCTTATGTTTATGGGACATTGCAGTATATGTATGGCATTATTTTCAGATTGCTAACTACTGTAATTTTTCTCTGTAAAGCCTGATTATAATGGATGAATGGAAACAAGTATTTGCTCATTAATCATCTGCAATATATGAGAATCATTATCTGATTCATGACGGTTTATTTTCCATGGAAACATTATCAGCTTTGTAGTAAAAAAAAATCTTGTAGATTACATAAGAAACCTGTTACAAAATCAGATGGACAGAAATGAAAGAATTCCTTTGAGATGGTGGCCCACTGCTCAAGGGAAGGCCACTGGATACATGACACAGTTACTCCCAGATTTGCCACGGCGTCTGTGAGTTGGTTCAATTCTTAAGTTTGAATTGTACAGTGCACATCAAGTTATCTGATGTCCGAATTGTGCAATGCAAACCAAGCTCCCTAAGCAGTGGTAGTGATCTGGCATCTGGTTTAGTTTTCTTAACAGATTTAGGATACTTTTGTTTTCTTCTCCTCAACATATTTGGATACTTAGGCTACATATGAACCTTAACAATAACAATAATCATCGATCTCAGAAGGCTATATGCAAAGAGCATAGCTATTGGCATTGCAAAGCCAATACACATCTAAATAGCAGTGAGGACTAAACAAAAGAAAACACTGTAAGACTTAGTTGAGAAACCTTTTAACAATGTGCTGACGCGGTATGTAGATCTGCCCTCTATTTAGAGCATGGAAGGAGGCTAATAGGTTTATACAATTCACCCCTCTTTTTTATATGGTGGTTTTGTTAGATTATTTGAGATGTTTTGGGGAGTGTTCAATTTGTTAGAGTCTCGAGGTGATTCGGAGGGTACCTGCATTATCAGAATTGCTATAAGCGAGAAGTAATTATATTTACCATTTTGTTTTAAAATTCTAAATGGGAGTAAGAACGTGATTGACTAATAGACATGGAATTACTTTTCATTCCTATCAAAACCTAGTAAAATTAAAAACACCGGGCTGAAAAATGGAACGAGAGTATCAAAAAAAGAATTTGAAAGACCAAATGGGCACCTTCAAGAGAAGGGAGCAAGCTTGAACATAACCATTTCTGGAAGCATAATGCAGCGGAGCATATCCAGAGGCATCATCGGCGTTTACATCAACCCCCTTGGAAATCAGCCTATCTATTCGCTGCAAGTCACCTGTCATGCAGGCACTGCCCAGACTTCGGTGAAAATCCATTTCTTCCAAAGATTGTTCCACTCCATAAGCATTTCTGTGACAGCAATTGCATTCCTCCCGATGGAAGTTATTCCTTCCGCAATCTGCCATTGTCGATTATTTGGGGAAAAAAGTATCACTCGGGACTTTCCGATCACCGTTTAGCTTCGCTGCGTTCTGTAGGTTTATACTCAGACAGTAGATTGGATTGACCCGTCATCGCCTTGAAGATTGTCTGATTAGTTGGTGAAATTAGTTATATATATTTGAAGTTTTCTATTAATTGGAAGATATACGCTTTTTAAGGCCGCGTGGATATATTATTTAGTATTTTTTATGTCTTTAAAAGATTGTATGGAAAATATATTATTTTTATGCCGAAGGTGTTCCTACTATGAGCTTCGCTGGATGAACAGTGCTCCAACCAATCTATGTGCTCCACCTATCGCCCTTCCACCCTCTCAAAATTTGACACTTGGCGGTTGCTCCACCCTCCTGATCTCACCTCCTTCCCGCGCGCGTCGGCTCCTTCGAGTCCGTGCTGCTGTCGCGTCGTCCCGCCTCTACTTGACTCCGCCGCACCACTGCAACACGCCTCCTCTCCGTGCCCGCATCCCAAGTCCCGCTCACAGTTTCAAATTTTTGTGTGTCAGACACGCAACTGAACAGCGACTTGAACCCTGCGATGTCTTTGCTCTGTAGCCGCCCTTTTGTCCCTTGCCCGCAGGATCTATATATATTTTCAGAGGTGCCAAGTAAGATCCAGTTTTCAGCCAGATTTCAACCAGTTATCAGCAATTTCCTCGAACATTGGTTTCCCGGTGTGCTCTGGTTAGAACACGACCGCTGGGAAGCGGCAACCGGGGGTTTAAAATGACCACATTGAACAGAAATGAATGCCGTGATATGTTCTAGCCTGGCTTCGCTGTAATGTCTGGGAAGAAAAGCTGTTTCGTGGAGTCCAGATGGGGTATCGAGTATTTTATATAAATATACTTGCCTGGCAACGCTGGAATGGTTTTGCTGGAATGACCTTCCCAATTTCCTTCAAACTGAAGAAGTGCACTCATCTCCAGTGTTCTCTGTTGGCAAGAAGGAAAGTCTGGGTTTTTCCCGAAACAATAAAAGCTGCAATTAACCTTTGCCTGTGGAGGCACAAGGCGCGGCTTCTTCCATAAGGGAATCCAACAGAGGAACCCTAGGGTAGGGCATTGTTGGGGTAAATAATTGCTTTAGCTCCTTATATTTTATTTCGTTTTCTTGTTCTTGGTGGCGTGGTTGGTCGACCAAACTGTTGTTGCATGTGGTAGGTACGGTGGTCTGTTCTGCAACTGAACTCAGTTGTTGTTGTTGCTTCATTGAGATTGGGATTGGGATTGGGATTGGGGATTTTAGTTGGATTCCATTTGTGGAGATGCATTTCTGTGTGGAGAGGGAGAGCAATTGTGTGAGTAATGGAAGACTCCAGCGGCTCTGTTTCAATGGATGTAGAAATGATTCTTGGAGTGGGCAGGTAAATGCACTGTGCAGGCTTTTCATTCAGATAAATATGCTCTGCTAATTGGATCTCAGTTTGCATTTACCTTCATATGCGGTTATGTAGAGATTATGTACAGGCATTGAGCCAAAATCAAATCGTGAAGAGAAGGGCCATCGAAATTTGTCAAAATCAAATCGTGAATAGAAAGGCCATGGAAACATGTCAAAATCAAATCATGAAGAGAAGGGCCATCGAAATTTGTCAAAATCAAATGGGGAAGAGGCGAGGCATGGAAATATGTCAAAATCGCGAAGAGGCTAGGCATGTTCATATGGATTTGCCAGAAACGTGAGAAAACATGAGAAAGACAATTTTACACATCCCTGGAAAGGGTGAATTCATAAACCGTTTGGTTTGAAATATGCATATATTAAAGTTGTCTGTGTGTGATCAATTGGTTGATGTAATGTAAAGGCACTTCTCTTCTGTACCTCCGCGTTCAGAAAGACAGTTTTACATTTGCTTGCAGAATCAACATAGGCGCAACGAGCCTGCCAACAGTACTGATTCCAGGTAAGTGTTATCGTGGTTTTAAATAAATGTTGTCAGTTGTTTTTTGAGCTTGAAATTGAATGTGATGATGATAATTGTATGGTGCAGCGAATGGGGAATTGAGAAGCTCGTATTTAGATATGTGAATAGAGGAGCAAAGAGAGATTGCAAATATGCAGTGCAGGCAAGAAAAGTGTGGGCGACTGGAGTTCAAATGTCCAAGAATATGAAAGGAAGAACACACCATAGGACAGAGGATAAGATGATGTTTTACCATTTTCATAACACCATCAACAATAGAGGAGAGCCCTGCACTGAATGGCTTAAACCATCTAAGAGAAATAACGTGAATTGGGTGGGAAGAACTTCATATATCTATGACAGTTCCGTGAAAGCTGTTGCAGTTAAACCAATGACCTGTGAACCTCTGCAATAAACCCATGACCTGTGAAAAACAATGCAAGAAAACATTTGGAATTTGCGCTGGTTTAGAGGCTTGTATGGCACCTCCAATGGCAGATAGCAAACCTGAATCTCAACCTCCTCAGGTCTTATCCTTGTACCTAATATTATGTTATTGCTATTCATTTAGGTCCTTTCCTTGTCCCTAATATTCTATCAATACCATTCATTGCAGAGAGAGACAGCGAGCGTTTGTAGAGTGTATTTAAATGCATAGATGGTTTTGAATGATGCACATGTATGGATATTGTTTAAACCCTCAAACCTAATCAGATAAATAAAATTCAAACTTGTATTGATTCTTATAGACCTATGTAATCGTGTAGCAAATTTCCCCTGAGCTACTGGAGTCCCACCTCACAAGAAGTCAGAGTTTCGATCGATTCAGACTTTGATAAATTCTCTTGACTATCTGGTTCGATTTAGATTGGGAAAAACACTGGCCATTATTTTAGTATACACAGAACATGAGCCATGGTGGAGCTCTTATCATTCCTGAAATAGCTATCTAATTCATATCAAGTTTGTTGTGAGAAAGAGGTTCCCTTTTGTTTTGATTAGCTTACTCCATTTCTTATTAGAGCAGATGTATTTGGTGACTGTTCACATTGTCCGTAGGTGTCTTTTATTAGTCTCTGGGTTTCAAGCTTACTTTGTGACCATCACCTTCACACATAATATGATATGTTGGTTGAAGCTCTAGATGGTGGTGGATTTTGCCTAGTAGTCAGTAGATGCACTGGGGTTGACGAAATAGTTTTTGAGTCCACCCTCTCAAAATTTGACACTTGGCGGTTGATGCACCCTTCGGCTAACATCTCCTTCCCGCACACGTCAGGTCGTTCGCGACCGTGCTGGTGTCGCGTCGTTCCGCCTTCGGCGTTCCGGCGGGTCATTTGTTAAAATGATCAAGTGCTAGTATTTAAATTTTACGGATTGATAAATTTGAATATCTGAACGTAAGTTTGTTTATTTTTAAATTGAATTTATAAGTGTAGATTAATTGGATTGAGGTAAAATTATTTTTATTTTGATTAAATTCAAATCGTGTATAAAAATGAGAAATTTGATCTAGACCAGTTTAAATAGAAAGGATACTCCAACTAGAATTAATAATTTATTTAATAATTAAAAGATTTGAATATAATAAAATATATATATATATATAAAATAATAAATAAATAAATAAAATAGTAAAATATAAATAAATAAACAATAATAATATAAATATAAATAAAATAAAATTTATAAATTAATTAAAAAAAAAAAAAAAATTTAAAAAAAAAAAATATATATATATATATATATATATATATATATATATATATATATATATATATAAAATAATAATATAGATGGTAAATCAATAAATGAATAAATACTAATAATAAATAAAATAATAATAATAATAATAAATAAAAATAAAGTATAAAAATAAGTTCAAATTTTATGGAGAGGAATGGAGAATGAAATTTACTTTGGGGAATCAAACTATTTTATAAAAGGGGTTTAAATTCAACATGGTTGACTATTTCAAAAGGCGTTCAAGTTTGATTGAGCTCCGCATAATCATGGTGATAGTACTTATTAGTGGGAGAGCTCCGCATAATCATGGTGATAGTACTTATTAGTGGGAGAGCTCCACATAATCATGGTGATACTATGATAGCACTCATTAGTGGGAGAGTTCACCATAATCATGGTGATAACACCCATTAGTGGGACATACTTTGTGCATTCAACGTAGTTAAACTCAATTGAATTTTGCTTAATTATAGTGATAGCAACCACTAGTGGGAAATCGTAAGCTCAAATGAATTCTACTTAATCACACTGATAGCACCGATTAGTGGGAGATCGTTCTTGCATTCAATGTAGTTAAAAAGAAGAAGAAGTATGTTGATCTTTAATAATTTTAAAAATTAAAAACTATAAATAGTAATAGTAATGATTAATTATAGTACATGGTAATGAGTTGTATGAGTCCATTCCCTCTGTAATTTTCATCTTCCTCTCGTTGGCGTTTGTTTGGATGGGAGTTAGTGGTGAACTACTTCAACTCAGTCCCTCCTTAACTGAGGAAGGAGATTCTCCCCATAGAGTCAAAGGAGTTCAGTAATCAGATATATTTCTTTGATTCTGAGATTGGAGCTAACTGCCTCAAGTGGGTTCATGATCTCGGGAAATTCAGGAAGCGTAGGCTCCACTTCCTTCATTCACTCATAATGCACCAACAGATGGAAACACTAGTTTGCATGGTTATTCATGACAAACAGATAGACAACTACTAATTATTTGCATGACAGGAGGATATCAAGCGAATTCTTCAGAACATTCGTGTTATGAAACCAGCTCACAAAATAGAAGAAAAGATAGATCAATGACTTAGAACTCTGCCTCTTCGAGGGGGCAACCTCCTTTACATTACATAAATAAACAATTCGTGGATGATACAAATGACAAAACCTCCTTCTATATATAGGAGTCCAAGGGGTCACAATATAATCCTAGTCGACATAACAATAACAATGTAAGGGCGCAATGTAAAGCCTTTGGCTCAATGGTAAAAAATTGCAATTTTTGTAGTTTGCAAAAGCATACCAAGTAAATGGTCGGGTTGATATTTATTATTTAATCTCCTTCTCAATAATGGTAACATATTTTTCAAACTCTCGGGAGCTGTGATTCTGCACTGCAATTTAGGTTTCGAGGACGCAGGGGAGCCAATAGTCGCCGCCATGAGTGCGCCTGGGGGTGGGGAGCCTTCTCCCACCCCTCTGATCTCCACAGATGAAGCATTCAAAAGGTTGATTTCGCAGAAAGGGAAGAAACAATCGAACCCAGCAATCTCGAAATTCATCAAAAAGCTGAAAGAAATTCCTGAGATCGCCTTGCCAAAAGATCAACCAGTAAAAATTGCCCTAGCTCTAGCTGATAGAGGTTTGGTAGGACAATTTATGGGACGTTGGCCCTCAACAAAAATAACAGATGACTGGATCCAGCGAAATTGGAGGCCTCAGCTTAAAAACAATGTGATCTGCTATGCCGTCGAAAGAGGGTTTTTTATCTTCGAGTTCACAACCAAAGAAGATCGACATCTGGTCTTCAGAAACGGGTTGTATTTCATGGGAAACCAGGGTTTGTATCTTAACAAATGGACACTCGACTTTGATCTTTCAGTCGATGTCCCTAAAGAGGTCCCAGTTTGGGTTCGGCTTCCCAATCTACTGATCCACTGCTGGAGCTACAACTCTCTGCAGAAGATTGGAAATGGTCTAGGTCGTTTCATTGACAAAGCAGATAACAAAGGCCAATATACCTGCACAAGAATCTGTGTTGAAGTCGATCTGGAAGCTGGCCTGCCGAAAGCGGTAAAACTCACCATTGGGGAATGGCATCACAATCAAAAATTGGAT